>OY744515.1:259611884-259789384 GCA_963556195.1 Sepiola atlantica
CACTAACTCCCTTTCTAATATATATATATATATATATATATATATATATATATATGTATATATATATATATATATATGTATATATATATATATATATATATATATATATATATATGATTATTTTTATTTACACAAACATGTACAAACCCGCGACACTGGCATGTCGATGTTATCAATCAACATTTATTATAAACTGAGATCCCATCAGGCAGATATAAAATCCGATCTTAACCTTAGATCATATTTGGAAAGAACCAAATATGATCTAAAATTAAGATCGGATTTTAACTCTGCCTGATGAGATCTCAGTTTATAATAGCTGTTGATCGATAACATCGACATGCCAGTGTCGCAGATTTTGTACATGTCTGTGTTAATAAAAAATAATCATATATAACAGCTCTATTTGATATTGAGCACTTTTTATAAACCCGGTTGAAATTCTTTGGATTACTATCCTGTGGATGTATTGCCTGGATTATTATTTATATATATATATATATATAACATAACATAGATCTAACTTTATTACATGATCATTTATCTGAGCGGCACGTCTCCAGGATGTACTTGACTCTGATATAAGTAGAGGATTTTGTACAAGGATCTGTATGTTTATTAATCTGTGTAAAAGTAATAATTTGCTTGAGGTTTGATCAGAGTAATGTACAAATTAATATTCCAAAATGAAGATCTGTGGTTACCCTCAGCGAGTTGATTGGCGTCATTTTGTCAACCACATCTGCTCACCCCAATCTCTGTCTGATTTTGGTTTCAATTAGTATTTTTTATCGATTAAGGTGTCGCCATTGCTTTCTATTTTTCAACACTTAATTACCTACAATATGAACAAAACTTTCATTAATAAAACAAAGAATTCATATGATTTGCAGTTAGATTCAACCACACGTGCAATGCATCTTGGATATATTTGGATGTATCTCATGCATCTATGTAATGCATACAAACACATGTTCATTGTATATTGTAACAGTTTTATTGTCTTATATTTTATTGTTACTATTTATATTGTTTTTTATTAAAATTTATCATACGCAAATGTCATGATATTATGTTTTCTTTTTTAATCATTATGATTTATTTACTTTTCCAGGTGCAAATCTTATGAAATTATGCTTTTTTTTAATTATCATGTTTAAAATTATTACGGATTTTAAATATTTTTTCATGTGGAATTGTTATCAAATTATGTGTTTTTGGTTTTAAAACTTTTTTAATATACAAATGTAATGAAATTAGCTTTTGTTTTCAAATTGTTTAAAATTATTATGATTTAAAAAAAAATTAATATGCAAATTTTATGAAATTTT
Source organism: Sepiola atlantica (assembly GCA_963556195.1). Lineage (NCBI taxonomy): Eukaryota > Metazoa > Mollusca > Cephalopoda > Sepiida > Sepiolidae > Sepiola > Sepiola atlantica. Next base: position 259,613,216 of record OY744515.1, read on the forward strand.
TGTTTTGTTTTTAAATTGTTTTCATAAACAAATATTAAAAAAATAGTATGTTCTTAATTGGCCCAAATTAATATTAAATATCTTGAAGATAAAAAAAATTGTTCATAAAAATCCAACTAATTGCAGAAAGTAAAAATGCATAACTAGCAGATGTCTGGTGATGCCTAGGGCCAACTCTTTGATTTTATGCCCCAAAGACTCAAGTATAAGTCCTAGTACTGAGAAATATTATGAGAAATGGGGCATAGCCTGAATATGATTGGATTCCCCCTACCACCACTGCAGTTTGGATGCCCCCACCCCCTCTGCACGCCACTGATAACTAGTCACACAATAATCGCAATAAATTTGTTCACTTTTATTTTTAAATTATATTTATTTCATAACCTTCAGAATTTGTTAAATCCCTAAATGATTTTATTCATTGCGGATTTACATAGAAAACTTGGTTTATAAAATTACCTAAAAGTTTCTACTATTGATAGATTGCTCTTTAGAGGAAATTATGAATGGAGTTCACGCGGAAGGGTAGTGCCTTTCCAATATGGCTTCCTCAACTTGTCTCGATGCACTCAGCACTATGTGATGCGTCTTAAAGCACTTTTGTGCAGCTGCAGTTTATATTTAGTTAGTCTATAGCGAATGACTATGGATGGCGAAGAGTCACACCTTTTATGAGGTAACCCTGTTAATGTGCATGCGCATGTTCAGAACACGACGGATCTAGAAGAGTCTAACCTCGAAAAAAAAATCCTTCTATCTTTTACGGATAGTTACATTTCCTATGGTGATCAGCAACAAAGGGATGCTTTGGCAGAGAGACCGTGGCGGCATCGAGGAAGATCATCTTACATTGCTTTAGTTAGTAGAGAACTGTAATCCATCTGTAGTAGTGACGCAGATATATGGCATCAGCCATCGAAAGATTCAACGGACAGTTTCTGGAAGGAATGAATCAAGAGAATCCAAACACGGATTCTCAACCTGATCGATTGATGAACATTGTTCGCCTTCTTTTTCTCATGGACGAAAGATGACAATGTTCGGGTTGGCTCGTACATACTTGAAGACGGATGACGGGACAACAACGTTTTTACTTGAAACGTATTTTTTTAATCTCAACTATGGATATTCATTTTTCCTTAGCTAAGAGATGGAGTGATCTTCAAATCTATTATATCTTTCCTCTCTAATGTTCTAACTGTAACTGAAAATGTTAAAAATCTCACTTCAAATCCTTTCTCTATTACATGATTAAATTAGCCAATCAGATAACTCCATCTATATTGACCTAAAGAATTTCAATCACATCTAAGTAACCTCAGGCTCTGATTGGTGTAGATTACAATAAACAGCCCGGGACTGTCTGTTATGTTCGTTGTACTTGCAAATTGGCACTGATCCTCAGCTTGCTGACCACTAGGACCGGATTTTACATATAGCACCTGATATTCCCAAATGATCAAGCACGTTGCTAGTCTCTCTCTCTCTCTCTCCCCCCCTCTCTCTTGACTCTATCATTATTTCAATGGAAATTGTTCCACTGAGCTGCAATCATTGGCTCCTGCTTGTAAGACATTCACAGTAAGAATTCGTATTGCTACCACAATGGAACAAGACTTTCCTTTCTCCCACCATGTGCCTAGCATCAGGCGAAATTTCCATTGACAAAACTTCTTTGCAAGAGATTCCAACCTGTGGAACCTATTGCTGCAGGACTGCTTCCTACTGATTATAACTAGGTCGTCTCCAAATCCAATGTCAATAAATTCTTATCTTAAACTGCTCAATAAGTAATAAAATGCAGTTCATAAGATTGATCAATGTGAGTACTCCCATAGTATTCCTCATCTTTCAGTTGATTAACATTTCGTCGCATTAACCCTTACATTGTCATTGATAAGTGGTGACCAATATTAAAAAAATAATAATAATGCTCAACATTACTTACTTTCGGTGATCTTACAGGAACCATCCTGATTGTCACCATATCAAAATCATTTAGAAAAATATTCCAGTTAAGAAATATGTGGCAATATTTTTAGTTTTGAAAATGTTATTGATTGTAGCCGTATAAAAATAATACGTACATACAACTTTAGAAGAATATTACTGTTAAAAAATATGTAGCACTATTTTTTTTTTTTTTAAATGTTATTGATTGTAGCCGTATAAAAATCATACTAACACACAAATTTCGAAGAATATTACTGTTAAAAAATATGTAGCACTATTTTTTTTATTTTTTAAAATGTTATTGATTGTAGCCGTATAAAAATCATACTTACATACAATTTTAGAAGGATATTACTGCAAAGAAATATGTATCACACTTCTTTTTTTTTAAAAGATTTTATTGATTGTAGCCATATAAAAATAATACTTACAGACACATTTAGGAGAATATTACTGTAAAGAAATATGTAGCACAATGTTTTTATTTTTGAAAATGTTATTGATTGTAGCCGTATAAAAATAATACTTGTATACAAATTTAGAAGAATATTACTGTAAAGAAATATTTGGCACAATTTTTATTTTTAAAATTTTTATTGATTTCAGCCGATTAAAAATCATATTTACATACAAATTCAGAATAATATTACCGTTAAGAAATAAATAGTACTATTTTTTATTTTTGAAAATTTTATTGATTGTAGCCGCTTGAAAATAATACTTGTATACAAATTTAGTATAATATTCTGTTAAGAAATATGTAGCACAGTTTTTAATTTTTTTTAAATTTTTATAGATTGTAGCCGTATGAAAATCATACTTACATACAAATTTAGAAGAATATTATAGTTGAAAAATATGTAGCACTATTTTTTAGGTTTGAAAATTGTATTGATTGTAGCCGTATAAAAATCGTTCTTACATATAAATTTAGAAGCTTATTACTGTTAAGAAATATGAAGCACTATTTTTTATTTTTGAAAATTTTATTGGTTGAAGCCGTATAAAAACTGTTCTTACATAGTAATTAAGAAGTTTATTACTGTTAAGAAATATGTAGCGCTATTTTTTATGTTTTAAAATGTTATTGATTGTAGACGTATAAAAATCATACTTACATACAAATTGAGAAGAATGTTACTATTATGAAACATGTAGCATTATTTGTTTTTGAAAATTTTATTGTTTTCAGCCGTATAAATATCATACTTACTTTATAAATTTAGAAAAATATTACTGTTAAGAAATATGTGGCACAATTTTTCATTTAAAAAATATTATTGATTGTAGCCGTATAAAAATTATACTATAATACAAATTTAGAAGAATATTACTTTTAAGAAATATGTAGTCCTATTTTTCATTTTTTCAAAATATTATTGATTCTAGCCGTATAAAATTAATACATACAAATTTAGAAGAATATTACTGTTACGAAATATGCAGAACAATTTTTAATTTTTGAAAATTGTATTGATTTCAGCCGTATAAAAATCATACTTACATACAAATTTAGAAGAATATTACTGTTACGAAATATGTAGAACAATTTTTAATTTTTGAAAATTTTATTGATTTCAGCCGTATAAAAATCCTACTTACATACAAATTTAAGAGAATATTACGGTTAAAGAATTTGTGACACTATTTTTTATTTCTGAAAATATTATTGATTCGAGCTGTATAAAAAGTATACATGCAAATGTAGAAGAATATTACTTTTACGAAATATGTAGAACTATTTTTTATTTTTGTAGCCGTACAAAAATCATACTTACATAAAAGTTTAGAAGAACATTTCTGTTAAGAAATATGTAGCACAATGTTTATGTTTGAAAATGTTATTGATTTTAGCCGTATAAAACCAACGCTTACATATAAATTTAGAAGAATATCCCTGTAAAAAAATCTGTAGCACTATTTTTATTTTTATTTTTATTGATTGTAGCCGTATGAAAATCATACTTACATACAATTTTAGAAGAATATTACTGCTTAGAAATATTTAGCACTATTTTTTATTTTTTTAAATTTTATTGATTGTTGCTATATGAAAATCATACTTACATACAAATTTAGAAGAATATTTCTGTTAAGAAATATGTAACACTATTTCTTATTTTTTAAAAGTTTATTGATTGTAGCCGTATAAAAATCCCACTTACATACAAATTTAAAAGAATTTATAAAAATCAGACTTACATACAAATTTAGAAGCTAAATACTGTGAAGTCATATGTAGCACTATTTTTTATATTTGAAAATTTTATTGATTGTAGCCGTATAAAAATTATACTTTCATAACAATTTAGAAGAATATTTCTGTTAAGGAATATGAAGCTCCATTTTTTTTTGAACATTTTATTGATTGTAGCCGTATAAAAGTCATACTTATATACAAATTTAGAAGAAAATTCCTGTTAAGAAATATTTAGCACAATTTTTTTTATTTTTAACATTTGATTGATTGTAGCTGTATAAAAATCATACTTACATACAAATTTAGAAAAATATAACTATTAAAAAATATATAGCACTATTTTTTATTTTTGAAAATTTCATAGATTGTAGCCGTATGAAATTCATACTTACATACAATTTTAGAAGGATATTACTGCTAAGACATATGTAGCACTATTTTTTTATTTTTGAAAATTTTATTGATTGTAGCCGTATGAAAATCATACTATTATACAACTTTTGAAGAATATTAATGTTAAGAAATATATAGAACTTTTTTTTTTTTGAAAAGTTTATTTATGGCAGCCGTATAAAAATAATACTTATATACAAATTTAGAAGAATATTACTGTTAAGCAATATGTGGCTTTATTTTTTATTTTTGAAAATGTTATTGATTCTAGCCATATAAAAATGATACTTATATACAAATTTAGAATGATATTACTGTTAAGAAACAGGAAGCACGATTTTTTATATTTGAAAATTTTATTCATTGTTATTGTATAAAAATGATACTTACATACAAATTTAGAAGAATATTACTTTTATGAAACATGTAGCATTATTTATTTTTGAAAATTTGATTGTTTGTAGCCGTATGAAAATCATACTTATATACAAATTTAGAAGCACATTACTGTTGAAAAAGCTGTAGCGCTATTTTTTTACATTTCAAAATTTTATTGGTTGTAGTCGTATGAAAATCATACTTACATACAAATTTAGAAGAATACTATACTTGAAAAATATGTAGCAGAATTTTTAATTTTTGAAAATTTTATTGATTGTAGCCGTATAAAAATCATACTATTATACAAATTTTGAAGAATATTACTGTTTAGAAATATGTAGAACTATTTTTTTTAAGTTTATTGATTGTAGCGGTATAAAAATCATACTTACATACAAATTTAGTAGAATATTATAATTGGAAAATATGTAACACTATTTTTTATTTTTATTTTATTTATTCCAGCCATATAAAACTGATACTTATATACAAATTTAGAAGAATATTCTGTTAAGAAATATGTAGCACTATTTTTTATTTTTTTAAATTTGTTTGATTGTAGCCGTATAAAAATACTACTTATATACAAATTTAGACCAATATTACTATTAAAACATATGTAGCACTATTTTTTATTTTTGAAAATGTTATTGATTGTAGCCGTATAAAAATGATACTTATGTAAAAATTTAGAAGAATATTACTGTTAAGAAATCTGTAGCACTATTCTTTATTTTTGAAATTTTATTGATTGTAGCCATATAAAAATCATACTTACATACAACTTTGGAAAATATTACCGTTAAGAAATAGTAAGCACTATTTTTTATTTTTGAAAATATTGTGGATTGTAGCTTTATAAAAATCATACTTACATACGAATTTAGAAGCTAAATACTGTTAAGCTATATGTAGCACTATTTTGTATTGTTGAAAAGTTTTTTGATTGTAGCCGTATAAAAATCGTTCTCACATACACATTTAGAAGCATATTACTGTTAAAAAATGTGTAGCGCTATATTTTTATATTTGAACATTTTATTTATTGTAGCCGTATAAAAATCATACTTACATACAAATTTAGACCAATATTACTTTCATGACAATGTAGCATCATCTTTTTTGGAAATTCTATTGTTTTCAGCCGTATAAAAATCATACTTACATACAAATTTAGAAAAATATTCCTGTTAAGAAATATGTAGCACTATTTTTTGATTTAAAAACTAATATCATTGATTTCAGCTGTATAAAAATCATACTTACATACAAATTTAGAAACATATTACCGTTAAAAAATATGTAGCACAATTTTTTATTTTTCAAAATTTTATTGATTTCAGCCGTATAAAAATCATACTTACATACAAATTTAGAAAAATATTACTTTTAAGAAATATGTAGCACTATTTTTTTTATTTTTGAAAATATTATTGTATCCTAGCCGTATAAAAATCCTACTTACATACAAATTTAAAAGAATATTACTGTTAAGAAATATGTGGCACAATTTTTTTTTTTGAAATATTATGGATTCTAGTGCATAAAAAGTATACATGCAAATTTAGAAGAATATCATTGTTAAGAAATATGTGGAATTTTTTTTTATATTTAAAAATTTTATTGATGGTAACCGTATAAAAATAATACTTACGTACAAACTAAGAAAAATATTCCTGTTAAGAAATATTTAGCACTATTTTTGTTGTTGAACATTTTATTGATTGTAGCCGTATAAAAATCATACTTACATACAAATTTAGAAAAATATTACTTTTAAGAAATATGTAACACTATTTTTTTATTTTTGAAAATATTATTGTATCGTAGCTGTATAAAAATCCTACTTGAATACAAATTTAAAAGAATGTTACTTTTAAGAAATATGTGGGACAATTTTTTTTTTGAAAATGTTATTGATTCTAGCCGCATAAAAAGTATACATGTACATTTAGAAGAATATCATTGTTAAGAAATATGTAGAATTTTTTTTATATTTTAAAATTTTATTGATGGTAACCGTATAAAAATAATACTTACGTACAAATTAAGAAAAATATTCCTGTTAAGAAATATTTAGCACTATTTTTGTTGTTGAACATTTTATTGATTGTAGCCATATAAAAATCATACTTACATACAAATTTAGAAAAATATTCCTGTTAAGAAATATGTAGCACAATTTTTTGATTTAAAAAAATATCATTAATTTCAGCTGTATAAAAATCATACTTACATACAAATTTAGAAAAATATTACTTTTAAGAAATATGTAACACTATTTTTTATTTTTGAAAATATTATTGTATCGTAGCCGTATAAAAATCCTACTTACATACAAATTTAAAAGAATGTTACTGTTAAGAAATATGTGGCACAATTTTTTTTTTGAAAATGTTATTGATTCTAGCCGCATAAAAAGTATACATGCAAATTTAGAAGAATATCATTGTTAAGAAATATGTAGAATTTTTTTTATATTTTAAAATGTGATTGATGGTAACCGTATAAAAATAATACTTACATACAAATTTAGAAAAATATTCCTGTTAAGAAATATGTAGCACTATTTTTAGATTAAAAAAAATATCATTGATTTCAGCTGTATAAAAATCATACTTACATACAAATTTAGAAAAATATTACTTTTAAGAAATATGTAACACTATTTTTTTATTTTTGAAAATATTATTGTATCGTAGCCGTATAAAAATCCTACTAACATAAAAATTTAAAAGAATGTTACTGTTAAGAAATATGTGGCACAATTTTTTGTTTGAAAATGTTATTGATTCTAGCCGCATAAAAAGTATACATGCACATTTAGAAGAATATCATTGTTAAGAAATATGTAGAATTTTTTTTATATTTTAAAATTTTATTGATGGTAACCGTATAAAAATAATACTTACGTACAAATTAAGAAAAATATTCCTGTTAAGAAATATTTAGCACTATTTTTTTTGTTGAACATTTTATTGATTGTAGCCATATAAAAAATCATACTTACATAAAAATTTAGAAGAATATTACTGTTAAGAAATATGTAGCACTATTTTTTTTATTTTTGAAAATATTATTGATTTCAGCCGTATAAAAATCATACTTACATACAAATTTAGAAAAATGTTACTGTTAAGAAATATGTGGCACAATTTTTTTTATTTTTGAAAATATTATTGATTGTAGCTATATAAAAATCATACTTACATAAAAATTTAGAAGAATATTACTGTTAAGAAATATGTAGCACTATTTTTTTTATTTTTGAAAATATTATTGATTTCAGCCGTATAAAAATCATACTTACATAAAAATTTAGAAGAATATTACTGTTAAGAAATATGTAGCACTATTTTTTTTATTTTTGAAAATATTATTGATTTCAGCCGTATAAAAATCATACTTACATACAAATTTAGAAGAATATTACTGTTAAGAAATATGTAGCACTATTTATTTTATTTTTGAAAATATTATGGATTTCATTCGTATAAAAATCCTACTTACATAAAAATTTAAAAGAATGTTACTGTTAAGATATATGTGGCACAATTTTTTTTTTTAAATGTTATTGATTTCAGCCGCATAAAAAGTATACATGCAAATTTAGAAGAATATTCCTGTTAAGAAATATTTAGAACTATTTTTTATATTTTAAAATTTTATTGATGGTAGCCGTATAAAAATAATACTTACGTACAAATTAAGAAAAATATTCCTGTTAAGAAATATTTAGCACTATTTTTTTTGTTGAAAATTTTATTGATTGTAGCCATATAAAAATAATACTTACATACAAATTTAAAAGAATGTTACTGTTAAGAAATATGTGGCACAATTTTGTTTTTTGAAAATATTATTGATTTCAGCCGTATAAAAATCATACTTACATACAAATTTAGAAGAATATTACTGTTTAGAAATATGTAGCACAATTTTTTATTTTTGAAAATATTATTGATCTCAGCCGTATAAAAATCATACTTACATACAAATTTAGAAGAATATTACTGTTAAGAAATATGTAACACTATTTTTTTTATTTTTGAAAATATTATGGATTTCATCAGTATAAAAATCATACTTACATACACATTTAAAAGAATGTTACTGTTAAGAAATATGTGGCACAATTTTTTTTAAAATGGTATTGATTTCAGCCGCATAAAAAGTATACATACAAATTTAGAAGAATATTCCTGTTAAGAAATATTTAGAACTATTTTTTATATTTTAAAATTTTATTGATGGTAGCCGTATAAAAATAATACTTACGTACAAATTAAGAAAAATATTCCTGTTAAGAAATATTTAGCACTATTTTTTTTGTTGAAAATTTTATTGATTGTAGCCATATAAAAATAATACTTACATACAAATTTAAAAGAATGTTACTGTTAAGAAATATGTGGCACAATTTTGTTTTTTGAAAATGTTATTGATTCTAGCCGCATAAAAAGTATACATGCAAATTTAGAAGAATATCACTGTTAAGAAATATGTAGAACTATTTTTTATATTATAAAATTTTATTGATTGTAGCCGTATAAAAATCATACTTACGTACAAATTTAGAAAAATATTCCTGTTAAGAAATATTTAGCGCCAATTTTTTTGGTGAAAATTTTATTGATTGTAGCCATATAAAATCATACTTACATACAAATTTAGAAGAATATTACTGTTAAGAAATATGTAGAACTATTTTTTTATATTATAAATTTTTTTTTTATTGTAGCCATATAAAATCATACTTACATACAAATTTAGAAGAATATTACTGTTAAGAAATATGTAGAACTATTTTTTTATATTATAAATTTTTTTTTTATTGTAGCCATATAAAATCATACTTACATACAAATTTAGAAGAATATTACTGTTAAGAAATATGTAGAACTATTTTTTTATATTATAAATTTTTTTTTTATTGTAGCCATATAAAAATCATACTTACATACAAATTTAGAAGAATATTACTGTTAAGAAATATGTAGAACTATTTTTTATATTATAAAATTTTATTGATTATAGCCATATAAAAATCATACTTACATACAAATTTAGAAGAACAAATATATAGCACAATTTTTTTTTGTTGAAAATTTTATTTGTTTTTTTTTAAATCAGACTTCTTTTCTAGACAGTTTCATGTCACTGCCTAAAATTCATACTAAAACCTACTGTTTTTTTCTGATATGAGCCATTGGCTGAATTATCCCATCTTTTAAACATTAACAAACCGCAATTTACAACCTGATTGCTGTAGAATATAAGTTACCATAGCTAGTGAGTTTGATCTGAACTGGGCGCTACATTAATTAAGCCTTGCAACGGAATATATAACAAAAAAATTTATTAAACAAATTTCATTTGTTTAATAAATTTTGGTATCCGTTTTATTGCATTAAATTTTATTTTTATTTTAGCAGATTGGCTAAAAAAGTTTGACAAAATTTTAATTAGCGGAATGTAAAAGTTTGAGTAAAATCTACAGCTGAATATATACAAATATGCTGATATACAGTGTGAAAGCAGATCAGTTAGGGTTGAGGATATGTGTTGTATGGAAAGAAAAGGTATGAAAATTATATGATGGATGTGTGATGTGAGACTTAAAGAGCGGCTTAGATCTGATGACCTCAGAGGAAGATTCCATCTGGACAGAATAGAGAGAAATGTGCAGAACAGGAGACTTTTTTGGTTTGGCCACGCTGAAAGAATGAATGAGAGTTCTTGGGTTAATAGATGTAGAACAGTTAAAGTAGTAAGGTTAGTTGGCAGGGAAAGGCAAGGAAAACATAGGAGGAAGTGATAAGAATGGATTTGAAAGAAAAAGAACAAATAAAACCGTGACCAGTGATAAGTTGGTTTGGAAGTCAATTTCTAAAAGCCGTCCAACACATGTCAACAAGTAGAACAGATGTTAAACCGAATATGATGTTGATGTTTTTTTGTTTACTATAACAACAGGTTCATTCAAATCAACCTTGTTTTCACATAACGAAGTTAATGAAATTATATTTACATTTTTAATGAAATAATGGTAAACTATATTGAAAACAATCTTATAAACATTTTCTCACATAACTAAGTTAATGAAATTATATTTACATTTTTAATGAAATAATAGAAAACTATATTAAAAACAATCTTATAAACATTTTCTCACATAACTAAGTTAATGAAATTATATTTACATTTTTAATGAAATAATGGAAAACTATATTAAAAACAATCTTATAAACATTTTCTCACATAACGAATTTAATGAAATTATATTTACATTTTTAATGAAATAATAGAAAACTATATTAAAAACAATCTTATAAACATTTTCTCACATAACTAAGTTAATGAAATTATATTTACATTTTTAATGAAATAATGGAAAACTATACTAAAAACAATCTTATAAACATTTCCCCACATAACTAAGTTAATGAAATTATATTTACATTTTTCATGAAATAATGGAAAACTATATTAAAAACAATCTTATAAACATTTTCTCACATAACGAATTTAATGAAATTATATTTACATTTTTAATGAAATAATAGAAAACTATATTAAAAACAATCTTATAAACATTTTCTCACATAACTAAGTTAATGAAATTATATTTACATTTTTAATGAAATAATGGAAAACTATATTAAAAACAATCTTATAAACATTTTCTCACATAACTAAGTTAATGAAATTATATTTACATTTTTAATGAAATAATGGAAAACTATATTAAAAACAATCTTATAAACATTTTCTCACATAACGAATTTAATGAAATTATATTTACATTTTTAATGAAATAATAGAAAACTATATTAAAAACAATCTTATAAACATTTTCTCACATAACTAAGTTAATGAAATTATATTTACATTTTTAATGAAATAATGGAAAACTATACTAAAAACAATCTTATAAACATTTCCCCACATAACTAAGTTAATGAAATTATATTTACATTTTTCATGAAATAATGGAAAACTATATTAAAAACAATCTTATAAACATTTTCTCACATAACGAATTTAATGAAATTATATTTACATTTTTAATGAAATAATAGAAAACTATATTAAAAACAATCTTATAAACATTTTCTCACATAACTAAGTTAATGAAATTATATTTACATTTTTAATGAAATAATGGAAAACTATATTAAAAACAATCTTATAAACATTTTCTCACATAACTAAGTTAATGAAATTATATTTACATTTTTAATGAAATAATGGAAAACTATATTGAAAACAATCTTATAAACATTTTCTCACATAACGAATTTAATGAAATTATATTTACATTTTTAATGAAATAATAGAAAACTATATTAAAAACAATCTTATAAACATTTTCTCACATAACTAAGTTAATGAAATTATATTTACATTTTTAATGAAATAATGGAAAACTATACTAAAAACAATCTTATAAACATTTTCTCACATAACTAAGTTAATGAAATTATATTTACATTTTTAATGAAATAATGGAAAACTATATTAAAAACAATCTTATAAACATTTTCTCACATAACGAATTTAATGAAATTATATTTACATTTTTAATGAAATAATAGAAAACTATATTAAAAACAATCTTATAAACATTTTCTCACATAACTAAGTTAATGAAATTATATTTACATTTTTAATGAAATAATGGAAAACTATATTAAAAACAATCTTATAAACATTTTCTCACATAACTAAGTTAATGAAATTATATTTACATTTTTAATGAAATAATGGAAAACTATATTGAAAACAATCTTATAAACATTTTCTCACATAACGAATTTAATGAAATTATATTTACATTTTTAATGAAATAATGGTAAACTATATTGAAAACAATCTTATAAACATTTCCCCACATAACTAAGTTAATGAAATTATATTTACATTTTTAATGAAATAATGGAAAACTATATTAAAAACAATCTTATAAACATTTTCTCACATAACTAAGTTAATGTAATTATATTTACATTTTTCATGAAATAAGTGAAAACTATATTAAAAACAATCTTATAAACATTTTCTCACATAACTAAGTTAATGAAATTATATTTACATTTTTCATGAAATAAGTGAAAACTATATTAAAAACAATCTTATAAACATTTTCTCACATAACTAAGTTAATGAAATTATATTTACATTTTTCATGAAATAAGTGAAAACTATATTAAAAACAATCTTATAAACATTTTCTCACATAACTAAGTTAATGAAATTATATTTACATTTTTCATGAAATAAGTGAAAACTATATTAAAAACAATCTTATAAACATTTTCTCACATAACTAAGTTTATGAAATTATATTTACATTTTTCATGAAATAATGGAAAACTATATTAAAAACAATCTTATAAACATTTTCTCACAAAACTAAGTTAATGAAATTATATTTACATTTTTCATGAAATAATGGAAAACTATATTAAAAACAATCTTATAAACATTTCCTCACATAACTAAGTTAATGAAATTATATTTACATTTTTAATGAAATAATGGAAAACTATATTAAAAACAATCTTATAAACATTTTCTCACATAACTAAGTTAATGAAATTATATTTACATTTTTCATGAAATAATGGAAAACTATATTGAAAACAATCTTATAAACATTTTCTCACATAACTAAGTTAATGAAATTATATTTACATTTTTCATGATATAAGTGAAAACTATATTAAAAACAATCTTATAAACATTTTCTCACATAACTAAGTTAATGAAAGTATATTTTCATTTTTCATGAAATAATGGAAAACTATATGTAAAACAATCTTATAAACATTTTCTCACATAACTAAGTTAATGAAATTATATTTACATTTTTAATGAAATAATAGAAAACTATATTAAAAACAATCTTATAAACATTTTCTCACATAACTAAGTTAATGAAATTATATTTACATTTTTAATGAAATTATGGTAAACGATATTGAAAACAATCTTATAAACATTTTCTCACATAACTAAGTTAATGAAATTATATTTACATTTTTCATGAAATAATGGAAAACTATATTGAAAACAATCTTATAAACATTTTCTCACATAACTAAGTTAATGAAATTATATTTACATTTTTAATGAAATAATGGAAAACTATATTAAAAACAATCTTATAAACATTTTCTCACATAACTAAGTTAATGAAATTATATTTAAATTTTTAAAGAAATAATGGTAAACTATATTGAAAACATTCTAATAAACATTTCCTCACATAACGAATTTAATGAAATTATATTTACATTTTTAATGAAATAATGGTAAACTATATTGAAAACAATCTTATAAACATTTTCTCACATAACTAAGTTAATGAAATTATATTTACATTTTTAATGAAATAATGGTAAACTATATTGAAAACAATCTTATAAACATTTTCTCACATAACGAATTTAATAAAATTATATTTACATTTTTAACGAAATAATAGAAAACTATATTGAAAACAATCTTATAAACATTTTCTCACATAACGAATTTAATGAAATTATATTTACATTTTTAATGAAATAATGGAAAACTATATTGAAAACAATCTTATAAACATTTTCTCACATAACTAAGTTAATGAAATTATATTTACGTTTTTAATGAAATAATGGTAAACTATATTGAAAACAATCTTATAAACATTTTCTCACATAACTAAGTTAATGAAATTATATTTACATTTTTAATGAAATAATGGTAAACTATATTAAAAACAATCTTATAAACATGTTCCTACATAACGAATTTAATGAAATTATATTTACATTTTTAATGAAATAATGGTAAACTATATTGAAAACAATCTTATAAACATTTTCTCACATAACTAAGTTAATGAAATTATATTTACATTTTTAATGAAATAATGGTAAACTATATTAAAAACAATCTTATTAACATTTTCTCACATAACTAAGTTAATGAAATTATATTTACATTTTTTATGAAATAATGGTAAACTATATTGAAAACAATCTTATAAACATTTTCTCACATAACTAAGTTAATGAAATTATATTTACATTTTTAATGAAATAATGGTAAACTATATTGAAAACAATCTTATAAACATTTTCTCACATAACGAATTTAATGAAATTATATTTACATTTTTAATGAAATAATGGAAAACTATATTGAAAACAATCTTATAAACATTTTCTCACATAACTAAGTTAATGAAATTATATTTACATTTTTAATGAAATAATGGTAAACTATATGTAAAACAATCTTATAAACATTTTCTCACATAACTAAGTTAATGAAATTATATTTACATTTTTAATGAAATAATGGTAAACTATATTGAAAACATTCTAATAAACATTTCCTCACATAACGAATTTAATGAAATTATATTTACATTTTTAATGAAATAATGGTAAACTATATTGAAAACAATCTTATAAACATTTTCTCACATAACTAAGTTAATGAAATTATATTTACATTTTTAATGAAATAATGGTAAACTATATTGAAAACAATCTTATAAACATTTTCTCACATAACGAATTTAATGAAATTATATTTACATTTTTAACGAAATAATAGAAAACTATATTGAAAACAATCTTATAAACATTTTCTCACATAACGAATTTAATAGAAATTATATTTACATTTTTAATGAAATAATGGAAAACTATATTGAAAACAATCTTATAAACATTTTCTCACATAACTAAGTTAATGAAATTATATTTACATTTTTAATGAAATAATGGTAAACTATATTGAAAACAATCTTATAAACATTTTCTCACATAACTAAGTTAATGAAATTATATTTACATTTTTAATGAAATAATGGTAAACTATATGTAAAACAATCTTATAAACATTTTCTCACATAACTAAGTTAATGAAATTATATTTAGATTTTTAATGAAATAATGGTAAACTGTATTGAAAACAATCTTATAAACATTTTCTTACATAACTAAGTTAATGAAATTATATTTACATTTTTAATGAAATAATGGTAAACTATATTGAAAACAATCTTATAAACATTTTCTCACATAACTAAGTTAATGAAATTATATTTACATTTTTAATGAAATAATGGAAAACTATATTGAAAACAATCTTATAAACATTTTCTCACATAACTAAGTTAATGAAATTATATTTACATTTTTAATGAAATAATGGTAAACTATATTGAAAACAATCTTATAAACATTTTCTCACATAACTAAGTTAATGAAATTATATTTACATTTTTAATGAAATAATGGTAAACTATATTGAAAACAATCTTATAAACATTTTCTCACATAACTAAGTTAATGAAATTATATTTACATTTTTAATGAAATAATGGTAAACTATATGTAAAACAATCTTATAAACATTTTCTCACATAACTAAGTTAATGAAATTATATTTACATTTTTAATGAAATAATGGTAAACTATATTGAAAACAATCTTATAAACATTTTCTCACATAACTAAGTTAATGAAATTATATTCACATTTTAATGAAATAATGGTAAACTATATTGAAAACAATCTTATAAACATTTTCTCACATAACGAATTTAATGAAATTATATTTACATTTTTAATGAAATAATGGTAAACTATATGTAAAACAATCTTATAAACATTTTCTCACATAACTAAGTTAATGAAATTATATTTACATTTTTAATGAAATAATGGAAAACTATATTGAAAACAATCTTATAAACATTTTCTCACATAACTAAGTTAATGAAATTATATTTACATTTTTAATGAAATAATGGTAAACTATATTGAAAACAATCTTATAAACATTTTCTCACATAACTAAGTTAATGAAATTATATTTACATTTTTAATGAAATAATGGTAAACGATATTGAAAACAATCTTATAAACATTTTCTCACATAACTATGTTAATGAAATTATATTTACATTTTTAATGAAATAATGGTAAACTATATTGAAAACAATCTTATAAACATTTTCTCACATAACTAAGTTAATGAAATTATATTTACATTTTTAATGAAATAATGGAAAACTATATTGAAAACAATCTTATAAACATTTTCTCACATAACGAATTTAATGAAATTATATTTACATTTTTAATGAAATAATAGAAAACTATATTAAAAACAATCTTATAAACATTTTCTCACATAACTAAGTTAATGAAATTATATTTACATTTTTAATGAAATAATGGAAAACTATACTAAAAACAATCTTATAAACATTTTCTTACATAACTAAGTTAATGAAATTATATTTACATTTTTAATGAAATAATGGTAAACTATATTGAAAACAATCTTATAAACATTTTCTCACATAACTAAGTTAATGAAATTATATTTACATTTTTAATGAAATAATGGTAAACTATATTGAAAACAATCTTATAAACATTTTCTCACATAACTAAGTTAATGAAATTATATTTAAATTTTTAATGAAATAATGGTAAACGATATTGAAAACAATCTTATAAACATTTTCTCACATAACTATGTTAATGAAATTATATTTACATTTTTAATGAAATAATGGTAAACTATATTGAAAACAATCTTATAAACATTTTCTCACATAACTAAGTTAATGAAATTATATTTACATTTTTAATGAAATAATGGAAAACTATATTGAAAACAATCTTATAAACATTTTCTCACATAACTAAGTTAATGAAATTATATTTACATTTTTAATGAAATAATGGAAAACTATATTGAAAACAATCTTATAAACATTTTCTCACATAACTAAGTTAATGAAATTATATTTACATTTTTAATGAAATAATGGTAAACTATATTGAAAACAATCTTATAAACATTTTCTCACATAACTAAGTGAATGAAATTATATTTACATTTTTAATGAAATAATGGTAAACTGTATTGAAAACATCTTATAAACATTTTCTTACATAACTAAGTTAATGAAATTATATTTACATTTTTAATGAAATAATGGTAAACTATATGTAAAACAATCTTATAAACATTTTCTCACATACCTAAGTTAATGAAATTATATTTACATTTTTAATGAAATAATGGTAAACTATATTGAAAACAATCTTATAAACATTTTCTCACATAACTAAGTTAATGAAATTATATTTACATTTTTAATGAAATAATGGTAAACTATATTGAAAACAATCTTATAAACATTTTCTCACATAACTAAGTTAATGAAATTATATTTACATTTTTAATGAAATAATGGTAAACTATATTAAAAACAATCTTATAAACATTTTCTCACATAACTAAGTTAATGAAATTATATTAACATGTTTAATGAAATAATGGTAAACTATATTGAAAACAATCTTATAAACATTTTCTCACATAACTAAGTTAATGAAATTATATTTACATTTTTAATGAAATAATGGTAAACTATATTGAAAACAATCTTATAAACATTTTCTCACATAACTAAGTTAATGAAATTATATTTACATTTTTAATGAAATAATGGTAAACTATATTGAAAACAATCTTATAAACATTTTCTCACATAACTAAGTTAATGAAATTATATTTACATTTTTAATGAAATAATGGAAAACTATATTGAAAACAATCTTATAAACATTTTCTCACATAACTAAGTTAATGAAATTATATTTACATTTTTAATGAAATAATGGTAAACTATATGTAAAACAATCTTATAAACATTTTCTCACATAACTAAGTTAATGAAATTATATTTACATTTTTAATGAAATAATGGAAAACTATATTAAAAACAATCTTATAAACATTTTCTCACATAACGAATTTAATGAAATTATATTTACATTTTTAATGAAATAATGGAAAACTATATTAAAAACAATCTTATAAACCTTTTCTCACATAACTATGTTAATGAAATTATATTTACATTTTTCATGAAATAAGTGAAAACTATATTAAAAACAATCTTATAAACATTTTCTCACATAACTAAGTTAATGAAATTATATTTACATTTTTCATGAAATAATGGAAAACTATATTGAAAACAATCTTATAAACATTTTCTCACATAACTAAGTTAATGAAATTATATTTACATTTTTAATGAAATAATGGGAAACTATATTAAAAACAATCTTATAAACATTTTCTCACATAACTAAGTTAATGAAATTATATTCACATTTTAATGAAATAATGGTAAACTATATTGAAAACAATCTTATAAACATTTTCTCACATAACTAAGTTAATGAAATTATATTTACATTTTTAATGAAATAATGGTAAACTATATTAAAAACAATCTTATAAACATTTTCTCACATAACGAATTTAATGAAATTATATTTACATTTTTAATGAAAAAATGGTAAACTATATTAAAAACAATCTTATAAACATTTTCTCACATAACGAATTTAATGAAATTATATTTACATTTTTAATGAAATAATGGTAAACTATATTAAAAACAATCTTATAAACATTTTCTCACATAACTAAGTTAATGAAATTATATTTACATTTTTAATGAAATAATGGTAAACTATATTGAAAACAATCTTATAAACATTTTCTCACATAACTAAGTTAATGAAATTATATTTACATTTTTAATGAAATAATGGTAAACTATATTAAAAACAATCTTATAAACATTTTCTAACTCCATTTTATGCTATAATGGTTTTGCTTTCCTACTCCATTTTTGCCGCATTAATTGTATCATTTCAAGCTTTCTTTTGATCTCATTAGAAGAATGGTCTCATCCACCGAAATATTAAATAGTATGTATATATATTGAGTAAGAAATTATAGGCAAACATCTTGTCCTAGAGAACTCGCTTCTGAAGAAAAATTCTACTCAACTTAAAACTTGAAAAACTAAATCTTAATTGAGATGCCATTCACAGTCAATTGAGTTATCTCCCCTTTCTCCGTCATATGAAATAGTTGGAAAATATTTATCAAATAACATTTAGCAAAACATGTCTCCTCAATTCCATGCATGCAATTCATAAATATTTTGTACAGATAAAAGGAAGTTATATATCGATTGTTTTTTGAGAAACAATCGATCAATAGTAAAAAGAAATAGAAATCAAAACAAATAAATAATAGTCTGTATAGATTATATTTATTTATTGATTTCACTGCTTAAAAGATTCAGTTCGATGATTGTCAGTTAGTGATATCAGAGCAAATATATCTGCTCTTTTTCTTTGTTTTTTGTTTGGTTTCACCCCAAAATGAACTACTGAATAGTGTAGGTTTTTTCAAGACACTTTAATCCAAGAACTTTTTACTCTTTGTGAATTTTTCTGATGATTTTGTGATGTTGCAGAGACGATATTGACATAAAAATGTTGTTTGGCACAAGACAAATGAAACGGACCGTAAAAAGTATATCTCACAGAAATGTTATGTTATTTGGAAATGTGAAAAAATAAAAATAATAAAATAAAACCATGGTTATTGGAATATAATATGAACTGACTTATATATATATATATATATATATATATATATATATATATATATATATATATATATATATATATATACGTTGTGTGTGTGTGATTGCGTCATGTTTATCTAAAGAAAACTTGTGCGTTTGTGTGTGCGCCTGGCTAAAAGTCATAAACTACACAAGATGCACTTATAAACTTTACATAATCAGATTCAGTATGACCCCGACTTGGTTATGGTAAAAATAATACTGTAATATTCATTTCATTTGAGTAATCACGGACCAGATTAATGCATGGGGGTACAAAAAATATTAATTTCTCCATTCTTACTGGTGGTTGTTTCAAAAACAACCCTGAAACTAGGTCAAAGAGTCAGTCCGTTTTCTTTTTCTTTCTTGCTTTCTATTATACTAGGGTTGCTTGGGTCCATAAGAAAATAGTAGAGGTTAAAAAGTGTAACATATTTCTATTAAAACTTTTCTCTCTCTACTTTTTTCTATCTGTCTCTCCTTCTGCTCCTTCATTTCTCACCTCCCCAGGCCCCCTTCCTCCTCCACCCATCCAATTCATCTCTTTTGTTTTAATGTATTATTAACTGGACATACACATACACAGACAGCTCTCCTTCAAATATAAAAATTCCTAGATGGAATGAGTCAGCATTTTCTTTCCAAATTAGTACATAATAACATTGAAAATAGCTGAAAAAATGCCCCCCCCCTCCCGACGAAACCTGGCCAAGTGGACCCCCAAAGAAAGAATAATTTCTTCTTAATTCTAGATATTATCCATCCCGGGCAACGCCGATCAAGAATATACTAACTTTGTGGGTGTTTGTTTTGCAGGTTTTTTTTTTACTTTTAGCTTGACATACATATATACACACACAAACAACTGCCATTTATATAATAGATTGAACCAGAGTTCAAAAGAAGAGAGAGAGAGAGAGAGAGAGAGAGAGAGAGGAGAGTCAAAGAGAGAAGTAAAAAGAGAGAGAGAAGTTTCACTGGTAAATCTACTCCATTTTCTTTTTCATATACTGATAAAATATCAATTTTGAATTATGTTATGATACCAAATTACATTAAATTAAAATCACAAAACATGTTATAAAATACAAAATTAAATTATATTCAGAGCTTTTTTTATAGGAGATACAAGTTTACAGATGTTTTGAGTATTTATTTACTCCTCTCCAGAAGTTAGGCACAAGGCCAGTTTTTATCTTACTCTCACAAGTAAGATGTAACCCAGGGTCGGGTCGGGAAAGTGGGGTTTAAAAATTGCCTGGGCAGCCCCGTCGGCATTCCCGGTAGGAGCGCCTCAGACAGTAAGCAATAAACTTACTCCTCCCCAAAGAGAGGAGGCGAAGCCTGGGAGGGTGAACCTCCTAGAACTGCACAGGACAGACCCATAAACCGGCGTAAATCACGCCCGGAAGGCCAAGACAATACCAGTCTATGGGATGCAGTATCCATCGGAACAGATACTACACTTTGATCTTAGCCAAATAAATAATTGCATATACATATGAAAATGTATAACACATATAAAAATATAGGTATATAAATAAATACAATACATATATAAAAAAAAGGATTACATAAGTCATCATTATTTCTTACTAGAAGTTCTCATAAAGTCATTAGCAGTGATCGCTCACTCGCAAAACCAAATAGTGTTCTCTGGGGTCTGAATGACAACAAGTCTCCCCAGATTTCCAGTAATCTCCGTTTCTCTTGATCACCATTTCATCCCACTTTGAATAAATGTCCCCATCCCTTTTTTAATGGTTCTCTGTTCCTATTGACTTGCCTGCCCATTTAAATCAGGTCCGTTAAAAGTCAACTTCCTTTTAAATCAGTTATTAGGGTTCATTTGAGCTCCTGAAACAAACAAAACCAAGAATGTGCGCATTCGCCCCTGTCATATCAAAGAATCAAATGATCTCATACGGGACAAAATAAATAGGTGCTTATCCAGATTAAGGGAGACATTCAAGAAAAATAAAAATAAACTGAGGAATATCTGTTTGATGTACGTACCTGTCACGGACTGAATACCAAAAACCACGTAAATTAATCAAGTAGTTTTTATTCTATGAATACAAATATAATTTTAACCAATGCACTAACTATTGCATACGGGGTTGATTTGGGCATCGTTTCTGGTGGTGTCGGGCCAAACGCATGGCCAGAGCGTGTACATTCATTCGTTTATCATAAACATTTAATTTTTATGTATAAATGAGAAAGTCAGTCAATCTAGTTTTTGTTAATAATTGAAAAATAAATGAATTATATTGTGATCCTTCAAAATTTGAAAAGAATTTGGAAACCGTTACCGTCGAATGGAAAGACAAAATTGGCTTTAAAAATGCGTTAACCATCCTGTATCAAAGAACTCAAGTTCTGTAAACAAAGTAGAGACTTATCAAATATATAAAATATATAAAATAAATAAAACAACCTTAACAATTAGATATAGTTTTATAACAATTTGGTTAAATTAATAATTAAATTTAACTTTCAAAATGCTATTAACAAAAATTGGTAAGAGAAAAATGCATAGTTAAAAATTTAAAAAGACAAACAAAAATGAAAGTGAGAAGACTCCCTGGCAACGCTGGGTATTTATTTTGATAAGTTAATTTAAAAAAAAACTTTTTTCACTTAAGGGGAGACAACCTCAGCATGTCTAAGTTTATGCTTGAATTATCTCCCCTTTTTAATCTCGTTTAACCTCTTAATTATATTTTTCATATTTATTTCCTGGCATTATCTTGAAATCTTACTGAGTATTTGTTATTAAATTTGAGTGCACATTATTTAATGTTTGGGAATTTTTATTTTTATTTAATAATACAACTTCAATTTTTAAAAAAATACATATATAAATACCTACAATAAAATAGAAATATACAGACCAAATCTCTTAAATATTACATCCAATGTAAGTTCATTATGTTACCATTATGTTAAAAGTATGGAACAGTTAACACTCAGTAATTCGTAAGTAACAAAAAAAACCCAATCCTCATCTAAAAAATTCCGAAACATAAAAAAAATCATAATTTACATAAAACACATTAGAATGAAATCCTCTACTGAATCTGTCTAGGTTTAACGTGTGGAAATGATTTGTAAGCTTTTTTTACCGTTTAAAAAATCTTACAAATCGTTTCCGAATATTAAAACTAGGCGCGTTCCAGCATTGTCTTTTTTTTTTACGAGTTCTCGAATGTTAACTATTCTGTACTTTTACTGTTTAACAAAATCTTACAAATAGTTTCCACACGTTAAAACTAGGCGAGTCTGGTCGAGAATTTCATTCCAATGTGTTTTATATAAATCATGTTGTTTTTATTTAGTTTACGAATTCTCGAGTTTTAAGGCCGAGAGCAGGCTCAAGGCACTTCCAGGAATAATGGCGATGGAGAGGCGCTCGTAAAGCCAAGTCAATTCACGAGTGTCCCTAGTGTGGAGGGTTATTAACAAACCAACGTTGCCGAGGAAGTCGCGCTTCTCCATAGCAATCGATTGAAACATACATCTGTCTAGAAGTTCGGCATATTTTGACCCATTGCAGCTCTTTACTGATGCTGCTGCATGTCCAGGGTTTATTGCCGATTTTGTAAAATAGAATTAACTCCCTTGTCTTGTTTTCGGTTAAATTCCATAAGTTGTTGAGTAAAGACACTTTTGTCATTATCATCTCTTAACTTTCTCTGATGAGAACAAATAAATTCAGCTTCATATTATTTCGAATTATTCAAACTACTATTCTCATTTTGGATGTTATTCTCACAACGTTTCGGCCGATATAACCTCCGACCTTCTTCAGATGCATCATTGTTGTAACGTTGTGAAAATAACATCCAATTATATCCGTGAAAAAATCTCAAAACATTCTATTTTAACTGTTTACTCTCTATAATCCAATAAAACTAGTAATAGTTACCAGTAAATATTTCATCTTCTCTATAATCCAATAAAACTAGTAATAGTTACCAGTAAATATTTCATCTTCTCTATAATCCAATAAAACTAGTAATAGTTACCAGTAAATATTTCATCTTCTCTATAATCCAATAAAACTAGTAATAGTTACCAGTAAATATTTCATCTTCTCTATAATCCAATAAAACTAGTAATAGTTACCAGTAAATATTTCATCTTCTCTATAATCCAATAAAACTAGTAATAGTTACCAGTAAATATTTCATCTTCTCTATATTAATAAAACTAGCAAATATATATGCTCCCTCCGATCGCATATTTTTGCTAGTTGTTTTATTTAATGTCGCAGTAAAATGTGTTTGTTTTTTGTTTTTTACAAAAGAGAAAGAAAAAAAATAACCCCATCCTTTATTTTAATAAATAAAACATGGAATAATAAAAACATAGTTCTTAAACAAAATTTACTTATTACGGCGTAAAATGTAAAACAAAAAATCGTAAACTCACTTAAGGTCGTAAAAAGATAATAATATTTGAAGTTTTCCAAATCAAAAAAAAAGGTGTACCTAAAATAAAATCAACAATAAAAAAAATAAAAAAATACAGTGAACACGATTCTAAATTTAGTTATTGAATTGCTTAGTAAAATGTGTTTGTTTTTTGTTTTTTACAAAAAATAGTAATTTTTAAATCAGTTATTTTTAAAATTAAACAATTTGATTCAATAAATTTGTGATTTAAACATAATTTCTAATAAGATTTTTTAAAAACAAACGCAAAATGTTTTGATAAAAAAATCAAAGTAAATATATAATTTTTGAGCGACTCGTACGATAAATCTCAAATAACACACCCCTGTCTTGTGCCCATCTCTCTCTCTTTTCTCTTTTTTCCTCTCTCTCTCTCTCTCTCTCTCTTTCTCTCTCTTTCTCTCTTTTTTCTCTCTCTTTCTTTAAATAAAACTTTCTGTGCGTTCGAAATAGAACGTTATACTTAATAATCAGAGGGCGGGTAACCAAATGTTGGAGTGGACGCCGTCTGTTTCATCATATTCCATTACAATCTAATTTAATTACGTTACTACATTATAGATATTAAAAAAAAACAATGTCTTTAATTAATTCTATTTATAATTTTTATTTAGTTTATTAATATTAAGGAAAATATTTTAAATACATCTGGAAATCTGAAAAACACAATTATGAGTGTATATTTGCGAATATTAATTAAGAATATTAATTAAGAAGTTTTAAAACAAATTAATTATATAAATTTGAAAGACGCGTGATGTTTGGGGAAGTTTTGGAATGGGTATATATAGGAGCTGATAAGTAGATATAAAAAAGAGCGATGAAAACTAACAATATAGTTTCAGAAAGACAGACAGATACATGATCTCCATTATTAATGATTGAGGATGACAATGATGTTTATTCCGTGAATGAAAAAGGGAACTGGTTCTAATTGCAATGTTATCTATCTTTCACCTTCTCAACTCAACACAAACTACATACTTTCTGATGACCTTTTCAAAACTTTTCTTTTTAAAATCTCATGACAAATATATATGTTTTGATTGATTGATCTCAAGCAGAAACAATCAGCTGCACGTTTCAATCAATTTCCAATTATGATATTCAAAACGATTTGAGAATAAATGAAGTTAACTCTTAACAGCACATAACATGAATTGGAACAAATACATTGAAGACATTGCTAAGGCTGCCGCAAAGAAGGTTGGCTGCCTCTACCGTGCTAGTAAACTCCTCACACCTGACATTATCCTGTATCTCTACAAAGCCACCATCCGCCCATGCATGGAGTATTGTTGCCACATCTGGGCTGGTGCATCATCTACTAGTCTCTCCCTCCTTGACAAGGTCCAAAAAAGAGTCGCCAACCTAATAGGTCCCTCACTGTCAACCAAGCTCCAGTCCCTGTCCCATCGTCGCAATGTAGCATCCTTATGTTTGTTTTACAAATACTTCAATGGATTATGCTCCGATGAATTGGCTACTCTGGTGCCCTCTCGACGTAAATTCACTAGACTAAGTCGACAATCAACTAAATCTCATTCATTTACTGTGGTGGCCCCCAGATGCCAGAGAGCCTTCTACTCAAATAGCTTCTTTGTTCGTGCTGCTGGCCTCTGGAACTCCCTCCCTGTCCCCTGTTTCCCCGACAGTACAGACATGCAGAAATTTAAAACTAATGTAAACAGAATCTCGCTGTGCAGATCCCAATATAGGTTGACCCTCCCCCCATCTTCTCCCCTTTTCTTTTTTATCAGTAGCCCCTTACGTTTACAGTGGCGGCCTGCCTTGTTTGGGGTGAACTATGTTTTTAAAAAAATATTTAATGTTTCCAAACTCTGCAAACATGCAAACGCGTCCTTGTAATCTCTATCTAAAACCTCACCTCTGCTTCATCCAACCATATAAATGTGTAATAATATGAAAGGAGGGTAGAAATCCGAACGAAGGCATCTCAGCACGAAAAGGCATATGGAAAAAGAATAATGATTAAAGTAAAAATAAAATAATTATTTTTTGAAGAGAGATTGGAAATCAGAACATTCATTTGTCTGTGGCGTCAATAGGTCAAAACAATGTCCAAGAAAATCACTATTCTATTAAAAGGAATTAATTGGTTTGAAATTCTGACGAAGACTGGTCAAAGAAGGAGACACTTAATGGTTAGTGGAAAGTCGGTCAGTTGAGCTGACGTTAATTTACTTAATATAGTATTATATGCGACAGGCAGGAGGAGAGAGGAGAAGGAAGCCTGACAGAGAGACAGGACAGACAGGATAGAGTTCATGCAAAAGTCTGGGGACTGTTTGTTCATCTGAGAAACAGAAAATAAAATTACTATTTTGATAAAATAAATCGTTGTATTGTATTCATTACATTCAAGGGAAATAACTCTGCCCTTACAATAAACGAAAGTGTAAATTGAGTTACGTCCCTTGCATCAAACTCATTGGATTTATAAGGCAAACGGTAAAATTCAACTCTAATCGGCTACAAATGAAACTGTTGACATTTCATCAAAAATATCTTGTCTTATGACATTTCATCAAAAATATCTTGTCTTATGACATTTCATCAAAAATATCTTGTCTTATGACATTTCATCAAAAATATCTTGTCTTATGACATTTCATCAAAAATATCTTGTCTTATGACGTTTCGGGATATTATTCATTTGAAATCTTTTTTTCTCACATTCTTATTCATCAAAAATAAAGCTCATTTGAATTGTGGTCTGACTGTCATGCTACGAACATTACTTAGCTTATCAACATTTCACTAATAAAAAAAACTGTTATTTTAGAATTAGTATTTCCAATTGATAATTTGGTAGACTATTAAACCTATTAATTGTCTTTGGTGACTTCACTAAGTTTTAACTAATTCTTTGCTACAATCTTCAGATGATCCGACCATATTTAAAAAGAATTCTGGTAATCTTGCAATATAACTATATTGCAAGATTACCAGAAGCCGATATATATATATATATATATATATATATATATATATATATATATATATATATATACAGGGTGGGCCAAAATAAGGGTCCTATCTTTAAATTTGAATAACTTGAATTTGAATAACTTCCACAAAATAACAGTTAAACTCACCAAACTTTATGTGTGTGTAGACTGACCCTTCCGAGATTTTTTGAAATAAACAAAACAAATTTTAGCCGAAAAATACTCCTTAAAACTTACAAAAACTAAAGTATTGTTTTTTACACTGTTTTGAGTTTTTTAAGCAAAAATAATGTTTTCTAAATGAGGGTACGTTCCTTAGGCCTAATACGGCTCATGCTTGCTTCGGAAGGGGTCCTTTACTTATTCTAAAAAAAAAAAAAAAATCAATAAATAAAAAAGTTATGAATTTTTAAAAATAGGACCCTTATTTTTGCCCACCCTATATATATATATATATATATATATATATATATATATATATATGCAACAAATAACTTTTACCAAACGCATTAAAATGTAATTTTTTACCGACCTGTATACTTTTAACGTTCTAAAACTGTTACAATTTTTTTTAGATTTCAAAATTAGATTTTGTTCAAAGCTCTCTTGGTACTGATATCGATCCTGACCCAGTTTTCGTGAGGTTCGACTCGGAAGCGTTCGGCTGTCCTACGCAAACGCCCGAGTGTTGACGAGCCGAATGGTACCAGACGACAATTTTGATACGGTCCTGTGATTGTAAGTTATATTTTCAAAAAAATTTCTAAAAGAAACAACAAAAAAAAAAAACAAGCAAAACATAGCGAAGTTACTGTTATCAAATAAATATTTTTTTTGTTATTTTGATACGTTGCTGCGTCCTATAATTTTTAGTTATAGTTGCAAGAAATTTTTTAAACAACAAAACAAATAAAACAAGCAAAACAGAGCGAAATTACTGTTATCAAATAAATATTTTTAACCCTTACCCTAACCCCTAAACCCTAACCCTTACCCTAACCCCTAAACCCTAAACCCTAACCCTAACCCTAACAACAAAAAAAACAAAACAAGCAAAACATTATTATCATAGGACGCAGCACCGTATCAAAATTGTCGTCTGGTACAAATCGGCTTGTCAACTCTCGGGCGTTTGCGTAGGACAGCCGAACGCTTCCGAGTCGAACCTCACGAAAACTGGGTCAGGATCGATATCAGTACCGCTCTCTTTTTCGTCAGACGAATCAAAATGGCTGCTTCTCGCTCTGTCGCCATCTTTTTTTTTCTTTGTGCTTTGATACGTCAATTTATCGATAATAAATCTTACAATCAATTTATACACTTTAAAACTATACAGATCGGTAGAAAATTAAATCTAATACGTTTGGTGAAAGCTATTGTAATTTGTTGCTTTTTCGATTTCTCGGCTGTTAACCATAATTACCATAACTCTTGCCAATATTGAAATTAGAGTAAAAATTAAACTCTTTTTGTTAATGTCAGTTTACCATAATCATATTTTTTTTTGATAAAACTGATATCGAAATCAGCAGGGTTTTTTTTAAATTGTATTTTGAAAACATTACATAATTATGTAATAAAATAAGTGGCAAACCAGAAGAATTCACGACTCAAAGTCTGCAGCAAACGGTGTTCGGTCAGATTTAGTTCCTGATATTAAAGACTTCCTGTTTTGGGTCGCTTACTCTTGTATTTTGCCAAGTTTTGTACTACATTTTACTTATTAATTTATTTATTAAATTGTTAGGTGAAAATACAGAATAGTTATCAAAGCCCCCTCTCACCTCCCCATGTTAAGAATGGCTTTCTAAATAATCTGCTGCAGTTTACTAACCGTGCTGAAATAGTAACGTTTTTATTTAGAAAGACATTCTTAACATGGAGAGGGAGGGGGTCTTTGTTAACTATTCTGTACTTTCACCTAACAATTTAATAAATAAATTAATAAATTTGGGAAACTGAAACTTTCGCTGGAAGTAATATTACCAATAAAGGTTAATATCAGGAACTGAATCTGACTGGACACCATTTGCTGCAAGTAAAGGATTCTTCTGGTTTGCCAAAACATTTTATTATATTTTCCGGGAAGACATCAAACAAACCACCTCTGTGAATACTTATTTTTGCAAAAGAAATTATTTCAAATAAAAATGAGTACAAAACTTTTCCTGATTCCTCTCCATTTCACCACCAACACTCCGATCCCCACTTTGTCCCAGTTGAAATGAACGGCTCTCCCCTTGAGGAAGCCCACTGCTTTGATAAGCTCCTGGGACTGACCTTCTCTTCAGACTTGAAATGGAAGATTTACATCAAATCTGTTGCTAAGGTTGCTGGAAAACTGGTTGGATCCTTCTACTGCTCCAGAAGGTATCTCACGCCCGACACCATCCTCTACGTGTACAAGAGTCAAATACGTCCTTAGATGGAGTAGGTGCCGCTCAGAGTATCCTTTCCTGTCTTGACAGAGTCCAAAACCGACTTCGAAATCTAGTGGAGGATGTCCTCTTCCCTTCCCTACAGTCAGTCTCTCACAGAAGCGATGTTGCTAGTCTTTCTTTGCTCTACCGTTATTTTCATGGCAGGTGTTCGACTGAGCTCAAATCTATGGTCCCCTTGTTAAACATTCACAACTAGAACCCGCCTGGCTACTACCACTGTCACTGATTATGTTCTCTCTCTGCGTACCCAAGACGAAACGAAACTACCATGGGTAGAGTTTCTTTCAGAGAACTGCCGCTCAGCCGACTACAATATGGTCGTCTCAAATAAACTTCAATGTAAACAAGTTTTTGCTGAACCGTCTCCGTAAATAATAAATTTCTGCCCTGCTACAACCATCGTACCGGTGATCGCGATGTTGTCTCACCATCCACCAGTTAAACTCTTTAACCCCTATCCTCGAGTGACCTTTGGGCCTTGATAAGCGGTGACCTTTATTGTAAAAAAAAAACAAGAAAAAAGACACTGGCTTCTCGGGATTGGAGCTTCTGGTCGCAATATGGGGAGGTGCCGCTCAGAACACCCTTTCCTGTCTTGACAGTCCAAAACCGACTTCGAAATTTAGTGGAGGATGTCCTCTTCTCTTCCCTACAGTCACTCTCTCACAGAAGAGATGTTGCTAGTCTTTCTTTGCTCTACCGTTATTTACATGGTAGGTGCTCAACTGAGCTCAAATCTATGCCCCCCCCCCCCATTGTAAAACATTCACAATAAGAACCCGCCTAGCTACTACCACTGTCAAGGATTTCCTTTTTCTCTCTCTGCGTGCCCAAAACGAAACAAAACTTCTATGGCAAGAGCTTCTTTCCTAGAACTGCCCGTCTGTGGAACACAGTGCCGCGAGCCTGCTTCCCTGCCGACTGCAATATGGTCGTCTTAAAGTCCAATGTAAACAAGTTCTTGTTGAACCGTCCCTGTAAATAATCAATTTCTGCCCTGCTGCAACCATCGTGTCGATGAACGCGATGTTGTCTCACCATCCACCAGTCAAACTCTGTAACCCCGATCCTCGAGTCAAACTGTTTAACCCTTATCCTCGAGTGGCCTTTTAGCCTTGATAAGCGATGACCTTTAATGTAAAAAAAAGAAGTTATTTTTAATTAAAAGTTAGAATTAATGCATTTAAGCCATTTTATGACGTAAAAGCGATAATTATAATTAAAAATGTATATATTTCATCTGATAATAAAATGGATGCTCTTTCATCGATAAATAAAAATAAAATTAACAATTAAACAAAAAAAATACACATGTAGAAAAGACAAAAATAGAAATTTACATATTTTTTGTTAAAAATAAATTCCTTACATTAGCCGGGTTTTTATTTTATTTTTGTTTAATCAGATGCTTTGAAGTTTAATTGAATTACGGTATCGTTTGATTAGTTCATTAACTGAATTACAGCGTTTAAAGTTATAACAGACTTTAAAAGTTATGTTTGTACACGAATTACCACAAATAGACGATAGCTTGTCTCATAATTTTATTATCTAGAACAAGGGTTTTCAATCTGTGGGTCGTTACCCCCATAGAAGGTTATGAACCAAGAACTGATGAGTTGGTGTATTTTATTAGATTTAGGTTTAAGAGAAACCTTTTGTTGAATATATGAGATAGAATTATCTCATTATCTCAGATAATAATATAATTAACTTTAGTTTTAGTATTTTTGTTCCTTTTGCAAAGTACAGGATCCTTTTGAATGAAGAAAGCTCACTTTCGCAGGGAAAATGTTTCATTTCTCTATGGAGTCCTTTTGAGACTTTGGTGTATTTTTGGAGTACTCTATTGAATACGATATTATTACATTAATTGAATAACACTGTTTAAAGTTATAACAGACTTTTAAACAAATTAATTTTAAAAGTTACGTTTGCATGTGAATTGACACAGACATATGATAACTTGTCCGATAATTGTATTCTCTCGATGAATACAGTTAAAGTCACTGAAAATATATTTGATATTCAGATTAAAGGGAGACTTTTTCAATGAATACATAATTCAACATTTAGCAGATTTAGATTTAAAAGTTCATGAAATAAACAGGTATTTTTGATCGAACGGTGTTGAGTGGAAAATGTCCCTTTTGTCTTGTACTATTTTTTGGCTGGCTCTTTAAGTAAAACTGTGTGGAAGTCTTTTTATCTTACCATGTTGAAGAACAACTGTTGGTTACATAACTGGATAAAGAGATTTCTCTTTAAGCGTGGTCAGATCTCTTGAAAAAAGCAGCAAAAAAAAAATCATTCTAAATGCATCAGAATGAAACAAAAGAAACATTATTGGCAAACCAGAAGAACTCCCGACTCGAAATCCGCAGTAAACGGTGTTCGGTCAAAATTGGTTCCTGATTAAAGACTTCCTGTTTTGGTTAAAAATAAGTAATCAAATAAGTGTTTAAAAAAAAAAAAAAATCAGGAAAAGTTTGGTATTAATTTAATCAAATAATTTATTTTACAAAAATAAGTATTCACATAAGTTTGATGTTTTTTCGGAAAATATCAAATAAGTGGTTTTATTTTATTTTAGAAATAAAATGTTGTTTTTTTTATTTTAAATATATTATTTTAGAAAAATAAGTAATTAAATATGTGATTTGATTGTTTTTTTTTTAATAAAAAGTTATATTACGGAAGAAGATAAAAATCACCGTTTACTGTGGACTTCGAGTCGAAGTCGTTCTGGTTTGCCACATTATTTCTACAAATTCTTATATGAATAACTTTTCTCAATGTAATAGTCAATATAGTCATTATAATGCAGGATAATCTTTGTATTTTCCAAGTCTCCTTACTACCTCACCATGCCTTACAAAAGTTGACCATGGCATGAAAACTGACCATAATTCCAGATATATAAAGCCATTCTACTTACACTAGGACTGGCTAATAATAACAGAGTCTACTACAATCCACACCGGTCCACTCCATCAGTCCTACTATACGTACATGAGTTATTTTTATTGTTTTTATTCTCAGACTTTATGTAATAATTTATGAACCCCTACCAGTTGATAAATATAAAATTTAATAGTTAATGGCTTTCTGTGTAGATTTTATATTTTCATGTCTAAGTTAGTTTTACTGTTTTTATAAATATCTGAAATTATTTTTTCTTCTTTTGAATGTAAAAGTCTAATCTGAATTAGATGAATAAGAAATGCTTCAGTGCCTCGAGAATTGTTAATCCAAGTGAAAGCCTCATGAAAAAAAAAATAGAGTAGGTTGAAATGGTTGAGAAATATTCCTGACAAAATTGACCTGCTTTGTTTTTGGTTTAAACTTGTATCCATCATGTCCGCTCTAAAAAATGAAAAAAAAATAGAATAGGTTGAAATGGTTGAGAAATTTTCTTGACAAAATTGACCTGCTTTGTTTTTGGTTTAAACTTGTATCCATCATGTCCGCTCTAAAAAATGAAAAAAAGAACTTCCTTAAAAATCAAATGCTGCGGTGTTGGTCAAAAACTCAAACTTTACATTTTAAATGTTATTCTGTGGTTTAAATATTGATTAAACTTTGATGAAATTGTTTCTATATTTATTTATTTGTTATTTTGGTTTTTGTTTTGATTTTGCTATTTTTGTAAAACTCTGTTCCACAAAATCCAAATACATTTTTTGCCTTGTGATAAAAAGCAACAAAAATATTCGGCAATATTTTCGAAAATAAAAAAAAACAACCTTTTTCCTGAAATACTTCATCTTTCATTGTCCGCCTTTCTATTTGTTTAATGTATTGTTTATTTCTATGCATTATTATAATTTGGATTATTCGGACTACTATTCTCATCTTGGCCAATATTCTCACAACGTTTAGGCCGATGTAACCTTCGACCTTCTTCAGGTGCGTCTTGTCGAACTCGGGAATCTTTATGTTGAACTCGGGAATTTGTAAGAATTTCAAATGGAACAGTAATCCGAATACTCCATATACAAATTATCAGTCCTCATCTAAAAAATTCCGAAAACTATTATTATAATGTCTTTCTGTCCTTATTTATTTGTCTCCCCACGAGGGCAGAGTTAGACACAAGGTCGACTTCAAAAAGAGGCACTATGGATTGGGACAAAAAATAAAATTGACTCAGTTTAGAAGGATTTCTCCTTCACTTAATGAGGACAGAAAAGATAAAGTGTAGTATCAGAACAGATACTACACTTTGCCCCTCTGCCTGTTCATTGAGGTGTCACACTTCCTTAATAACACTGCAGACTCAAAGTCAACAATTAGCAATTATGAACCACCGTTTGCCTGGAACGACTATTTGCATAACAGATTATGGTTAGCATCGATGATTATGGTTAGCATCGATGATTATGGTTAGCATCGATGATTATGGTTACCATCGATGATTATGGTTAGCATCGATGATTATGGTTACCATCGATGATTATGGTTACCATCGATGTGTTCCATCTCCAGAACCCTCAAATTGAGCTCGATTTCGTTGGAGAGATATTGGAGAATGTTTTCAATTTTAGGTATCCTAAAGATGTTCGTGATAGTTCTGGAGGATGTAAATTGGTGGTATCCTGTTGGGTTAAATCAGCACCGGCAGCTTTCAACTCTATGGTTAGGGTTAGATGTAAGTAAGATAAGAAGACAGTTGTATAATGTGTGCATCCTTTCTATTTTTCTATATGGGGTTAGGGTTAAGGTTAAGGTTAGGGTTAGGGTTAGGGTTAGGTGTAAGATAAGAAGACAGTTGTATAATGTGTGCATCCGTTCTATTTTTCTATATGGGGTTAGGGTTAAGGTTAGGGTTAGGGTTAAGGTTAGGGTTAAGGTTAGGTGTAACTAAGATAAGAAGACAGTTGTATAATGTGTGCATCCATTCTGTTATTCTGTAGGTATCCGAGACATGAACTTTCGGTTCCAATTCCATAGCCCGTGTGAAACGAACAGAAAGATCTATGATTGCAAGAACGAATTTGTCAATGGAAGAATTGGCAATCATCGATGTGGTGGAGATTATCTGAAGTAGAAGATTGAATTGGTTCGGACATGTGCAAAGGATGTGTTCAGAAGATCCGAGGAAATTACTTTTGACGAAGGTACGTGGTCTACTAAAGTGGCTAGATCTCAAAAGAAATTGGAAACAGTTGGTGGCTGGAGACATGAGGCGGTTAGGATTGACGAATCAAGGTGCGAGTGATATAAAATTGTGGAGACAACGAATGAAAAAGTCTAAAGGATTTAAAAACAAGAAGAAGAAGAAGATTCTAGATCATCAAAAATTTATAATCGTAGGCGTGTCCCTTTTCTTCCTGAGATTCTCATGGATGGCTCTGCTCTTAAGGAAAAATCGACTCTGCAACTTCTTGGTATTTCTATCGCATCAAATCTTTCTTGGAGTTCATACATTAGATCCATTGCTCTTTCTGCTTCTCGTAAAGTCTGTTCTCTTTATCGCTCAAAA
This sequence comes from Sepiola atlantica, assembly GCA_963556195.1. Lineage (NCBI taxonomy): Eukaryota > Metazoa > Mollusca > Cephalopoda > Sepiida > Sepiolidae > Sepiola > Sepiola atlantica. The sequence goes on from OY744515.1 coordinate 259,649,024, forward strand.
CACTTTCTCACACCTGAAGCTATTCTCTATCTCGACAAATCTACAATCAGACCATGTATGGAGTACTGTTGCCATATTTGAACTGGTGAATCTCTGTCTCATTTGAGGGTTCTTGATAAGGTACAAAAATGTATCTGTAATTTGATTGGCCTTTTCTTATTCTCTGCACCCTCTCTCTCACAGATGTGGTGTTGCTAGTCTCTGTCTTTTCTATAAATACTATTATGGCATATGTTCTTCAGAATTATGTGATCTATTTCCTGCTTCTTTTGTTCCAGCTCGTTTGACTCGTTGGTCTAGTGGTCTCCATCAATTCGCTGTTTTGATACCTCATTATAATATAATTCCTATTCCAGTAGCTTCTTTTCTAGAACTGAAGGCTTGTGGAATTCTGTTCCTGCTGACTGTTTTCCCCATACCTATAGCCTTAGTCTTTTCAAGACTAAGGTCAATAGGCATCTCCTGTCTTTGTGATAATCATCTTTCGTTCTTGTTAGCTCCTTACATCAAGTGGCTTCATGCCTTGTCTGGAGCGATTTCCATAAAATAAATCATTCTGAAATGAAAGAATATTAAAAAAAATATCAAATTTTACTGGAACATTTTTGTAATTGTGGCATGCAAATAAAGTCAAGAGTTCAAAATTATAATTCTTAATTAGAATCATTTTTTTTTTTTACTTTTGTGTACCCCAATCAAAACACAAGGCCACTGAGACATAAGAATTAAGGGCCAGATTTATAATGACATCCTAAGTGAGGAGATGTGCAGCAAGATGTTTGTTCACATTACATTTAAGTTTCCGAATTGGAATACTTTTTATTTATTACTAGCTGTAACTACTAGGCGTTGCCCGGGATTCCTTTTACTTTAATTTGTAAATTATGCAGTTTGTTTTTAGCAATTTTTTAATAGCTATGTCAGGTGTAAGAAGTTTATTAGCATGGAGCTTGATGGATAGTGAGGGACCCATTAAGTTGGCGACTCTTTTTTGGACCTTGTTTAAGAAGGAGAGACTAGTAGATGATACACCAGCCCAGATGTGCCAACAATACTCCATACATGGGCGGATGATGCCTTTGTAGAGATACAGGATAATGTCAGGTGTGAGGAGTTTACTATAACGGTAGAGGGAGCCAACCTTCTTTGCAGCAGCCTTGGCAATGTCTTCAATATATTTATTCCACATCATGTTACCTGTGAATAAAAACAACTTGCATCCAATAATTTTACGTATAGACATTAAAAATGTCTATCCATAAAATTATTGGATGCAAATTGTTTTTATTTCTGTTAACTGTTCTGATCAAATCCAATCCAAGCGGGAAAACTCTTAGTCGTTTTGTAAGAGTTAGTTTTCCTTAATTGCTTTTATTTTTTTCATTCAGTGTTCATGAATAATTAGTAGTTTATTGATATTATTAATCTAAATATCCCCCACCTCAACAAATGACTGGTGAAACAATTTAATTCGAGAGTGAAGTTATTATCGACATTACTTTAAAAAGAACTACCAAAAAAGTAAAAACTGTTTGTATTAAAAACGTGAATTGGAAGAAATTATTTGTCTGCCCCTGGAGGTTCCGTATCACTTTGTTCAGGAAATATTGTGGGCGGCACATGGGGTTCCTGGGTGTCGCTGTCTAAAAACGCTCGTTTTAGTCTGTCAACTGACACAGTGTCTTTGGTACCTCCAACATGCAGAGTGAGAAAATTTCATTGCGTTTGAGTGGGAGCTTAAGCGAGTCATTCCTTGTAAACACATGGGTCCGTGATGCAATGTCCTTGGGACAGCTGATTTGATGCTTTGAAGGCGAGTGTTTGTGAACGGCAAACTGTTGAAGTGACATCTAAGTCTGTTAACATAGTTTTCAAAATCCACCACAAGTGAATTTGAAGGGATGAACATATGACCACGTAATGCAAGTAGGATATCATATAGCAGTTGAGCTGGGCAATATACCAAATCTTCTTTTATAGCAGAGCGACAGCCAAGCAAAACAATTGCCACGTATTCCATCCAACGTTGTGTATCAGGGGATGTTCGTAATGAGCCCGTCTGTGCAAGGAAGAAAAGACAGTCCTTGAATGATTCTCAGGAGGGCGAGGTGGATTTGTAGACGTCTCAACTAAAATTTGCTCATCCCCTGTAGGGATAAGGATGTATTAGAATTTGCAATTAGCAAATTGTGGAGTTGACAGATTCAGATCCTCCAAAGATGGCTGGTCCAAAGCCATTTAACGGAGGTTAATATCTTCCGGTGAAGCAATAGCGTTGATTAGGTAGACAAGATAGTGCGTTTGCAGCAGTGTTTTGTGAGCCGTATATATGTCGTATGTCGCTGGAGGACTGGGAATGTAGTCCAAATGCATAGCTTCCCGAAGAGGAATATTTGTTCGGCCTAGCACATAGTGCGAACGTAAGTGAATGGTGATCTGTGTAAATAGCAAATTACCGACCTTCCAATGCGTGGCAAAAATGTTTAATAGATAAGTAAATAGCCAAGAGTTCACGCCCGAAACTATTGTAACGACTTCCCGTAGGTGTCAATCTACGAGAAAAGTATAACAACGGTTGAATCTGTTGCTGATGATATTGCTGTAAAAGATGATGTTGCTGTAAAAGATGATATTGCTGTAAAAGATGATGTTGCTGTAAAAGATGATATTGCTGTAAAAGATGATATTGCTGTAAAAGATGATGATGTTGCTGTAAAAGATGATGATGTTGCTGTAAAAGATGATATTGCTGTAAAAGATGATGTTGCTGTAAAAGATGATGTTGCTGTAAAAGATGATATTGCTGTAAAAGATGATGTTGCTGTAAAAGATGATGTTGCTGTAAAAGATGATATTGCTGTAAAAGATGATATTGCTGTAAAAGATGATGTTGCTGTAAAAGATGATGTTGCTGTAAAAGATGATATTGCTGTAAAAGATGATGTTGCTGTAAAAGATGATGTTGCTGTAAAAGATGATGTTGCTGTAAAAGATGATATTGCTGTAAAAGATGATATTGCTGTAAAAGATGATATTGCTGTAAAAGATGATGATGTTGCTGTAAAAGATGATATTGCTGTAAAAGATGATGTTGCTGTAAAAGATGATGTTGCTGTAAAAGATGATATTGCTGTAAAAGATGATATTGCTGTAAAAGATGATGTTGCTGTAAAAGATGATGTTGCTGTAAAAGATGATATTGCTGTAAAAGATGATGTTGCTGTAAAAGATGATGTTGCTGTAAAAGATGATGTTGCTGTAAAAGATGATATTGCTGTAAAAGATGATGTTGCTGTAAAAGATGATATTGCTGTAAAAGATGATGTTGCTGTAAAAGATGATGTTGCTGTAAAAGATGATGTTGCTGTAAAACTGAGGAACTAGATGCACCCACGACAATAGAAAATTCAGAATCAGGTATGGGCTATTACAGTAAAGATGTATCTGCAAGTTTTCTCTTTGTCTTGTTAAAAGCTTTAAGCTGGCAGTCATCAAGTGAAATAGATTCATCTTTCCTCTTTCTCTTTTTTAATAGATCGGTTAAAAGAGTGAATACGTCAGCAGAATGCGGAATGAAGCATTTGTAGTAGTTCGAAAGTCTAAGCAAATGTTGTAATTGACAAAGAGAAGTTGGTGGATGTAGATCAAGCAGAGCTTTAACTTTTTGAGGAAGGGGTAAAATACCTTCCTAGTCTATTACATGACTTGAGAATACAAGACTTGTCAAACCAAGAGTACATTTAACAGGGTTTATTATGACATGATAATGCTGCAAACACTCGTAAAGGTATTTTACGTGTTCATCCGGTGATGAGCTAGCTACCAAAATGTCGTCTATATAGTTATATACAAAGTCTAAGTCACGAACTACCTTGTCCATAAAATATTGAAAAGTGTTAACTACATTGCGTAAGCTGAATGGCATAGTTACAAATTCAAACGTTCCGAAAGGAGTAGTAACAGAAGTCTTAGGAATATCTGCAGGATTAACCGGAATTTGGTGGTAAGCCTTCACAAGATTTAACTTTGAAAATTTTTTGCAAACGTGTAAAGAATATCGAAATCTTGAATATGGTGTAAAGAGTATCGAAATCTTGAATATGGTGTAAAGAGTATCGAAATCTTGAATATGGTGTAAAGAGTATCGAAATCTTGAATATGGTGTAAAGAGTATCGAAATCTTGAATATGGTGTAAAGAGTATCGAAATCTTGAATATGGTGTAAAAAGTATCAAAATCTTGAATATGGTGTAAAGAGTATCCAAATCTTGAATATGGTGTAAAGAGTATCCAAATCTTGAATATGGTGTAAAAAGTATCAAAATCTTGAATATGGTGTAAAGAGTATCGAAATCTTGAATATGGTGTAAAGAGTATCCAAATCTTGAATATGGTGTAAAAAGTATCAAAATCTTGAATATGGTGTAAAGAGTATCCAAATCTTGAATATGGTGTAAAAAGTATCAAAATCTTGAATATGGTGTAAAGAGTATCGAAATCTTGAATATGGTGTAAAAAGTATCAAAATCTTGAATATGGTGTAAAGAGTATCCAAATCTTGAATATGGTGTAAAAAGTATCAAAATCTTGAATATGGTGTAAAGAGTATCCAAATCTTGAATATGGTGTAAAAAGTATCAAAATCTTGAATATGGTGTAAAGAGTATCGAAATCTTGAATATGGTGTAAAGAGTATCGAAATCTTGAATATGGTGTAAAGAGTATCGAAATCTTGAATATGGTGTAAAGAGTATCCAAATCTTGAATATGGTGTAAAGAGTATCCAAATCTTGAATATGGTGTAAAGAGTATCGAAATCTTGAATATGGTGTAAAGAGTATCCAAATCTTGAATATGGTGTAAAAAGTATCAAAATCTTGAATATGGTGTAAAGAGTATCCAAATCTTGAATATGGTGTAAAAAGTATCAAAATCTTGAATATGGTGTAAAGAGTATCGAAATCTTGAATATGGTGTAAAGAGTATCGAAATCTTGAATATGGTGTAAAGAGTATCGAAATCTTGAATATGGTGTAAAGAGTATCCAAATCTTGAATATGGTGTAAAGAGTATCGAAATCTTGAATATGGTGTAAAGAGTATCGAAATCTTGAATATGGTGTAAAGAGTATCCAAATCTTGAATATGGTGTAAAAAGTATCAAAATCTTGAATATGGTGTAAAGAGTATCCAAATCTTGAATATGGTGTAAAGAGTATCCAAATCTTGAATATGGTGTAAAGAGTATCGAAATCTTGAATATGGTGTAAAGAGTATCCAAATCTTGAATATGGTGTAAAAAGTATCAAAATCTTGAATATGGTGTAAAGAGTATCCAAATCTTGAATATGGTGTAAAGAGTATCCAAATCTTGAATATGGTGTAAAAAGTATCAAAATCTTGAATATGGTGTAAAGAGTATCCAAATCTTGAATATGGTGTAAAGAGTATCCAAATCTTGAATATGGTGTAAAAAGTATCAAAATCTTGAATATGGTGTAAAGAGTATCGAAATCTTGAATATGGTGTAAAGAGTATCCAAATCTTGAATATGGTGTAAAAAGTATCAAAATCTTGAATATGGTGTAAAGAGTATCCAAATCTTGAATATGGTGTAAAAAGTATCAAAATCTTGAATATGGTGTAAAGAGTATCGAAATCTTGAATATGGTGTAAAGAGTATCGAAATCTTGAATATGGTGTAAAGAGTATCCAAATCTTGAATATGGTGTAAAGAGTATCGAAATCTTGAATATGGTGTAAAGAGTATCGAAATCTTGAATATGGTGTAAAGAGTATCCAAATCTTGAATATGGTGTAAAAAGTATCAAAATCTTGAATATGGTGTAAAGAGTATCAAAATCTTGAATATGGTGTAAAGAGTATCGAAATCTTGAATATGGTGTAAAGAGTATCCAAATCTTGAATATGGTGTAAAAAGTATCAAAATCTTGAATATGGTGTAAAGAGTATCGAAATCTTGAATATGGTGTAAAGAGTATCCAAATCTTGAATATGGTGTAAAGAGTATCGAAATCTTGAATATGGTGTAAAAAGTATCAAAATCTTGAATATGGTGTAAAAAGTATCAAAATCTTGAATATGGTGTAAAGAGTATCAAAATCTTGAATATGGTGTAAAAAGTATCAAAATCTTGAATATGGTGTAAAGAGTATCAAAATCTTGAATATGGTGTAAAAAGTATCAAAATCTTGAATATGGTGTAAAGAGTATCCAAATCTTGAATATGGTGTAAAAAGTATCAAAATCTTGAATATGGTGTAAAGAGTATCAAAATCTTGAATATGGTGTAAAAAGTATCAAAATCTTGAATATGGTGTAAAGAGTATCGAAATCTTGAATATGGTGTAAAGAGTATCCAAATCTTGAATATGGTGTAAAAAGTATCAAAATCTTGAATATGGTGTAAAGAGTATCGAAATCTTGAATATGGTGTAAAGAGTATCCAAATCTTGAATATGGTGTAAAGAGTATCCAAATCTTGAATATGGTGTAAAAAGTATCAAAATCTTGAATATGGTGTAAAGAGTATCAAAATCTTGAATATGGTGTAAAAAGTATCAAAATCTTGAATATGGTGTAAAGAGTATCGAAATCTTGAATATGGTGTAAAGAGTATCCAAATCTTGAATATGGTGTAAAAAGTATCAAAATCTTGAATATGGTGTAAAGAGTATCGAAATCTTGAATATGGTGTAAAGAGTATCCAAATCTTGAATATGGTGTAAAGAGTATCGAAATCTTGAATATGGTGTAAAAAGTATCAAAATCTTGAATATGGTGTAAAGAGTATCCAAATCTTGAATATGGTGTAAAAAGTATCAAAATCTTGAATATGGTGTAAAGAGTATCGAAATCTTGAATATGGTGTAAAGAGTATCCAAATCTTGAATATGGTGTAAAAAGTATCAAAATCTTGAATATGGTGTAAAGAGTATCCAAATCTTGAATATGGTGTAAAGAGTATCCAAATCTTGAATATGGTGTAAAAAGTATCAAAATCTTGAATATGGTGTAAAGAGTATCCAAATCTTGAATATGGTGTAAAGAGTATCCAAATCTTGAATATGGTGTAAAAAGTATCAAAATCTTGAATATGGTGTAAAGAGTATCCAAATCTTGAATATGGTGTAAAGAGTATCCAAATCTTGAATATGGTGTAAAAAGTATCAAAATCTTGAATATGGTGTAAAGAGTATCCAAATCTTGAATATGGTGTAAAAAGTATCAAAATCTTGAATATGGTGTAAAGAGTATCGAAATCTTGAATATGGTGTAAAGAGTATCGAAATCTTGAATATGGTGTAAAGAGTATCGAAATCTTGAATATGGTGTAAAGAGTATCGAAATCTTGAATATGGTGTAAAAAGTATCAAAATCTTGAATATGGTGTAAAGAGTATCCAAATCTTGAATATGGTGTAAAGAGTATCCAAATCTTGAATATGGTGTAAAAAGTATCAAAATCTTGAATATGGTGTAAAGAGTATCGAAATCTTGAATATGGTGTAAAGAGTATCCAAATCTTGAATATGGTGTAAAAAGTATCAAAATCTTGAATATGGTGTAAAGAGTATCGAAATCTTGAATATGGTGTAAAAAGTATCAAAATCTTGAATATGGTGTAAAGAGTATCGAAATCTTGAATATGGTGTAAAGAGTATCGAAATCTTGAATATGGTGTAAAGAGTATCGAAATCTTGAATATGGTGTAAAGAGTATCGAAATCTTGAATATGGTGTAAAGAGTATCCAAATCTTGAATATGGTGTAAAGAGTATCGAAATCTTGAATATGGTGTAAAGAGTATCGAAAACTTGAATATGGTGTAAAAAGTATCAAAATCTTTAATATGGTGTAAAGAGTATCCAAATCTTGAATATGGTGTAAAAAGTATCAAAATCTTGAATATGGTGTAAAGAGTATCCAAATCTTGAATATGGTGTAAAAAGTATCCAAATCTTGAATATGGTGTAAAGAGTATCCAAATCTTGAATAGGGTGTAAAGAGTATCGAAATCTTGAATATGGTGTAAAGAGTATCGAAATCTTGAATATGGTGTAAAGAGTATCGAAATCTTGAATATGGTGTAAAGAGTATCAAAATCTTGAATATGGTGTAAAGAGTATCAAAATCTTGAATATGGTGTAAAGAGTATCCAAATCTTGAATATGGTGTAAAAAGTATCAAAATCTTGAATATGGTGTAAAGAGTATCCAAATCTTGAATATGGTGTAAAGAGTATCGAAATCTTGAATATGGTGTAAAGAGTATCGAAATCTTGAATATGGTGTAAAGAGTATCGAAATCTTGAATATGGTGTAAAGAGTATCGAAATCTTGAATATGGTGTAAAGAGTATCAAAATCTTGAATATGGTGTAAAGAGTATCGAAATCTTGAATATGGTGTAAAGAGTATCCAAATCTTGAATATGGTGTAAAAAGTATCAAAATCTTGAATATGGTGTAAAGAGTATCGAAATCTTGAATATGGTGTAAAGAGTATCAAAATCTTGAATAGGGTGTAAAGAGTATCAAAATCTTGAATATGGTGTAAAGAGTATCAAAATCTTGAATATGGTGTAAAGAGTATCGAAATCTTGAATATGGTGTAAAGAGTATCAAAATCTTGAATATGGTGTAAAGAGTATCGAAATCTTGAATATGGTGTAAAGAGTATCCAAATCTTGAATATGGTGTAAAGAGTATCAAAATCTTGAATATGGTGTAAAGAGTATCAAAATCTTGAATAGGGTGTAAAGAGTATCGAAATCTTGAATATGGTGTAAAGAGTATCCAAATCTTGAATATGGTGTAAAGAGTATCCAAATCTTGAATATGGTGTAAAGAGTATCAAAATCTTGAATATGGTGTAAAGAGAATCGAAATCTGTAATAGGGTGTAAAGAGTATCGAAATCTTGAATATGGTGTAAAAAGTATCGAAATCTTGAATATGGTGCAAAGGGTATCAAAATCTTGAATATGGTGTAAAGGGTATCAAAATCTTGAATATGGTGTAAAGGGTATCAAAATCTTGAATATGGTGTAAAGGGTATCAAAATCTTGAATAGGGTGTAAAGAGTATCGAAATCTTGAATATGGTGTAAAGAGTATCCAAATCTTGAATAGGGTGTAAAGAGTATCAAAATCTTGAATATGGTGTAAAGAGTATCCAAATCTTGAATAGGGTGTAAAGAGTATCGAAATCTTGAATATGGTGTAAAGAGTATCGAAATCTTGAATATGGTGCAAAAGGTTTCAAAATCTTGAATATGGTGTAAAGGGTATCAAAATCTTGAATATGGTGTAAAGAGTATCGAAATCTTGAATATGGTGTAAAGAGTATCGAAATCTTGAATATGGTGTAAAGAGTATCAAAATCTTGAATATGGTGTAAAGGGTATCAAAATCTTGAATATGGTGTAAAGGGTATCAAAATCTTGAATATGGTGTAAAGAGTATCAAAATCTTGAATATGGTGTAAAGAGTATCAAAATCTTGAATATGGTGCAAAGAGTATCGAAATCTTGAATATGGTGTAAAGAGTATCGAAATCTTGAATATGGTGTAAAGAGTATCAAAATCTTGAATATGGTGTAAAGAGTATCGAAATCTTGAATAGGGTGTAAAGAGTATCGAAATCTTGAATATGGTGTAAAAAGTATCGAAATCTTGAATATGGTGCAAAGGGTATCAAAATCTTGAATATGGTGTAAAGAGTATCAAAATCTTGAATATGGTGCAAAGAGTATCGAAATCTTGAATAGGGTGTAAAGAGTATCGAAATCTTGAATATGGTGTAAAGAGTATCGAAATCTTGAATATGGTGTAAAGAGTATCAAAATCTTGAATATGGTGTAAAGAGTATCAAAATCTTGAATATGGTGTAAAGAGTATCGAAATCTTGAATATGGTGTAAAGAGTATCAAAATCTTGAATATGGTGTAAAGAGTATCCAAATCTTGAATAGGGTGTAAAGAGTATCGAAATCTTGAATATGGTGTAAAGAGTATCGAAATCTTGAATATGGTGTAAAGAGTATCGAAATCTTGAATATGGTGTAAAAAGTATCGAAATCTTGAATATGGTGCAAAGGGTATCAAAATCTTGAATATGGTGTAAAGGGTATCAAAATCTTGAATATGGTGTAAAGAGTATCGAAATCTTGAATATGGTGTAAAGAGTATCAAAATCTTGAATATGGTGTAAAGAGTATCAAAATCTTGAATATGGTGTAAAGAGTATCAAAATCTTGAATATGGTGCAAAGAGTATCGAAATCTTGAATAGGGTGTAAAGAGTATCGAAATCTTGAATATGGTGTAAAGAGTATCGAAATCTTTAATATGGTGTAAAGAGTATCAAAATCTTGAATATGGTGTAAAGAGTATCAAAATCTTGAATATGGTGTAAAGAGTATCAAAATCTTGAATATGGTGTAAAAAGTATCAAAATCTTGAATAGGGTGTAAAGAGTATCGAAATCTTGAATATGGTGTAAAAAGTATCGAAATCTTGAATATGGTGCAAAGGGTATCAAAATCTTGAATATGGTGTAAAGAGTATCGAAATCTTGAATAGGGTGTAAAGAGTATCGAAATCTTGAATATGGTGTAAAGAGTATCAAAATCTTGAATATGGTGTAAAAAGTATCAAAATCTTGAATAGGGTGTAAAGAGTATCGAAATCTTGAATATGGTGTAAAAAGTATCGAAATCTTGAATATGGTGCAAAGGGTATCAAAATCTTGAATATGGTGTAAAGAGTATCAAAATCTTGAATATGGTGTAAAGAGTATCGAAATCTTGAATATGGTGTAAAGAGTATCAAAATCTTGAATATGGTGTAAAAAGTATCAAAATCTTGAATAGGGTGTAAAGAGTATCGAAATCTTGAATATGGTGTAAAAAGTATCGAAATCTTGAATATGGTGCAAAGGGTATCAAAATCTTGAATATGGTGTAAAGAGTATCGAAATCTTGAATAGGGTGTAAAGAGTATCGAAATCTTGAATATGGTGTAAAGAGTATCAAAATCTTGAATATGGTGTAAAGAGTATCAAAATCTTGAATATGGTGTAAAGAGTATCAAAATCTTGAATATGGTGCAAAGAGTATCGAAATCTTGAATATGGTGTAAAGAGTATCGAAATCTTGAATATGGTGTAAAGAGTATCAAAATCTTAAATATGGTGTAAAAAGTATCAAAATCTTGAATAGGGTGTAAAGAGTATCGAAATCTTGAATATGGTGTAAAAAGTATCGAAATCTTGAATATGGTGCAAAGGGTATCAAAATCTTGAATATGGTGCAAAGAGTATCGAAATCTTGAATATGGTGTAAAGAGTATCGAAATCTTGAATATGGTGTAAAGAGTATCGAAATCTTGAATATGGTGTAAAGAGTATCAAAATCTTGAATATGGTGTAAAGAGTATCAAAATCTTGAATATGGTGTAAAGAGTATCAAAATCTTGAATATGGTGTAAAGAGTATCGAAATCTTTAATATGGTGTAAAGAGTATCAAAATCTTGAATATGGTGTAAAGAGTATCAAAATCTTGAATATGGTGTAAAGAGTATCGAAATCTTGAATATGGTGTAAAGAGTATCAAAATCTTGAATATGGTGTAAAGAGTATCGAAATCTTGAATATGGTGTAAAGAGTATCGAAATCTTGAATATGGTGTAAAGAGTATCGAAATCTTGAATATGGTGTAAAGAGTATCAAAATCTTGAATATGGTGTAAAGAGTATCAAAATCTTGAATATGGTGTAAAGAGTATCGAAATCTTGAATATGGTGTAAAGAGTATCGAAATCTTGAATATGGTGTAAAGAGTATCAAAATCTTGAATATGGTGTAAAAAGTATCAAAATCTTGAATAGGGTGTAAAGAGTATCCAAATCTTGAATATGGTGTAAAAAGTATCGAAATCTTGAATATGGTGCAAAGGGTATCAAAATCTTGAATATGGTGTAAAGGGTATCAAAATCTTGAATATGGTGTAAAGGGTATCAAAATCTTGAATATGGTGCAAAGAGTATCGAAATCTTGAATAGGGTGTAAAGAGTATCGAAATCTTGAATATGGTGCAAAGGGTATCAAAATCTTGAATATGGTGCAAAGGGTATCAAAATCTTGAATATGGTGTAAAGGGTATCAAAATCTTGAATATGGTGTAAAGAGTATCAAAATCTTGAATATGGTGTAAAGAGTATCGAAATCTTGAATATGGTGTAAAGAGTATCAAAATCTTGAATATGGTGCAAAGGGTATCAAAATCTTGAATAGGGTGTAAAGAGTATCGAAATCTTGAATATGGTGTAAAGGGTATCAAAATCTTGAATATGGTGCAAAGGGTATCAAAATCTTGAATATGGTGTAAAGGGTATCAAAATCTTGAATATGGTGTAAAGGGTATCAAAATCTTGAATATGGTGCAAAGAGTATCGAAATCTTGAATAGGGTGTAAAGAGTATCGAAATCTTGAATATGGTGTAAAGAGTATCGAAATCTTGAATATGGTGTAAAGAGTATCAAAATCTTGAATATGGTGTAAAGAGTATCAAAATCTTGAATATGGTGTAAAGAGTATCAAAATCTTGAATATGGTGCAAAGAGTATCGAAATCTTGAATATGGTGTAAAGAGTATCGAAATCTTGAATATGGTGTAAAGAGTATCGAAATCTTGAATATGGTGTAAAGAGTATCAAAATCTTGAATAGGGTGTAAAGAGTATCAAAATCTTGAATATGGTGTAAAGAGTATCCAAATCTTGAATAGGGTGTAAAGAGTATCGAAATCTTGAATATGGTGTAAAGAGTATCGAAATCTTGAATATGGTGTAAAGAGTATCAAAATCTTGAATATGGTGTAAAGAGTATCGAAATCTTGAATATGGTGTAAAAAGTATCGAAATCTTGAATATGGTGCAAAGGGTATCAAAATCTTGAATATGGTGTAAAAAGTATCGAAATCTTGAATATGATGTATAGGGTAATGATCGGAGATAGTGGACGAGTTCAGAAGACGAACATTTCCGATAAGACGCCAATACTCAGAACGCTTCGGAACCATATGTAAGTTGGGATGCCCAGGGGCTAGATGAGGGACGAATAATACCTAGCTGGAGCATGTGGTTAAATTCATGCATGGCCGCCTTTAACTTCTCCGGGGAGAGTCGGCGAGGACGTGAAAAGACAAGAGCAGCGTTTTTTTTCAATAAAATTCACATTCGAATGAGCAGGTTTGTTTATTTCAAAATTTAAGTTAGTAAGATCATGAAAAGAATCTAACAACAAATCATAAAGGTTATAAGCGGAAGCAACAAAAATACAGGACTAGTCAGCTGATCGGAAGCTTTTCTACCAAATAATGATAGTTTAGTACTAGAATCTATCGGCTACAAATCTACACATGTCCTCTATAAAGTGAAAATGCTGTAAGAAATCGGCACCTCGGATAGAAATGGCGACATCATCAATTATACAGATCCACGTGAAATCTCTGCGCAGTTGCACGTCTAAAGATCGTGCAACTTGAACAATCATGGATATAGGACAACAGTTTACAGGCTGAAGAAGAACCGGTGAAGTAGGAGGCTTCTCTTTGACAAAACTTAGAGGCCAAATGCTACATACAGCCTCAGTGTTAACTAACAAGTGATAATGAGAAATGAAATCCTTTACATAGAACACACGACTATGGGGGAAAAGTATCATGCTCATCTCTCCTTTCTCTTGTTTCTCTGATTCTTTTGGATGTACGCACAGGGTTTATTGCATCAGCTGGGCCAATCGCCGAAGCATCTGTGGTACATGCAATATTTAGGAGAATCAGTATGATATTGTGCAGGAGAAGAAGATCGACGACAGTGCCGACACATAGCTGACTTGTCTCTAGACAACCTCAATGGCCCTATCTCTTTAGTCATTGGTTCAATTGCTTTTTACATGGCTGCATATGCCGGATCAAAGGTTGATTTAGTAGTTATGGCTGAAATTTTTGACACTGCGCTGGAATTCGCCACTGAAGACGTCCTCCCTGTATAGCCTATGACTTTGTCCGCCAAGGATACAAGTTGTTATACCGTACAATCATGGGGGGAGTACGGCCTGCACTGTAGATGGTAGTCAGGCTACAAATAACTGTCTTAGTAATCAACTATTCACCTATCCGCCCTTAGCTAATTCACGTATCCGACAAAGAAGCTGGCTAGGCAAACGATCTCCGAGTAACTCATCGCTTACAAGTTTTTGGAAACGACGCTCAGCAGAAAGAGATGTACGACGAAGTACGTCAACTTAAATGCTATCATAATACATTCCGAGCTGAGGGTCTGTGATAAGATTTTTCACAGTGGCTGTAAACGATGCTGGAAATGCGCTAAGTTTAATTGTTTTGCCGTAAGTGGTAAAATGTGCCTCTATTTGCGCAAACCACACGTGCATATCACCGGAAAAAAGTGGTATAGAGTTGGCACCTATTGTCGACAGGAAAAGAAAAAAATATGATTCGCCAATAAGCAATCGCCAAAATGAAAGAGAGCTTGTAGAAGGTGAATAATCTGTTTAATTAAAATACTTGAAATTAACCCAAAAGACACTAATATAAAACGTCCAGATTCTCCTTAAGGAAATAAATCTGGAAAAATATTCGGAAATACTAACCCTAACCCTAAACACTAACCCTAAACCCTAACCCTAACCCTAACCCTAACCCTAAACACTAACCCTAACCCTTCCTATTGGCAGCAAACCTAATGTGACTGACAAATATCGCTTTGCGGGACAATAAAAACTGGAGTGGACCGAAGCAGTAATAAAAACCATTGAAATGATCAAATGACCATAAAATTGCACGCTTAACATATTACAGGGAAAATTAAAATAAGAACTTAGTTTGTCTCCCTAGTCAGTCCTAAAACGCAATACATATTAGAAAAAAATATAAGAAAAAATGATAATGCACAACTTTCTACTCCGAAAATACTGGTCTCTAGAAGAAAGGAGGAAGTAGAAAATATTTATTTTAAAAGCAATGCAATTGAATGTTGTCTAGCACCAAGCGGCCATGTCTAAATCTCCCACAGCAAATCGTGCACCACATGGTAACCATTTTAACAAAGGGGCGGTAATATTAAAATACGTTTGTACCTTAATTTTAGGAATTGAAATAATTCTGAACTTCATTCTCGATTTATAGCACTGAAAATTGTATTTCGCTACTAATCGATCACGATTTACTTGCGATTCCTTTTTTTTATAGATCTAATCGCCCAGGGATCTCAGACAAAAAATTGAAACGATATGCAACGAAGGACATATTAGAAAATATAAAACATGTAATAAAATGCACCTACCCACGTTTGAGGGGCCATCCGAAACGATATCCTGGAAGATCCCCAATATTTTTCATACCAAATATCTTGTGGAAAATAGGAAGAGCGGTGACTTACCAGAGTGTGGCTGCTGGCGACTGAGGATGTTCTTCCAAGCATCTAAGACGAAGGATGGTTATCGCAGAGAATTTATATCAGTAGGGGATGTCGTTCAATTGTTATAAAACCCTTCCTCACTACTGAAGAGCGTTACTCATCAATTTGTCACCACACTACAGTAGTTATTAGACCTAAGGAGATGGTCGCGAAGGAAATTTTTATTTTTTTGCAACCTCACTTTTCAGCTAGCTTCACTCTTGGTTACTTATGATTTTTTTTCGACAATCTAGGATTATGCTGGAACGCTTTTTATGGTAGTTTGAGCTTCTTTAAACCGTGTATTACGAATGAAAAAAGCGTTTGTTGATAAAGTGAATTGTCTTTCTCTTTTTTGAAGAAGGCTGAATGTTTATCTCACGTCCAGGGTCACCAAATCAATGTAACAGCTACAAAGTGTTAGACTATCAGATGATTAAGCTATTAATGATGAATAACTTAATAGGTGGTTGGTTGGCTATCATAGCTTTGATTATTTAACTTATATATATTATTTAACTTAAGTGTACGGATCTAAATTATGTACGGAGTGTAAATAAGGGATAGCGGATATAATAGAAGATGCTACAGTATAAATCAATAGGAGAGTGAGAATTAGTAAAATGTTAAAGTGATTATATTTAATAGGGGCTTAAATGTATATTGGAATTATAATATTGTGATCTCTTTAAGATTTAATTTTAAGAATATTTCTTTTAAAAGAATTATGATTATTTATATGAATAGTATTTATTAGTTATTTTAATTATTATTTAATAATCATTATTCCTTTTTATTTGAATTTACTTATAGGAGAAGGCATGCAGAAAAAAGGGTGTCCCAAAGAGCCTACTTATGGGAAATGAGATAGAAAAGTAAGTTTGAAAATATGGATTATGGAAGGGTGAAAATTGGCCATGTGCCATGTGTGTCAAATATTAGCACGTGGATGGGTATTATTCCAGATATTCAGAAATAATAGTATAAGTAAGATAAGGAATAGGAACAAAGGGAATAGAGAAGAAGTCATTCATTCATTTTGTATGAATCAGATGATTCTAGTGCTGAAACGTCGCTGGACGGATGAATGGTAGGCAGCAGATAAATCAAGGTTGCACAGATTTGTGGAGGACCCGGATAACCTACCAGGCATGGACCTTCCTCGCCGGCAGTGGAAAATGCTCAACCGCCTCAGGACAGGTGTCGGCCGTTTTGCCGCGACCATGAAAGAATGGGGACTCAGTGACTCGGCTGTCTGCGACTGTAGTCACTCCGAACAGACAGTAGACCACATCATCGAGTCATGCCTTAAATATCGACCACCAAACGGCGAAGCCGGCATAGCTGTGCTAGACAACAAAACATTAGCATGGCTTTTCTCAACCGAGCTGGTGATCTAACAGTGAGATGCTGTGAAGCAAACGAAAGAAGAAGAAGTGCTGATATTGGTTTTCCCGATATCTTTATAGTCAGAAATCGGGCAGGTTCTGGCTATGTCCATACACATTAACATGGTTACCTCGTGAAGGACGTGGCTCTCTGCTAGGCACGTGCAGACATTCTCTATAAAGAGATTAACTACATGTTGTAGCCGCAAAAAAGTACTTTGAGACGCATCACATAAGGCTGAGTGCATGGAAATCAGTTGAGAACGGCACAGAAGGCCATTGCAGAAATGTATTACCCCTTGATATGAACCATTTAACCGTTTAAATTAAATAAGGGGTGGAACGAAATGAAGTAATGGAAGTGGCGTCGATTCATTCATTCATTTGGTATGAATCACATGATTCTATTGTTGGCAGTAGTTTCCCCGGTATCTTTCTAGTCAGAATTATTTCTAGAAAGAAATCGAGTACTTACAGGAGGAACCACGTGAGGGTTACCAACATTCTAAGTGAAAGTGTTTATGTGGAATGAACTGGATACGAACTTAACACACTCAGGTCATCAGTCTGTGTCGTTAACCACTTAGCCATCGTCACCTTCTCAGAAGGAAGTAAAGGCAGGAGAAAACCATTTGAGTAAGAGAACAGAATTTTGAATAGATGTAGAGATGGTGGGTAGGGGTGGACATAACGAATTGATCATATGCTTACATGTTGCTATTAATTCATGTTTTATGTTTATCAGCAAGATTTTTGATTTCATTATAATGAGCACCACAGAGCAGCATAGGGCACATGTTCTAGAGCCAGGTTTGTAAGAGGTTGATTTTTTTCAATATTGACCAATTCAAGGTATAAGGTATGTTTTTACTTTTGAGTTTCTTGATAGGGGTTGTGATAGATGTAGGGTCCCACTTATTGTGGCTGTTAACTGAACTTATATAATTCGAGATGCATACTTTGATAAGGGTCAAAGTGGATCATATCTAGGGTTATTGTTATTGTCGTTCACATAGCTATTATTATTAGTGTTATTAGCATTATTAGGATTGATGTTATGGGGGCTGGTAGTGTAGGTGATTGATTCTGATATGATAGATGCATAATATCAATGATGATAGGGTAGCTTGGTTGAAAGTAGCTGAGGTTGAATATGTTGATCTGTAGTTCAAGAGCATATTGCTCTGGGTTGTGTATAGGGTTCAATGGGTTATGGTTAAATGGGTGGGACTAAGATGCGTAACTGAGGGGTATTGTAAGGATTTGAGATATTTGGGAGATTAGGAGTATTTTAAGTCATTGGGTGTTCCTTGACTGTGCATGCATACACATCATTGTTATATATACAATCGTTTTGTAAGGTGAGCACTGGGCTTCATGTTCGACTTTTGTACACATTATTTTACCTGTATTCTTTCTCATGGTGGATATTCACAGAATCTTCTGCATTTGTGTATCTTTTATTTATCATTTGTAACATTGGTTAACTGTTCAAATTAAACGCTAAATTATTAGAAAAACTCAATAATTTGAACTTTTTAAAAGCTTTTCATTGTTTGAAAAAAACTTTGAAAAAATAACTCTTTTTTTTCAATTTTTCTTAATACTTTTTAAAACAAATTAAAAACATTTGAAGCATCCTTTTTTTAATCACAGGATGACTTATCCCTATGATGAGAAAAAGAATATTTTTTAAAAAGCCTGGGCTTAAAGAATATTTAATTCTTAGTTTAACATATTAAGATATTAAATGAATAAATATTTTTTGAAAAGCCCGGGCTTAAGGGATATTTAATTCTTAGTTGAACATATTAAGATATTAAATGAATAAATATTTTTTGAAAAGCCCGGGCTTAAGGGATATTTAATTCTTAGTTGAACATATTAAGATATTAAATGAATAAATATTTTTTGAAAAGCCCGGGCTTAAGGGATATTTAATTCTTAGTTGAACATATTAAGATATTAAATGAATAAATATTTTTTGAAAAGCCCGGGCTTAAGGGATATTTAATTCTTAGTTGAACGTATTAAGATATTAAATGAATAAATATTTTCAGTCTTGAATAATATTTTTCCTTTTGTTTTTGACTCTTATATATCCTGTATTTATGATCTATTTCCAATATTACCGTATTAGCCATTTCTATGATATCCCTAGATACAATCCTGTAGGGTATCCTTGAAAATATAATGATATAAAAACGTATCGAACACTTTAGTGCTTCATAATCAGCAGCTTCTCTCTTGGATCCAGGCCAATGGCATTATCAGGAGGATACCGTACCAGCCAGTTTCAGTTCCTTATCTTCGATTGATAACACTGGTATGGTGGCGCCCCTCCACGCTGCAGTTGCCATTATTTGATCTAGTGCTGACTATTGCTCTTTCGTTGCATATGTGTTCGTTCTTATAATGAACCGAACCGGTAATACTTGCTGTGGTATTAGTGCTGAGTGGTTATGCCGGCTTTCTCCGAATACAGGTAATATCAAATTCACAAGCGGTCCCCATCCGCATGTAAATCCCGATCATGGGAAGATGACATACAACCCTAGCATTTCCAAATGGTAACTCATCTGGTACTGGCCAGGCTCCACGTCACTTAATTTCTGTTATTTAATGAGAATCGATGTGTCAACGAGATTGCGCCATAATCTTATGATCTGATGTTGACGTTAATTATCTATTCATTTACATTTTCCCCGGTTTCTATATTCAACGTCAAATATCTCTTTCATTCCAGCTCAGATCATCTCTTTTCAGACACAACTGTTATCTGTATTTCTGTTGTCATTTCCATTTCATTTAAATCCAATTCGATTTTCAACAAGGTACAGAAAATCTTTTTCAATGGTAACCCCTTGCTCCTATTCAAAAATGATAATCTCCCAACTGCCATCCGTTGTCTTCGCAATCTTCAATTAACTTTCTATATATATATATATATATAAAAAAATATTTTTCTAACTTAAAATATTACTATTCATGGGGAAGAGTACAAAAAAAAATTTAGGGGGGGGTAAAATTTTTTTCTCTTTTTTTTCTCTTTTTCTAACTGAAAATATTACTATTACGGAGAAGGGCAAAAAATAAATTGGGGGGGGGGGGGCGAACTTTTTTTTTTAAACTGAAAATATTAGTATTCATGGGGGAGGGTGAAAACAAAAACTTTTCGAGGGGCTGGGTAAAAAAATGTTTTAAAAATTTTTATTTGTTTTTAAACTAAAAATATTCTTGGTTAGAAACAAAGAAAATCGATGTCTACCCACCCAAGAAATATGACTGAGTCTCCATCGGTTTACTGGTGAGCGTTCATTTCCGACGCGGCAGCCTAGCAAAAATAGACGACCGTAGGGAGGCTATTTTGGCTAATCCACTTATAATATAACGGGCACCTTCTCTGTCTATCTGTCTGTCTGTCTATATTTTATTTCCTATTTGCTGCACCTTTTATGTTTTCTTCCCAACTAACTTACTGTTAGCTCCATTAGAATTACTTTCCTCAGATCTTCACACCATATTATCATATCTGGCCTTTGCGCTGTTTCAATCAGACGGAAAAATAGAGGCTTTCTTAAATCAACATCGATTGTCCATGCTCCTTCCCAATTTATTTCTGTTTTTGTCACCTTTCTATTCGTTGTATTTATCACTTTCCCTTCTTTCACAAAATTTATCTTCTCTAACTTTTCAATATTTGGTCTTTTCTCATCCCTTATTTCATCCACGTTTTCTCTTAACCTTTTTTTCATTGTCTTCAGCACTTGTTTTTTTCGCCATGTTCGCCTATCTAGTCCTAGTGGAGAATGTGACAAAATGTGTTTCACTATTCTTTTTTCCGCACTTACATTTTCCATCCTGGCCCTTCTTCCAACGTGTTAAATTTTCTGGTGAAGGCAGTACATCATATGCTCATATCTCTTTCCAACTAATTTTCCTTGCTACCATAATCGACTCCCATTGTACAGACTGTCCCTGTACATTACTCCGTTTTTCGTTCATACTCCTCCTCATTTCAGCTTTTCTTTTCTCCACATCGCTTCTTCAATGAAATGGTTCAAACCCCCTTGTTGAAAGATCTTCACGATTCATTAGCACTGATCCGATAATATTTTTATCTTCTGATAGCTTCATCAACAACGTGTTTTGCATTCTACTTTTTTCCCGTCCGGTGAATCTTCCTTGATCTTTACATCGTTAGAATATGTAAATATCATCACCATTCTAACTTTTCCAGCTTCATATTCTTCCACTATTGATGAGAAAAGTAGCATAAATGGAGCTGCATGTCCGTATAGTTCTGATGTTGTTCGCATTCTCGGTAGTCTTAGCCATGTTCGGATACAACAGTTGCATCGTTGTTCAATTCTTTCAACTCTTAAAAGCGCAATGTCATCCATCATCATCATCGGCCATAATAATCTCGAGTACAACACGTAAATCTTCCAGACAATGGTGTTCTGGTCTATCCGTAAAAGGAAAGTTCTTGAAAAATAAAATTTATATATTCTCCACCAACTGCCAACTGCCAACTGTACCTTTTTCTCTTTCCACTTCACTTTGCTCACTGAGCCATCTAGTGGTTAGAGACTCCAAACAGCCAATTTGCAAAGGGGGTATAACTCAACTGGCGACTAAACGACAGGTGTTTTATCAATCGCCTTCAATCCATTTGTGCATCTTTACTTTGGCTTCTATCGTTTAGTGGTGTTTGATAGAATCTCCCCAAACTTTTCACTAGTTTTTAATTTAACCGTTGGTATTTTTTAACTTCCAATCGAATACTTTACTTGTTTTGAACTCCTCTCATAAACGTAACACTCCTTGGTTTTTTCGTCTTATCTTTTCCCTTTTCCATTCCTTCACAATCAACTCATCCAAAATCAACTCATCTAAAATCTTTCTAGTTTTGCTAGTACTGCAATATCATTCATAAATGATCTCAATAGTGTTGCCACCGCGGTATCATCATATTTGCAAGCTTTTAATATGATTCCCATAACTAAAACGATTAGACTAACTGATATCGTGCATCCATTTACGATGTCAACTTCTAATGTTAGCCACTCCAGTGTATACGTTCCCGTTGCAAATCTCATGCAAATTAATTCGTAATTCTTACTTACCATATCTTTTACTTCTTTAGAGATCCAAAGTAATTCCATCGTTTGGCTTATAAGAGCATGTGGCACTAACCAGTACGCATTAGCAACATCAAACCAGCCCACCAACAAATCGCTTTTATTGTTTTTAGCTCCCTGTGTCAGAAAAGGCATGTTCAATGAATCCAAGGATACCAGGTATACCCGCCTTTTGATTTGATTCATTAATATACCCGTTTTCTGTTGCGAATCTGATGAATCTTTGTTAAATAAGGATACTGGCCGGAATAGTCCTAGTTTTTTATTCTCTCTCCTTTGGGAGATATATTTCTTCCTCTATACTCCATCTCTCGGCAACATCTTTTCCTCGCCACATTTCTCTGATTAGCAGAAACAATCCCATTCTAAGTTTTGAACAGTATTTATAAACTTTATAACACCCAGCATCATTTACTGGCGCACCCTTTGCTCTCGGTTTCTTTACAAAATCGTCTACATCTTTTTTTCTCAAGCTTTCTATATTGAATTTTTTCTCTGGTGCCGTTAGTGTCTTTAGACCATTGATCTTTGGCAATTCTTCCTTACTTTATTAATCTGTTTGTTTTTTTCAAGTGTTTCACTAGTCACTCTTTCGATAATTCTAGCTTTCCGTTTTTGTTTTCATCAAATAAAGCTTTTGTGAACCTGAATGGATCTTTCACAAATTCGCTGCGACTTTTCCATTTTCCATTCTGCTCTCCTTTCTTTCTGCATCAGTGCTCCGTGTTTCTTCTTTATTTCTTTGTAGAGCCCGTTGAAACCATTCCTTTTCATGTTCTTCTGCTTTCACCCACCGTGTTCTTCATTTATTTTCCCTTCACACTTCATTGATCTTTTCCTGTCTTCTGGATGGCCTTCTCTGATTATTTCTATTCTTTTTCTTCTGTTTCTCAAACCTACATCATTTTCTCGCCTCTTCATATATAGTCTCCGCTAGTTTTTTCCAGCTTTTCCTCGGTTGTTCCTTTCATTTTTACCACTAACTTATTTACTTCGTCATCGTCAAATTTCTTCAAAACTGCAGTTCATTAACCTTTAGTTTTTCTTTCGTTTATTATCGTATCCATTACCTTATCTTGTTTGAGTAAAGGCTTGACATTTAAAAGTCACGAAATATTTAAAATGTAGCGCCAATACGGATCCCTTTGTTAAAAGAAATAATAAAACGCATTTTTTAGGGGGATGTTGATGACAGCAATTGATTGATGATTGAAATAATAATTTATTAGAATTTTAAAATAAAAAATTTCTAAAATACATAGGACGTGTAATATATGAAAATGCCAGCCAGAAAGATCCTTTGTTGAATAGTAGGAAAACTGCGTTTGGAATGTTTGTGATGTAAATTATTACGCAGAGAAGTAAATGGGAATCGTTAAATATAATCGATGAAACAAGAAAAGCAGATAGAAGAGAAAGAATAAACAAGTTGAGTGAGAAGGAAACAAGTGTACAGTAAGCCAGGACACACACACACACACACATACATGCATGCGTGCAAATATTCGCAAGGGGCGTCATAGTTTTCGCTTAGCTGTATACGCCCGCACGCATTCACATATTAGAACAGATAAAAGCTACGTAAAAGCTTTCGGTTTGTGTGTGTATGTGTGTGTGTGTGTGTGTGTTTAAAATTAATAAAACTATTAAACCCAAAAGGTAACAGCTGTATGCGCTTCTCTTTGTGTTTTGCGTGCTACTAACCCAGGAAACAACGAAAACAACTAACTGCAGAAGAGGTTGACAATACACTAAAAGTAATCGATTCTATGTTTTTAAAAGTATTTAAAAACATAGAAGTATGTATGGAAAGTATACTATGTATGTATGTATGAAAGAAACTATGTATTTAAAAGTAATCGATTCTATGTTTTTCTAAAAGTAATCGATTCATAACAACTAGCTAGCACAACAACATCGCGTGTCAGATCGTAGCACTAGATAACAACAACAACAACAACAACAACAACGTCATGCTTGTGTTCGAGAAACAACTGATAATTCTACAATCCTCTTTCTGATGCCTTTCGGCCAATGCTTTCATCAGGGGATTATATTCGAACCTGGAATTACCACAAGAAATCTCTTTGTTACGTCACTGTGCCAGAAAAATAAATAAATAAATAAAGAATAAAAGTGTTGACTGTAATTCAACTTCCAACCGATTTTCGATGCAACCACTTTCTTTCTGCAATCCAAATCGCTTCTGCCGCTTCTCAGATGTTCTCTTCATTCATATCAGCTGGTCTCCACATATGCAAATCAGACACCACTATAAAAACCTGCACTTCTTTACCCTGAATACATGACATGCGAAGCACCTCATTCTTTTTCCTGCCGGTGAGTGTTCCTCTTTATTGTCACACTCTTCAACCACTGATTGTCATGGCAAATAACACCCTACCTGAGAGTCCAACGTTCGAACTGCTCAGCCTAACATTCACAGGTAACATGAATTAGAACAAATACATAGAAGACATTGCCAAGGCTGCTGCAAAGAAAGTGGGCTACCGCTAAAAAACTTCTAACACTTGGCAGTATCCTATATCTCTACAAAGTCATCAACCGTTCATGCATGGAGTATTGTTGTCACATCTGGGCTGGTGCACCATCCACTAGTCTCTCCCTCTTAGATAAGGTCCAAAATAAAAGAGTCTCTAATCTAATAGGTCCTTCACTATCCAACAAGCTTCAGCCCCTGTCCCAGTGTCGCAGTGTTGCATCCTTGTACTTGTTTTACAAGTACTTCAATGGAATGTGTTCCGATGAACTTGCTGCTCTAGTGCCCCCTCAACTTAAATACACTCGACCAATCGGACAACTAGCTAGATCCCATCCATTCACTGTCGATGTACCCATATGCTACTGGAATGATGGACGTCTTCCTAAGATTCCAGTCTTTTCATGTCGTTCAGCAAACCTTGGTATTTAGTTCTCTTCCGCTTTTCTGATATTGCTTTTCCTTATACATTGTCAATCTTAATTTCGAAATAGCATGGCCATCGCTAAATGCGCACATTGAATGGGTGTATCTTATTTGAAATGCGTCCAAGCAACCACATAAGAGGCTCTGTCCGTCAGTGTGCCACGCTTAAGTTTGAAAAACAACTTTCTGCTGTTTGTTACATTTTAGATTTAATTCGAATTCCCATCGCTAAATGTACAGAAAGATTAAAAACATGGTAAACAATTCAGGGCCGGCGGGACAGTTATAAAAGTGGGGGGGTCTCCTAAAAAGTGGGGGGACCGGTTAAACACATGCATATCAACTTAATTATTGATGACCGTAAAGGCCAAGTTAAAAAGTGAGGGGGCTTGAGCCCCCCCCCCTCCTGCCCCTGCCCCCCCCCGGTGCCGCCGTCCATGAACATATCCGTTTTTATTTTGTAAGTATAATGCCCCTACGATACACAAGATCATCTAATATTAACTTTATTGCCGACTTATTTACTCTGCAAGGTTGTATTTTTGCACACACACACACACACACACACACACACACACAGACACACACACACACACACACAGACACACACACACAGACACACGCACACACACACACACACCATAAGCACTGTTTTGGTGATACCAAGTTATATCACGGTTGCGTAACCAGTTCTCGAGATTAAAATTTAAAAAATGGTTCAAAACATGCCTAACAAATTTCGTGTGATTGTTACGTCTAAGTGATTCCATATGGGAAATATTCTGATATCCGAGTTATGCTTATCTTGCGAAATAATCTGGCTAGTTACCGAGACAATAACGAGAAGAATGGCGCAAAGGTCAATATATTTTGTAGCAAAAGTCAACATACTCGGCGAAAAGAAGGAAACGAACAATGGACTTAAAAGCCCGAGACATGATCAGCCGCCGGAAACGGTATTGCTGCATCATGCATGAAAAGTAAGAGCGAATAAAATTTGCATTTTTATATTCAGTTGATCGATGCAAAAATGGGACAAAAGAGAAAAAACAACAGCAAAACGTTACACAATTATGTTAATGTTACGTATTACTTAGTGGATTAGAGTTAGGGTTAGGGTTAGGGTTAGAGTTACTTATTACTTGGCAGGTTAGGGTTAGGGTTACTTATTACTTGGTGGGTTAGGGTTAGGGTTACTTATTACTTGGTGGGTTAGGGTTAGGGTTAGGGTTACTTATTACTTGGCAGGTTAGGGTTAGGGTTACTTATTACTTGGTGGGTTAGGGTTAGGGTTACTTATTACTTGGTGGATTAGGGTTAGGGTAACTTATTACTTGGTGAATAATATGAGTTAAGTGTTCGTGATGTTTATAACTTATTGGAAGTAGCAGCGGCAGTGAATGTAGTTTTTACGTATCGACTATTAATTTAACAAAAAACCTAAATCAGCAGTTTCTTTCAACCAATCACAACACAAGAAATTTTCAGTTCCGAAATCTCGCACGTACTATAAACACCCAAACACACATCGTTTTTATATTTCTTCCTTTACTGTAAGAGACAACATACGTGCATACGACACATTCCGGACAGGCCCTTTGAAACGATCGGCACTCGACAAATAGCACACACGTAGCAAGAGACTTTTACGAACGACTAAACATAGCGACAGCATATACACCCGGCTAAACGAACGTATGTACACAGTTCATGCATGCACTCTCTCACCACCAAAACAGGCACCTTAATACACACACGTATATTCATGCCTGTCTCAACTTTTTATTTTTCGTTGTCTTGAGTTGTCCAAAAAAATTCATTGTTTTGTATGGATGGGCTTTGTCATTTTTTCATTCTTCTACAAGATCTTAGAAAATGGATAGGGGAACTTGGAGGATGAGAGTGGAAAACGCGTGATCACGTGGAAAATGGGGGATGAAATTGTAACAACATGATGATAAGTTTTGATCTTTATACTTAAAAAAAAACTATCTAACAAGTTACTAGTTATTAAGGCCAAAATCACTTGAGGATAAGTATTTAATGAGATTGACAGTTGAATGATGATGAATACTATAAGAGGATTAAAAATCTCCACATACCACCCACTCAAAAAAACTGTGCATGCAGAAAACAGCAATTCTTCCCCGTTTTTTTTTTTAGAAGTATCGCCCAAGGAAAGTGACTACTAAGGGACAAAATAAGGGGGAAGCGAGAGTTACGCGACTGTCGAAAATAAACGTAACGCCCACTTTCTGCTCTCTATAAACGAAGTAACGAAAATCAAATTTGAATTTGAATTTTTTTTCTAATTTAGTTCAGCCGTCAGAAAAGCGTTTAGTTTAGTTTAGTTACAGTCAATAAATGTTAAAGTTTTTGTTGATAATGAGAAACGTATAAAATATTGTAAATAAGATTGTTTTGTAAATAGCTATACAATTTATTCAAATGATGGCAACGTGTCTAAGTAATTAACGACGCCAACTGAGGGTCTGGGTGTGCCAGGTTCGAATCCAGTTCGTTCTACAGAAACACTTTCATCAAAACCCACACGCGACCGAGTGTCTAACCTCTTGGAAAGAAGGTAAATACAATTATTAACATCTAATATAGGTCTCATAAACTAAAAGAAAATGTATTTATCTATCTATTTAGTTGGGTTAGGGTTAGGGTTATTATCTATCTATTTAGTTGGGTTAGGGTTAGATTTATTATCTATCTATTTAGGTGGGTTATGGTTAGAGTTATTATCTATCTATTTAGTTGGGTTAGGGTTATTATTTATCTATTTAGTTGGGTTAGGGTTAGAGTTATTATCTATCTATTTAGTTGGGTTAGGGTTAGGGTTATTATCTATCTATTTAGTTGGGTTAGGGTTAAAGTTATTATCTATCTATTTAGTTGGGTTAGGGTTATTATCTATCTATTTAGTTGGGTTAGATTTATTATCTATCTATTTAGTTGGGTTAGAGTTATTATCTATCTATTTAGTTGGGTTAGAGTTATTATCTATCTATTTAGTTGGGTTAGAGTTATTATCTATCTATTTAGTTGGGTTAGAGTTATTATCTATCTATTTAGTTGGGTTAGAGTTATTATCTATCTATTTAGTTGGGTTAGGGTTAGGGTTATTATTTATCTATTTAGTTGGGTTAGGGTTAGAGTTATTATCTATCTATTTAGTTGGGTTAGGGTTATTATCTATCTATTTAGTTGGGTTAAGGTTAGAGTTATTATCTATCTATTTAGTGGGGTTAGGATTAGGGTTATTATTTATCTATTTAGTTGGGTTAGGGTTAGAGTTATTATCTATCTATTTAGTTGGGTTAGGGTTAGGGTTATTATCTATCTATTTAGTTGGGTTATGGTTAGAGTTATTATCTATCTATTTAGTTGGGTTATGGTTAGAGTTATTATCTATCTATTTAGTGGGGTTAGGGTTAGGGTTATTATTTATCTATTTAGTTGGGTTAGGGTTAGAGTTATTATCTATCTATTTAGTTGGGTTAGGGTTAGGGTTATTATCTATCTATTTAGTTGGGTTATGGTTAGAGTTATTATCTATCTATTTAGTTGGGTTATGGTTAGAGTTATTATTTATCTATTTAGTGGGGTTAGGGTTAGGGTTATTATTTATCTATTTAGTTGGGTTAAGGTTAGAGTTATTATCTATTTATTTAGTTGGGTTAGGGTTATTATCTATCTATTTAGTTGGGTTAGAGTTATTATCTATCTATTTAGTTGGGTTAGGGTTAGAGTTATTATTTATCTATTTAGTTGGGTTAGGGTTATTATCTATCTATTTAGTTGGGTTAAGGTTAGAGTTATTATCTATATATTTAGTGGGGTTAGGGTTAGGGTTATTATTTATCTATTTAGTTGGGTTAGGGTTAGAGTTATTATCTATCTATTTAGTTGGGTTAGGGTTAATATCTATCTATTTAGTTGGGTAAGGGTTATTATCTATCTATTTAGTTGGGTTAGAGTTATTATCTATTTATTTAGTTGGGTAAGGGTTATTATCTATCTATTTAGGTGGGTTATGGTTAGAGTTATTATCCATCTATTTAGTTGGGTTAGGGTTATTATCTATCTATTTAGTTGGGTAAGGGTTATTATCTATCTATTTAGTTGGGTTAGAGTTATTATCCATTTATTTAGTTGGGTTAGGGTTATTATCTATCTATTTAGTTGGGTTAGAGTTTTTATCTATCTATTTAGTTGGGTTAGGGTTAGATTTGATATCTATCTATTTAGGTGGGTTATGGTTAGGGTTATTATCTATCTATTTAGTTGGGTAAGGGTTATTATCTATCTATTTAGTTGGGTTAGGGTTAGGGTTATTATCTATCTATTTAGTTGGGTTAGGGTTAGATTTATTATCTATCTATTTAGGTGGGTTATGGTTAGAGTTATTATCTATCTATTTAGTTGGGTTAGGGTTATTATCTATCTATTTAGTTGGGTAAGGGTTATTATCTATCTATTTAGTTGGGTTAGGGTTATTATCTATTTATTTAGTTGGGTTAGGGTTATTATCTATCTATTTAGTTGGGTTAGAGTTATTATCTATCTATTTAGTTGGGTTAGGGTTAGATTTATTATCTATCTATTTAGGTGGGTTATGGTTAGGGTTATTATCTATCTATTTAGTTGGGTTAGGGTTATTATCTATCTATTTAGTTGGGTTAGGGTTAGGGTTATTATCTATCTATTTAGTTGGGTTAGGGTTAGATTTATTATCTATCTATTTAGGTGGGTTATGGTTAGAGTTATTATCTATCTATTTAGTTGGGTTAGGGTGAAAGTTATTATCGATCTATTTAGTTGGGTTAGGATTAGGGTTATTAGTTATCTATTTAGTTGGGTTAGGGTTAGAGTTATTATCTATCTATTTAGTTGGGTTAGGATTAGGGTTATTATCTATCTATTTAGTGGGATTATTGTTAGATTTATTATCTATCTATTTAGGTGGGTTATGGTTAGGGTTATTATCTATCTATTTAGTTGGGTTAGGGTTAGAGTTATTATCTATCTATTTAGTTGGGTTAGGGTTAGGGTTATTATCTATCTATTTAGTTGGGTTATGATTAGAGTTATTATCTATCTATTTAGTGTGGTTAGGGTTAGGGTTATTATTTATCTATTTAGTTGGGTTAGGGTTAGAGTTATTATCTATCTATTTAGTTGGGTTAGGGTTAGGGTTATTATCTATCTATTTAGTTGGGTTATGGTTAGAGTTATTATCTATCTATTTAGTTGGGTTATGGTTAGAGTTATTATCTATCTATTTAGTGAGGTTAGGGTTAGGGTTATTATTTATCTATTTAGTTGGGTTAGGGTTAGAGTTATTATCTATCTATTTAGTTTGGTTAGGGTTAGTGTTATTATCTATCTATTTAGTTGGGTTAGGGTTAAAGTTATTATCTATCTATTTAGTTGGGTTAGGGTTATTATCTATCTATTTAGTTGGGTTAGATTTATTATCTATCTATTTAGTTGGGTTAGAGTTATTATCTATCTATTTAGTTGGGTTAGAGTTATTATCTATCTATTTAGTTGGGTTAGAGTTATTATCTATCTATTTAGTTGGGTTAGGGTTAGGGTTATTATTTATCTATTTAGTTGGGTTAGGGTTAGAGTTATTATCTATCTATTTAGTTGGGTTAGGGTTATTATCTATCTTTTTAGTTGGGTTAAGGTTAGAGTTATTATCTATCTATTTAGTGGGGTTAGGATTAGGGTTATTATTTATCTATTTAGTTGGGTTAGGGTTAGAGTTATTATCTATCTATTTAGTTGGGTTAGGGTTAGGGTTATTATCTATCTATTTAGTTGGGTTATGGTTAGAGTTATTATCTATCTATTTAGTTGGGTTATGGTTAGAGTTATTATCTATCTATTTAGTGGGGTTAGGGTTAGGGTTATTATTTATCTATTTAGTTGGGTTAGGGTTAGAGTTATTATCTATCTATTTAGTTGGGTTAGGGTTAGGGTTATTATCTATCTATTTAGTTGGGTTATGGTTAGAGTTATTATCTATCTATTTAGTTGGGTTATGGTTAGAGTTATTATCTATCTATTTAGTGGGGTTAGGGTTAGGGTTATTATTTATCTATTTAGTTGGGTTAAGGTTAGAGTTATTATCTATTTATTTAGTTGGGTTAGGGTTATTATCTATCTATTTAGTTGGGTTAGAGTTATTATCTATCTATTTAGTTGGGTTAGGGTTAGAGTTATTATTTATCTATTTAGTTGGGTTAGGGTTATTATCTATCTATTTAGTTGGGTTAAGGTTAGAGTTATTATCTATATATTTAGTGGGGTTAGGGTTAGGGTTATTATTTATCTATTTAGTTGGGTTAGGGTTAGAGTTATTATCTATCTATTTAGTTGGGTTAGGGTTAATATCTATCTATTTAGTTGGGTAAGGGTTATTATCTATCTATTTAGTTGGGTTAGAGTT
The DNA here is from genome assembly GCA_963556195.1 of Sepiola atlantica. Lineage (NCBI taxonomy): Eukaryota > Metazoa > Mollusca > Cephalopoda > Sepiida > Sepiolidae > Sepiola > Sepiola atlantica. Next base: position 259,680,442 of record OY744515.1, read on the forward strand.
ATTATCTATTTATTTAGTTGGGTAAGGGTTATTATCTATCTATTTAGGTGGGTTATGGTTAGAGTTATTATCCATCTATTTAGTTGGGTTAGGGTTATTATCTATCTATTTAGTTGGGTAAGGGTTATTATCTATCTATTTAGTTGGGTTAGAGTTATTATCTATTTATTTAGTTGGGTTAGGGTTATTATCTATCTATTTAGTTGGGTTAGAGTTTTTATCTATCTATTTAGTTGGGTTAGGGTTAGATTTGATATCTATCTATTTAGGTGGGTTATGGTTAGGGTTATTATCTATCTATTTAGTTGGGTTAGGGTTATTATCTATCTATTTAGTTGGGTTAGGGTTAGGGTTATTATCTATCTATTTAGTTGGGTTAGGGTTAGATTTATTATCTATCTATTTAGGTGGGTTATGGTTAGAGTTATTATCTATCTATTTAGTTGGGTTAGGGTTATTATCTATCTATTTAGTTGGGTAAGGGTTATTATCTATCTATTTAGTTGGGTTAGGGTTATTATCTATTTATTTAGTTGGGTTAGGGTTATTATCTATCTATTTAGTTGGGTTAGAGTTATTATCTATCTATTTAGTTGGGTTAGGGTTAGATTTATTATCTATCTATTTAGGTGGGTTATGGTTAGGGTTATTATCTATCTATTTAGTTGGGTTAGGGTTATTATCTATCTATTTAGTTGGGTTAGGGTTAGGGTTATTATCTATCTATTTAGTTGGGTAAGGGTTAGATTTATTATCTATCTATTTAGGTGGGATATGGTTAGAGTTATTATCTATCTATTTAGTTGGGTTAGGGTGAAAGTTATTATCGATCTATTTAGTTGGGTTAGGATTAGGGTTATTATTTATCTATTTAGTTGGGTTAGGGTTAGAGTTATTATCTATCTATTTAGTTGGGTTAGGATTAGGGTTATTATCTATCTATTTAGTGGGATTATTGTTAGATTTATTATCTATCTATTTAGGTGGGTTATGGTTAGGGTTATTATCTATCTATTTAGTTGGGTTAGGGTTAGAGTTATTATCTATCTATTTAGTTGGGTTAGGGTTAGAGTTATTATGTATCTATTAAGTTGGGTTAGGGTTAGAGTTATTATCTATCTATTTAGTTGGGTTAGGGTTAGATTTATTATCTATCTATTTAGGTGGGTTATGGTTAGGGTTATTATCTATCTATTTAGTTGGGTTAGGGTTAGAGTTATTATCTATCTATTTAGTTGGGTTAGGGTTATTATCTATCTATTTAGTTGGGTTAAGGTTAGAGTTATTATCTATCTATTTAGTTGGGTTAGGGTTCGATTTATTATCTATCTATTTAGGTGGGTGATGGTTAGGGTTATTATCTATCTATTTAGTTGGGTTAGGGTTATTATCTATCTATTTAGTTGGGTTATGGTTAGGGTTATTATCTATCTGTTTAGTTGGGTTAGGGTTAGAGTTATTATCTATCTATTTAGTTGGGTTAGGGTTAGGGTTATTTATCTATCTATTTAGTTGGGTTATGGTTAGGGTTATTATCTATCTATTTAGTTGGGTTATGGTTATGGTTATTATCTATCTATTTAGTTGGGTTAGAGTTATTATCTATCTATTTAGTTGGGTTAGAGTTATTATCTATTTATTTAGTTGGGTTAGGGTTATTATCTATCTATTTAGTTGGGTTAGAGTTATTATCTATCTTTTTAGTTGGGTTAGGGTTAGAGTTATTATCTATCTATTTAGTTGGGTTAGGGTTAGGGTTATTATCTATCTATTTAGTTGGGTTAGGGTTAGATTTATTATCTATCTATTTAGTTGGGTTAGGGTTAGAGTTATTATCTATCTATTTAGTTGGGTTAGGGTTAGATTTATTATCTATCTATTTAGGTGGGTTATAGTTAGGGTTATTATCTATCTATTTAGTTGGGTTAGGGTTATTATCTATCTATTTAGTGTGGTTAGGGTTAGAGTTATTATCTATCTATTTAGTAGGATTAGGGTTAGGGTTATTATTTATCTATTTAGTTGGGTTAGGGTTAGAGTTATTATCTATTTATTTAGTTGGGTTATGGTTAGGGTTATTATCTATCTATTTAGTTGGGTTATGGTTAGGGTTATTATCTATCTATTTAGTGGGGTTAGGGTTAGAGTTATTATCTATCTATTTAGTTGGGTTAGGGTTAGAGTTATTATCTATTTATTTAGTTGGGTTAGGGTTAGAGTTATTATCTATTTATTTAGTTGGGTTAGGGTTAGAGTTATTATCTATCTATTTAGTTGGGTTATGGTTAGGGTTATTATCTATCTATTTAGTTGGGTTATGGTTATGGTTATTATCTATCTATTTAGTTTGGTTAGGGTTAGAGTTATTATCTATCTATTTAGTGGGATTAGGGTTAGGGTGATTATTTATCTATTTAGTTGGGTTAGGGTTAGAGTTATTATCTATCTATTTAGTTGGGTTAGGGTTATTATCTATCTATTTAGTTGGGTTAGGGTTAGAGTTATTATCTATTTATTTAGTTGGGTTAGAGTTATTATCTATCTATTTAGTTGGGTTAGGTTTATTATCTATCTTTTTAGTTGGGTTATGGTTAGAGTTATTATCTATCTATTTAGTTGGGTTAGGGTTAGGGTTATTATCTATCTATTTAGTTGTCTTCACAATCGCTTAAGAGTGCTACAATCAGCAGCAGCAGTTAATGTCGTTTTATGTATCGACTCTCGATAAGCAAAAATCTCAAGTAAGAATATCATTCCGAATTCTAGCCCGTAATATAAAAACTGAAACACAGCGTTTTTCTCTCTTTTTAACAGTATTTTTCTTCCACAGACAATAAGCGTACGCAGCCTTTAACCTTAGCTAGGCTCTTTGGGTTAGAAAAGCCCTCGACAAGAGCACAAACATGACGAGATACATTCACAAACTACAGTATATCCAGCAAAACACATACACACCGTTCATCGAACGACTATACACACAAATTAGTGACACCGAGTGCAGTCTCTTCAACATTAGTGACATCATGTGCGGTCTCGTCAACATTGGTGACATCAAGTGGGGTCTCTTCAACATTGGTGATATCAAGTACGGTCTTTTAAACATTAGGTGACACTGAATGCGTCCTCTTAAATATTGATGGGGACACCGAGTGCGGTCACTTGAACATTGGTGAAATTGTGTTCGGCCTCTACGATATTGGTGACATGGAGTGCAGTCTATTCAACATTGGTGATTGCAAGTGCAGTCTCTTCAACATTGGTGACTGCAAGTGCAGTCTCTTCTACATTGGTGACATCGAGTTCGGTCTCTTTTCAACAAATACACTAAATATGTTCACTAATGTACAATGTACCAATGTTGACCTAAATGGTCGTCTTGTGTAATATTGATTTCTTTATACTAGAAATGTTTAAAAAGACCAATATTTTCTTCACGTAGATATACACAGATGTAATGAATAATTTATTCAAAATATAGTTTGCTAAAGTGAATCATATATTACTTATTGAAACAATAAGTGCACAGACTTCTTTTTATCGAAAATAATTTTGATATCTCATTTTACAGCATCGTTTTTTTCTAGAAAATCGGAAATGGTCACTGTATTTAACCCTCTACACTAAAGAGAATAAAAGTGGGTTTGGGGAGAGGGGTAACGCAGAAGTCAGCTAATATTAGTAGGGGCATACCATAAAATCGTCACTGTTAAGTGTGATATGATTTACTAAAGACATACGGTTATTAGGAACTAGCCAAAGTACTCGTCTATGTCGGATTTCTAAACCTTTTTTTTTTTTTTTTTTTTTACATGGTTCACCCCAAACAAGGCAGGACGCCACTGTAAACGTAAGGGGCTACTGAGAAAAAAGGAAAAGGGGGAAGGATTGGTGGTTCAGCTTAAATTGGGATCTGAGCAGCGAGATGTCTGTTTACATTAGTTTTAAATTTTTGCATGTCAGTACTGTCGGGGAAACAGGGGGCAGGGAGGGAGTTCCAGAGGCCAGCAACACGAGGAAAGAAGCTATTTGAGTAGAATGCTCTCCGGCATCTGGGGATCTCCACAGTGAATGAATGAGATTTAGTAGAATGTCGAGTTAGTCTAGTGAATTTACGTCGAGGGGGCACATTGAATTTTATAACCAAGTTCATAAGTTAAGACGATCTATTAGATATTTTTTATTCATTAAAAAAAATATTATTCAGGTTTTTGATGATGATCGATATCTGCTAGTAAATAACTGACACATTATAAAACAACAACAACAATAAAAGCAATTGTCTCGTGTGAGATTCGAACTCACGATGACATAAATATAAAAAGTAGAGAGGAACACTTGAACAGCAAGGCCACCAATCTAATCAAGATCACTTTTTAACTTACTTGAATGAGTTCGGCGTAGGGATATTTTTTACTTATCCGCATAGATATAAAATAGTTTGATTGTTTAAAATAAACTAACAACTTTAAGAAACATAAGTATAAAATTAATAAATTCTCACTAAATATATTTTAATATTTTCACTAATAAATATGTTAGGGTTAAATATATTAGTGACCATTTATCACATATTTTTATTCATTTTTAATTAAGAGAATTTTCTCTTCAAAGTACGTGTACGCTGATTTGACGTGAAGAGTAGTTGTTCGGTCGGCTTGGGAAGAGAACGTTAAAAATGGCGTAACATGTGTTCTGAATGTTATTTTTACAGTCTTTTAATTTTGAACAATGAGTTCGAGAACTTCTGCCATCGATAAGGACATCGCCTCGAAGGTGCTAATTCAAAATCTGCGGTTAGATTGGCTCTTAGATCAACCTTTTAACTTTGATGTCGCGACACCCAGACACATACAGACAATTTTGTTTTATATACATAGAGAGTGACGGAGTATGACCCTAAGAATTTGGTGTCTTTATCAACAGTAGCAACCGATTAGGTCAACCATGTCACTTAGGAAATATTTTAATTATTTATTGCAGTTTAGACATGAGTGAAAGTCATATGTAAGACAAGATCTTGATAGACAGGGTCTTTAAATCACTATGGGGATGACCCAACTAAATGCAACTGTTGTTGGATAACGTAAGGGATGGAGTGGTGCGAATTGTCTACATTTTTACGACTGCATTAGGAGAGTGTGACGTTATAGATGAGTGGGTGAGGTGACTTCCGCTTTGCGTTTTTGTTCCTCCCTTTCGCGACTTGTCTCTAGGCTCCTGGGGACTCCCTGGAGTACTTAAAACAATCACTATTCGCTAAAATTATTTTTTAAATAAACTAGTGAACCTTATGTGTGTTGTCTTGTATTTTGAGAAAAGTTTCTTCCAGCATGGCCAACGCACTTTGAATAAAAAATGAGACTGGGTGGTCATCATCACCGTCGCCGTCATCAGACGAGAACCAAGTCCAGTTGAAGCATACGGCCAAATCAAGTGGCGAACCCTCTTAACTAAAGAAAGGTGGATATGTATATAGTTAAGATAGATAAAATATAGTTACAATTTACATCGTCTTCGTCGTTCTTCTTCAAGAACATGATCCAGCTACCTGTCTCGAAGAAAGAATCCGAATATATTCAGGATTTCTCACATATCCTGAAACCTCAAATATCAATGATTAATCAAAATACTACTGTATAGTATCATATATGATGAATAAATTATGCCCCCCCTTTGATATTTCTCCAACAATACAGAATTATACCAAGTTTTTCATTGATAGCTTTCGTCCTGCAAAATCAAAATGTTATTCTGATTTGCCAGTTCATCACGATAATCCTCGGTCACTGTTCTTTAAAATTTAAACTTGAAATTTAAATCGATTTCATCGATTTCATATTATATCCGGCCTTATATTTTCCTTAGTAAGACACAATTTCCAATACATACCGCTAAATTTCTTTGGTTAATCATCTATTTTATCGCCAATCACATCGCTACATTTATTACAGGTAAGGAAAATACACACGATGTCATTTCATAAATAAGGATGATTTCGTTATTCATTATTTTACATATCATTTCTGGCAAGATTTTAATTCCAACTATTATTCGAAACTAGAACGGCTACCCGTTTTTTTTCTCAGGGTTGATGGGTAACGAAATAAAAAAAAAGCTTTTAAAGAGAGTGTTCATTTTGTTACTTATGAAGGCACAACGTACGATTGTTTTTTGTTTGTAACATGAAGCGTCTCTCTTTTTTTTCAGATATACAAAGAGAAAATTGTTTTTTTGCATTTGCGATTACACGGCGTATCCTTGTTCGTATTAATTACGCAGCCTTTATTGATTTTAACAGACACCGATTAATTATGAATTTTGACGTATCTACTCTTGTCCACGTGCTGTCTTTTCTCATGGAAAAGATATTTAACTCATCCAATACCAAATTGTATCGGCCTACATATTTTCTTTTCAGGCTTTTAATAACACAATGACTCCGGCTAAAAATGCAGGTTAGAGTTAAGGTGTTTTATCTTACTCACCTAATCAGTAATAAAACTTTGCGTATGCCGTAAATATAAAATCAAATTTGAATATTTCCGTAACTATTTATTTCTTACAATTAGTTGTTTATCATAACCCTAGGTAAAATATTTTTCATTCTTACTTCTACTTACACGTGTGTTTATATTATATTCTACAAGATTATATTATTTTATAAGAAGCCTTCTTTTATTCATGACGAATGGGCCATCATCAACATCTTGAACTCTTGAAAATACAAAACTACAATACGAAACGCATCATGTAAATACTTTTATATTTTATTAATATTTTTCTAAGTGCAGGTTTGTAATCCGAGGCTGTAGCAATGCGATGTAGGTACCGGAAGGCGGAGAAGGTGAACAGAAACAAACGAGGAGAGAAAACGAGGGTGGAATCTCAAAACGATTTATTAATATTTCACGTAAAAACTGATTAAATACCAGGACAGTAAATACTGTCAGGTAAATAAAATGTTCCGCCACAAGGTAATCTTAAATTTTCGAAAGAAAAACTTTCATTATCAAAAGACAACAATTAAAGACCGAACGGTCGAAAAAACGAGAAAACACCGGAATCAAACTGTTGAAACACTGCCGCAGAGTATTGGGAGTAGGAACGCAGAAAATGTAAAAATTTAATTATATAATTATTCAGCTATAGTTAACATCTTATTAACATTTGTAAATGTATATACTAATTATTATAATTTTATTAGTTTTATTTTATTTGATTTATTAACTTTTCTTTATTTATTCAATTCTAATTTTAAATTTACGTGTGGGCCTTTATTGTAATACGGACAGTCAAAGGGGGATAACTTAGGACAAACGGAATATGGTTAGAAATGAGACTTGAAATTTGAAAAAAAATTGAAATCAATTGTGGAAAGAATTAATATCATGAGGGTAGGAAGGAACCGTTGGAAAGGGATGGGGGGAATTAAGAGGAACCGTTGGAAAGGGGGGATTAAGAGATAAAAATATACACACATATATACATATAAAGTGTAAATATCTAAATACATATTTATTTTATTTTAAGGGTATTTCAAGGGTATAATACTCCTAGAACTAAATTTATATAAATTTATTCTATTTATTTATTTATTTATTTTTTGTTTTTTTCTACTTTTTTACAGTGTCAATATTTTAAAGCAGAGACAGGGGAAATATGAAAGGGGATTATAGCTGGTCGACGGATAACAAGTAATCATGAAACCCTTTTAATTGACTAAAATAAACTTAATATAAGCAAAAATATTACGCAAATCAAGAGTAGAGATTGCGATCTTGAGATTATCTTCTCAATCTCGAGATCTCGAAGCCGAGATTTCCAGAACTGACAATCATTGATTACACAACGTAACAATTATTTACAAAAGTTTTGTTTATTGTCTTTTTTTTACTGTTTTTTAATCAATTTTCTCAGCTGATTCCAAAAATGTTATTATTTTTTCTGTATCATCGACCGTTATAGAAATACATCGCTTTTCAATGTATCATATATTGGAAAATGTTCCGCTATTAAATGTATATCTAATTTTCTCTTTCAGATCAATTACTGTTCTGTTCTTATTAAGATGGCTACTAAAGGATGACTGAGATGTCATGCTACTATTTCTATGATAACTGTCACTCGACCGAGTGTCACTCGACCGAGTGTCACTCGATTGAGTGGCACTCCATTGAGTGGCACTCCACTAGGATTAGTAAAATAGTTTGTGAAGGCCTTAGATTTTGGAGGAGAAGCTTTTCAAGAAATTCGTCTCATGTTTCTAAAGCTATCAGATGCTAAGATCAAAGGTGGTATATTTGTTGGACCCAAAGTAAATGCAATGTTGAAGTCGGAGAAAACGAATGTGATTTTTGAATTCAGTAGCAAAAAATACAAATCAACACAACACGTGTTACATCGTGTTATTAGTCTTACTTGTATTAAGATCTTACGCGTTAAATCTTTACTTTATATATATCATCGATATCATTGAATACATGTAGATTTGTGTGATTTATGTTATAATTAGCTGGGCACGTGCTCCGGCGTTGCCCGAGAAAGTATATTTGATCAAGAACTTTCCAGCCCTAACATTATACTACGGAAGTAAAGCGAAGTAATGGCATTGTTAATATTTATATATTTATGTATTTTAGAATACTTCGTAAGAAAGTTGATAAAAAAACAGCAACATGTTCCGTTAAAGATCTATACGAAACTAATTCCCATTCTGTAAATTCTAAAATAAGTGTGTGTGTGTTTTGTTTGGTACTTCTACAGAATTTGAATTGAACTGTTTTAAATTGTTTTTTTTCGCCGAGAGTTAATCTATATTTTTTTGGTGATGTAGAATAGTCGTCGATTTAATTTTTGTTTAAGAAATTCCGAGTCATAACAATTGATTACGAGAGTTAGTCTATAATTGTTTAAAGGTAAAGGGGGAAAATATGAAAAATGTTATCAGGCAGCGAGGTACGGCCACTATTAATATTTATATATTCATATTTTCTGTAAGTAAAAGAAAACAGCAAGATATTATGTTAAAGGTATATGCGAAACTATTCACCAACTATAAATTCTAAAAATAAGTGTGTGTGAGATTTTCTTTCGCCGGGAGTGATTCTATAATTTTTTGTTGGTGATGTAGAATACTTGCCAATTTTTATTTTTGTTTAATCAAGAAATTCCAGGCCCCAAAATTTAAATACGTCAGTGGGTATAAAATGTATTAAAGAAAAAAGGAAAAAAACAAAGAATACTATTAATTAATTTATATATTCATGTATTCTGGAATACTTCACTGTAGAGATCCCCAGATACCGGACAGCTTTCTACTTTATTAGCTTATTTCATCGAACTGCCAGCCTTTGGAATTCCCTACATGCTTCCTGTTTCCCTGACTGTAATAACATGTAGAAATGTAAGTGTAATGTGAACAAACATCTTGCTGCACAACTCCCCACTTAGGATGACCCTATGGATGTGGCTCCTAATTCACAATTCACAATTTACGACTAAGTGGCAATGTGCCTCTTTTGGTTGAATAAAAGTAAAAAGAAATGTTAATAAAAACAACATGTTACGTTAAAGTTATATGCAAAACTCATCCCTATTCTAAATTGTAAAGTAAGTGTGTGCTTGTTTGCTTGTTTGTTTGTTTCCGCCCAGTTTCACTAAAATCTAAAATAGTTTTGTGTGTAAAAAAAGAAACGACCACAATTTTTTTCCGCCGAGAGTGAATCTGTATTTGTTTTATCGGTGATGGAGAATAGTCGCCGATTTGTTTTTTTGTTTAATTAAGAAATTCCGGGCCCCAACATAGAGTGAGTCTATAATTGTTTAAAAGAAAAAGAAGGAAAAAGAACACGAAACATTTTATTAGGAAGTGAAGTACGGGTATTATTAATCTATATAATAAAGTAAAGTCGGTGTTCCCAAGCTGATTCAGAATTAATCAGTAATTCGGTTAAGATATACGACGACAGTGATATTTCCTAGTTTAGTCATCGAAATTATTAGTAGTAGTTCACATTTCGCTATTATTGTCGCTTTCTGTTTTTGTTTTTTTTAGCAATCAGTAATTGATATATTTATGTTTTAGGAATACTTCTTAAGCAAGGCAAGTAAAAAAAAAGCTCAAACAACATCAACGAAAAACAAACAGCTAAACCATTTTTTTCTTTTCTTTTTTCTTTTTATTTGATCTTCATCTGTTCTGTGGGAGAGAAATCATTCTAGACTGAGGCAGTTTTCATTTTGTTCCAATCTAGTGGCCGTCTTTGGGTAGAGGGGTTTTCCCTACACTTTGTGGCTAACTCTGAAATTGGGATAAATCGGGAGACGACGTGTTGAACTTGATTTTACATCAGTAGTAATCGATGAACGTAAACCGAAGAAGTCATCAATAAACATGAAGCAAATTCAAAACACCGATGAAAAAATGCGTTATTTTTCGAACGTCAGAAATTTACTTACGTGACGACATCAAACATGTCGGCATTTGTGATTCGGTTCATGCAAACAGCCATATGTTCGTTAATTATTATTCCGCTAACCCAGAATGTCTACAGTATGTATAAGCAACAGGCACTTAGAACGGCAGAAAGGATGAAGTCTGGTATTCCTTTATTCTGCGAATACAAGGGAGTGTTCGTTATTTAGATTTAAAATGTAGGGCAGTATGTAGACGATAGTAAGACGGAAAGATGGAGTAATGTCGGTTATTTAACCAAAATTATCTCTATTAACAAAATTCCCCGATAAATGTGAGAGACGTAGGAGTAGATATAATTATCAGAGTAAAAATGTCTGCCTCCTTCTTTGTTAAATACATAGTAGGGAGAAACAGCTAATCCGGAGTAAATGTAATAAATTTTGAAGGGAGACGAAATGAATGTGTATGTTCTGGAAACAAGCATGAAGAGTTGATATGGGTTGATGGGAAACCAGATTTTGGTAGTCAAAGCGACAGGGGAAAAATCGATCTTACCTTATTATATAGATTGCAAGCATAAAAATAAGTCCAAAGTGTTCTTATAGTTGTGAGTGTCTTTAGAGTATTTGTGATATCTTCATATATACCTATAAACTCTAGCTCAATTTACCAACATCTACAAAAACATAACTGTCCTCTCCCCTATTTAAGACAAATTCTAGTTAATAACATAAAAATTATACATTCCGAAACCAATTTTTTTAAATTAAAAATATTCGAACCTATCTACATAAAAACACAATAACCTCGCATATAAATTCAGTGGTAACATTTTAAAATTCTAAACGATATGCGATTTTGTTCTGTGATGCCATCCAGCGTTGCTGAATTTAAATCGTCAACGACTTCCTGGAACAACGCGAAAAACGTTCTCTGCGCGTTTCTCCGCTGCCTTTGGATAACTTCTCTTCTTACTCCAGCGTTTTGTTCATTTGCTTTTGACACCTGAGGATGATTCGACGAAGAATCGAAAAAGTTCGTGAAACCTATGAAACATTTATTAATTTTTTTGATTTTAATACAAAAAAAGACCATCAGAAAAATTGACAAAAATAAAAAAGGTATAATTAAACAGACGAATTCTGTTATTTTTAACAATGTTCGCATATATATATATATATATATATATATATATATATATATATATATATATATATATATATATATGTGTGTGTGTGTGTGTGTGTGTGTGTAATTTTTTGAAGGCTTACCAAAGCATTTCGTTCAGGAGCCCAATCATCACCACAAAAGACCTTTTCATTCAAAGATTATTTATTTATCATTTTCAATCTAAAGAGTTTTTTTCCTACACGTGTTTCACTACCAAGCAGGTCCTTGCTTGGCAGATCATCAGGGAAATTAAGTACCTGGAATAAGATTTACAACAACTGACAATACACAATGTGGTGTTGCTTTAATTGAGGTCACTTAAGAAGAGAAGAAAATAATAAAAGGATAAAAAGGGAAAAATAAAAAATGTCTTTGAAAAATATCTCGCAAGATTTCAGCAGCATTGTTACTTCTAATCAAAACAGCAAAGAATTAGTCCCAAACCAGCAAAAACAGCAAAATAATTAGTCCCAAATGCACTCAAAAGAAACAGGGATAGTGAGCGAGGATACACCCTCTCGCCGGACGGCACAACGATGAAAAGTATCTCCCCCCCCCAAACAAAAACCAAACAGTCAAAACTGCGTTCACCAGTTATCCTTCCAAACCACTGATAGTATTGGCATTCCAGATCTATTCCATCAAAAGGAAAGGCAACATTAATGTCCGTTTGGAATGCATACGGTCGTACAGGCCTTTTTTCCAGGGCTGACTTGCTCCCTTTCGAGATAAATAAACAACGAGGCAAATGAATAGTAATCCCGCAGAAACCCCCTTTTTTTTAAAGAAAAAATTCCTAAATAGTAGACATAAAATATTTATCCATAATACAGTTTCTTTTTAGAAACTGTATTATGGATTTTCTATTTTTAAAATTATTCTTTATAAAAATATAGACGTTGGATAATTAATTTTTATGAAGATGCGAGATTTATTTTTTCCAAATGAAACATTTATTTAATATATTTCGGTTTCAAAAAAACCTTCCTCGGTGAATAGACATTTTTTCTTCCTTATCGTTGGTATTTACTATATCAACGACGTCGGCCGAATGAGCCGTTGCCGGCGAAATGAATAAATAACCCGATGGGTCATCCTGTTGGAAAATGGATTGATATTTAATATCCGATGTTGGTAGCACACGCTGGAACGTGAGAGTTTAATAAGAAAACAGGCTACGAAATGAAACATTTATTTCATATATTTACGAAATATATGAAATAAATAAAAATGGGTCGTTCAGTTTTAAAGCATTGCTGGGTAAGTATTATAAATTCAAAATATAAGCCTTTATCAATGCAAGATTAATTTTTCTTTTTTACTTTAATCTTATTAATTTCGGGATAAAATTTTATCATCAGAGTTGACCAGTATTGTGTCATTTTTTTTCCATCAAAAACACAAAAACGAAGAATCGAAAACGTTCGTGACACCTATAGGACATTTATTATTTTATTTTTTTGTTTTTAATACGAAAAGACCATCAGAAAAATTGAAAAAAGGTATAATTAAACAAACGAATTCTGTTATTTTTAACAATGTTTGCATAATATATATATGCACATACACACACACACACACACACACACACACACACACACATATATATATATATATATATATATATATATATATATATATATATATTAAGAACAATATAAATTCAAATAACGCTTCAATAAATACATTGAACAATTGAAGTAACTAGCCTACAGATTAGAAACAACTCCAATACATTTTCTAAATAGGCAAGTACATATCAGAGATCATACCGTAAAATCCAGAGTAAATAATGTATAGAGGTGACAATTTGATGCACGTGATGGTATTTGATGGTGACAACTTGATAACACAACAACATAAAAATGATATCTATGTCAAAGTGAACCAATTCAAAAAACGTAGGCTTGTCAAGCAATAAGCTTCCTAAATTGAATCGGCCACTCTCTAGTAAAATCAGAATTTATTATTGAAATATTTGTTACACATATAGATTAAGACTTAAATCAAGTGCATCAGTATCATAGATGAGTATCACATGAAAAATAGCCTGTGCTATGGTTTACTCGCTGTCAACAGAATTTGCAAATATGATAAATGCCGGAACATCTATGGTGTAAAACTAAAATAAGTGTCGTATTTGTTGAAACATTTATAACTTCTTCACCTTGTCATTTCGAGGCTGTCAATCTCGAGATTCGAGTTTCGAATTTCTGGCTGAGATCTCAAAATTGCAATCCATAATCAAGAGCCAAGTTTTGTTTTTATAGTTTTTGTAAAACGCTTCATTCATTTAAACCATCTATTTTACTGTTGTTACGTAAGCGCAAGAGAGCGTTCTCGTTGTTTGTTTATTATGATTTAAATCAAAAAGGTTTTAGTGTGTATAGGGTAGTACACTCAAGTCGGATTAGCTGAGCCGTAGACGTCATGTGAGCGCGGTAAATCCGGAGACATTACGCCAGGTATACACAGAAGCCGCTAAAGTCTACAAGAAGTGCATCTGTGTACAGTGCTAAACGTGTCATGGAACATACACAGCACTTATATTTCCGATTACCTAATCAGTTTTGGTAACGAAAATACCCCCATGGGAAAGACGTGTTGGAAAACGGAAAGTCTTTAGTGACATATGCCGCTAAATTAATGCTTTCTGTGCGTTGTTGAAAACAGAACGGCAGCGATTCTTTAGTCAATAATAGAAACGTTCATTTTACCTGAAACGACTGAATAAGTCAATCGAGAATATGAGTAATGGACAAGATGTTTTACTTCCTTTCGCCGGATAATAGAAATTGAATTTTCAATGTTAAACATTTAAGTTTAAATTTGTGAAATATCATATCACCGAGGGTGGCGCCCAGTTGATATTTATTTTAAACTATGTGTGCGCCTTTGTGGCTTCTTCACGACTGGAGGGCACTTTGTCGTCCCTGATCGTTAGCGCTCGGGGAACACGCACCTACTACCGGTCCCTCACCATCGTCCGCTACTGTATATATGTATATATGTGGTAATTATGTTTCTTAACAGAGAAATCAAGCGAAATCAGAAATTAAAGGGGTGAATTGAAAATTAAAGACATATACTTAATAATTTATTGTACTATTTTGGCTAAGATAAAAGTGTAGTATCTGTTCCGATGGATACTGCACCCCATAGACTGGTATTGTCTTGGCCTTCGGGGCTTGTTTTACGCCGGTCTATGGGTCTGTCCTGTGCAGTTCTAGGACGTCGACCCTCCCAGGCTTCGCCTCCCCTCTTTGGGAAAGAGTAAGTTTGCTTACTGCCTGAGGCGCCCCTACCGGGGAATGCTGACGGGGCTGCCCAGGCAATTTTTAAACCCCACTTTCCCGATCCGACCATGGGTCACATCTTACTTGTGGGAGTAAGATAAAAACTGGCCTTGTGCCTAACTCTTGGAGAGGAGTAAATCAATACTCTACATATGACACAATGAGTAAAGTGTAATTAATTAGTGGAATTATCAGTAAACTTTTTGAAAAATTAGCGCCTGAAAATATCCCTAGCTATTGTCTCCAAACCAATTAACGGTTATGCTTAATAGACCTGTCAGTCAGTTAGAAGCCTCTCCCTTGTTTTTATGAAACTTGGAGAGTCGCGAAGGGCACACAGGTCAAATTGGTGACCCGTTGTTCGACGAGTTACTATATTTCCCGACGTAAGGTTAAACACTCGTGGTGTGCGAGTTGCCGGGCGGTGAAGGAGTGAAGGGATGTTTTCCTTACTTTCTCTCTGCATAGACATTTATAGTTTGAAGCTGACAGCCGGCTACAATGAACTAACTTAGTGTTGCGACAGACTTCAACATGTCGAGAAAAAAGGCCCCCGAGAAGCCTGCTATAATTTAACAGCGGTGGCTGATATATTCAGAATAAAAGTGTATTTGTTTCTAAGACACAAATATTTTATCCACTTTATCGACAGTCATTTCTTTCAGCTCGCAGACTCATCCCCTTTGTCGGATTAAGACAACACTTTATCTGACGAAAGCAGAGAAGAAATACCGAGCAGACGCTTACCTTTAGTTCGGACCAGCGGCAGCAATATCACAGTTTTGCCGATCGAAATCCCCTGCGTGAGCGCAGAACTATTGACAAAGCAGCTGGTCAGTATTTACGCGACAATTGTGGCCCCAACATTCGTCCCGAGCTTTATCCACGACGCAATAGCACCACATTTGATGCCTCAAACCGGGATAAGACCCCGGGCTATCAAGGCGCAGCACGAATTGTTCACAGTGATGCCGTGACTCGAAGCCTGACTATGTAGTGCCGAGTGACCCATAACACTAAGTGACTGCTCAGGCCACGATCGTATCACACACATACTAATGTTGAATATCCTTACTGTTGGTTTCTAGACGCCAAAAAAATCTGTATTCATATGTTAACGTCCAGAAACTCTCGCTAACAATATTAGACATATGTATGCACAGTAAATTTAATTAATATTTATGTAATAAATTAACCAACTATGTTACTTATTTTGTGTTTGGATCTCTTATTATTACGAGACCCAGTTTAAATGTTTATATTAAATTCGATAATGTCTCCGATTACACAAAAAAACGGTGCTGCATTGTTGTGAAGTAGTCCAACAGTAAAAAGAAGAAGTAAAGTCGAGGTTGGGTTAAGATAACAAGTGTCTTAACATAAAAGGTACAAAGGTAAGGAAACTGACTGGTACTCGGCTAGACAGTTACAATACTGTCCTTTTTCTCCCTGGTGATTGTCTACTCGCACTATTTATAGTGAGAACCGGTGGAGTTTATCTTCTGTTAGAACGACCGGTGTAACATGCATCTAGCTTGAAGTCGGTTAATATGGCCTAATAAGTGAAACTGATACTAAGCTCTCATCTCAGAAATTATCGATTGTCTAAAACATGTGTCTAATTTTATCGATAGTCTAAAACATGTGTCTAATTTTATTGATAGTCTAAAACATGTGTCTAATTTTATTGATAGTCTAAAACATGTGTCTAATTTTATTGATAGTCTAAAACATGTGTCTAATTTTATTGATAGATCTTCATCATGAGTCGAAGTGAATCGGATCGATTTTTCAAAACGATGAATTTCCTGATTGGGTTTTTACTAATCGGTGGCTTGAACTACAGTTTGGACGATCGCCAACCGCTTTGAAACAGAGAGAAACACAAAAAACAAAACAGAAAGAAACATTTATTTTTCTCCGATTAGATAACACCTCCCACCTCGAGTTTCTGGTAAGCAATGGACGAATTTAAATGAACGCAGAGATAGGTTCTTAACTCCAACGCAGTACCGAATCTGACACTAGCCAGAAAGTAGCTGCCTTCACAGAAGTGTATCAGCCTTTCTGATTACCAGAAGCGATTATCTATGAACATGTGTCCGACATTAATTTGACAGCAGGTTGGGAGGTTGTAGCCGAGAGCCAAGGTAAGGGGGCAATGCCTATCGATATAACGTGGCCTTGTTCTGTGATAACACATGAGGAAAAGTTGGGAAGAAATCAGTAGACACCTATAAGGGATTTTTTTCTTGTTTATTTGGATTCAAGCCTCTTTCTTTGAATTGTGAAATACTATTTTCATTGTATAGAATGTCTGGCGCCAAACAAGTAGTAATTCTGTATGAAGCCTGTATGTGTGTGTGGAGAGTATGGGGCTTAGTACGAGCTGAAATACACGTCTAAGACAGGTGTATGATACTATAAAACACGAGAACTTTCAGCTTTTCTAACAAACTATTTACTTGCTCGAAATATCGTTCACATCACTGTATATTTGTATAGATATAAATATGTGTTTTTTTTTGTTAACCATGTTTGATGTCTTTTATTCAAAACGCGCTGTTGGTGAATTTAGCACTTGCAAAATGGTGACCCTTTAATTCATAAAATGCAGTTTTATCCATTTTTCTCATTCGCATTTTATAACTACTTTTATTTCTAGCGTGGGACTTGGTACATTTCCAAAGACGCCTCCATCGTCGTCTATATCATGTCCACGCTAAAAGACGAAGGTAGTGTGAGTGATGATCATGATTATTGAGGGCCACAATTTCTTTTTAAAATGTGTTGGTATGTCGGGGTCATCAGTTAAGGTGGTTAATGTGATGATGATGATGATGATGATGATGATGATGATGATGATGATGATGATGATGATGATGATGATGGCGGCGGTGGTGGTGGTGGTGGTGGTGCTGCTGCTGCTGCTGCTGCTGCTGCTGCTGCTGCTGCTGCTGATGATGATGATGATGATGATGGCGGCGGCGGCGGCGGCGGTGGTGGTGGTGGTGATGCTGCTGCTGATGATGATGATGATGATGATGATGATGATGATGATGATGATGATGATGATGATGATGATGATGATGGCGGCGGCGGCGGCGGCGGTGGTGGTGGTGGTGATGATGATGATGGTGGTGGTGGTGGCGATGATGATGATGATGATGATGATGATGATGATGATGATGATGATGATGATGATGATGATGATGATGATGATGATGATGATGACGACTGAAGTCACCATTTAGGAATTGCTAAATTCTGAATTCACCTTAGTACTTGTTTCTTGTTAGGATGAGATACAGACGATGTCCGTGTCTTTGAATATACCACCAAGACATACGATAGCAATTAACACGTGATAAATAGAGTAATGGACAAAAATATACGCTATGAATGGAAGAGATAAAACCACGATGAACGAATAAAACATATTTACAAATTTACAGATGATTGAAAGATGTTTGGTGTGAGAGGATTGTTTGTGTCTTTGTTTGAAAGGTTTACATTTCTCATGTGTTTGATAAGAGTTCCATTTTGCGTGTGTGTGAACCTTTACGTTCTTCGTCGATTGTAATGATAAAAAGGTGAGCAGTGATAGAAGTAACCATTATGGGATCTTCAGTGTAGCATAAGTGGTGGTTCTTGGGTCCTCGGGGGACTTGTGCGTGAGGCGGGGGGGGGGGTCAGCCAGTGACTTTATATTAAAATCATCTAGTTCTCAGAGGCCCCAAGACACGCTGTTCAAAATGTGCAGGAATCCTTACTGGTTGAGAATTCACACATGTAATGTACTAAACCTGACTAAAGAATGATAACCTGCCCGGGACTATTAAGGGAAACGGCGAACGGCAAAGAAAGCCTAACGGCAGTCGAACAGCTCCCATAATTCGCAAACATTTATCCCCAATAACGAATCACCTTTACGTGTAAAGACCGGAAATAAACAACTACCACATTGTTGTCTGCGTTTGAAACATCGAATGTTCTCGTTTCTAGGTTTGAATTGATAAAAAGCCACGAGCGTAGCAACATGCATCTGTTTGTTTATAGTTCCATTTTGTGTGTGTTTATATTTTTGCTGTCTGTAATTGTAGAGAGAGTAGCAGTACTCGTTAATGTCATTTAGACGTAGATAGCAATGCTTTGGTCCGTCCTCTGCCTTTCTTTCGCGCCTTGTAGTTGTTGTTGTAGTCGTTGCTGTTGGTTTTGTTATCTCCACGGAGTAATGGCAGCATGGGGTGTCAGCCTGTATAACTCAGTTTTTGGTTAGCAATCTGTTTTTTATATAAGAACCCGCCGACTCTCAGAAGCCCTAAGAAAAGCTGTTTCAAACAAGTGGGAATCCTTCTCATTAGTTGAAAATTCGCAAGTTCACACCTATATGTGAATTAACTGCTTTTTATTATTTCTGGACTCCATGTCGTGATTGTGCGAATGGTACAGAAAGAGGAAAAGTGAAAAGATAGGAGGAATGAGTAGCAGAACAAATGGAGAAAGAAAGAGAGTAGCCTATGCAACCTAGTATCTTGTTTATGTTACTTGTCTCGCATACGTATTTACTAATGTAGCACAAGATACGTGAACCCTTAAATAAGTTCAAGGAGGCCGAAGCCGCACATATTTCAAAACAATTATAACATACTGTTGTGTATACAAAATACAGTTTACACGGCTTAGAAGTTTTTTTAATTTTGTGGTGTTAAGGTTCTATTAGAAGATCTTTAAATCCAATATTTCATATTCATATAAAATTGTAAAATAGCTATCATTCATATATAAACACTAGAAGAATACCCGTCCCAGGATAGGTAAAATGAATCTCCCGGAACAGAACAGTTTTGCACCACTTTTATGTAATCTTTACAAAATCAAAATATAATTATATTAAATCTTTTTTCTAGAATATTTATTCCATATTTGATAAAAATCAATTACATTATTTGGATTCTAGAAAATGTCTGAGATTTATAGCTCAAGCTTAAGGTGTTTTAAAAATAAATTGAAATTCAAGGAATCTTGTTTAATTGGTGTCTAATGACTATGGATCAAATTTAATGCAAATCTGAAATATTTCAATTTTCAAATAGAAGTTTGTGCCCATATTATGCCCCTCAAACCCTTAAAATGCTCCAAATAAACTGAAATTTGGGGAATATTTAATTGATGTCTAATATTTACTGTTAACATTTCACAAAAATCGGAGGCATTTAAATTTTCATAAAGGGTTCCCCACTCCCTTTGTCGCGTTTGCATGAAACTAAATTAAACTAAATATAGCCCACATTACGATCGCTTTACGCATAGCAGTTGCATTCCAAATGCGTTTTTATGTCTTTTTGCATTCATTAATTCCTATCTAATAACTCCCGGTGGTCCTAGCTGTGAGTGAAGGGGTATTGAATAGTATCACAGAGATAGATCCACTCGCACACTCCTGATTCGGAAGACTGGTTTGTATCCAACAGCTGGTACCACGCAATGTCTACCGGGAGTAGGTGTTCAAAACGGCTCATGGGGTTCCTTGGCCAAGGCATTCAGAGGTTAGAAAACCTACGAACGAATAGCTAAACATTTGTACTGGCCAGTGATCTGGAAGGACGTTCTGAATATTGCCAGACCTGCCAAACTTTGCGCTTCAACACAAATTCCAGTAATTCACCACAGGAACATTTCCGCTAAATGATTACAAAGACTATGTTGAGATTACCAAAACTGATACAATCCGACCACTAGTCGATCTTCATGGTGAAAGTATATCAGAACACTGTGAAAGCCCTATACGTGAAGACGATCGTCTGCGGAACACAATATTACGAGACTGCTTTACTGCCTGAGGCGCCCCTACTGGGGAATGCTGACGGGGCTGCTCAGGCATTTTTGTAGGCCAGAGTGCTCACCTTTTCGGGCGCTGGCTTTTTAAATCCCATTTTCCTGACCTTGTGTCACATCTTACCGCTGTGGGAGGAAGATAAATACAATCACAAGACTGCTTCCCAACTGATTACAACATGTCCGCCTTCAAGTCTAATGTAAGCAAATACTTGTTGACCCGTCCTCTTGGATAATCAATTCTTCTGAAGAAATCTTCTGCCTATTATTTCCAATCCACTTGTGGTGGTGTTCATCATCCAACTGACACAAAGTCCAAAGAAGAGTCCCAAACTTGATAGGTCCCTCACTGTGCGCCGGGCTCCAGCCCCTGTCCAATCGCCGCAATGTTGCTTCCATGAGCCTGTTTTATAAGTACTTCAATGGATTGTGCTCTGATGAGCTTGCTGCTCTGGTACCCCCACGACGTAAATTCACTAGACCAACCCGACAATCTGCCAAATCCCATCCATTCATTGTGGAAGTCCCCAGATGCCGAAGAGCTTTATACTCCAAAAGCTTCTTTCCTCGTGCTGCTGGACTCTGGAACTTCCTCCCTGCTCCCTGTTTTCCTGACGGCACTGACATGCAGAAATTTAAAACTAATGTAAACAGACATGTCGCTGCGCAGCTCCCAATTTAGGTTGACCCCCCAAACTTTCACCCTTTTTTCAGTAGCCCCTTACGTCTACAGTGGCAACCTGCCTTGTTTGGGGTGAACTTTGTTTAAAAAAATCGCTTCAACCCTTATCCTCGAGTGCCCCCGGGACTCGATAAGTGGTGACCAATGAGTAAAAAAAACAAAAAACAACAAAAAAACTGACTATCTAATACCATAATGTGGACAAGAGTTGAACACGGGCATCCAAATGTTGATGTTCGCCGCTTCACGGAAAACAGCATCGATAAGACTGCGAACGACCGGAGAAATAGTTTGTAAAACACTTCGAAAAATTCCCAAGAGAAAGTGGCCACGGTAACTCTGACTCCTTTTCTCAGGATTCTGTAATCAACTCAATTGGAGAATTTAGGTACAGGCCAGAAGGAGTCATGTTTGCAGCATATTTTGAACATACGAGGAACTATTTAAAAAGATTGTTTTAGATTGTCAGATAAAAACGTTTGACTCTTGTTTGGGAAATTCGGGGTCATTGTACATGAAATGTCTGCGAATTACACGCTACCAAAAATCTAGGCGATATTCTTCTATCGAAAACATTTTGCTATTAAGAAAAATGTTTACAGAAAGGAGTTAATTTTTCAACATACATTGGCAATACCTTAATCTAAGTAAAACAGATACAGAAGAGTATGCTACACGAATAGGGAGTGTGATAAATTCAAACATGGTGAACTCACTTTAGATATATTCAAATGTCTCATATTTGTACAAAGACTAACAGCTCCAAAAGATCCTGAACTAAAATCACTTTTACTATCAAAACTGGAACAGGATTCAAAGCTGACATTACAAAATATCACTGAAGAATGTCAACGAATAATAAATTTACGCCATAATACTGCAGGCATTTATGAAATAAATATTTCACACATACACTCAGGCAGAGAAAGGAACACGGTAAATGTTTTTGATTTTAGCAATAAATTCTCACAGTGTAAAATAAAGCTAGAAAAATTTCTGAAAGTTAAAAATACAGTAAACTTTACAAAAGTAGAAAATGCATCTTCTGTGATAAAAAGAAAATGTTCAAATGTAAATATGAAAAAAAGGAACACGATAAACTTATTTTCCTTCAAAATTAATATTTGTATTGCATGCGGACAAATGTACTTATATAACATAACATAGTTTATTTAAAAATAAGGGGTATAATAATTATGGCAATAGGGGACATAGGTTGTCACATTGTAGAAAAGAAGCCAGAAAAATAATCTGAAAGTTAAAAATACGGTTAACGCATCTACTACGACGAAAAGATGATCAAATGAAATACACAAACGTTCAATTTCAATTGACAATACATTAATGAATGTGATAAAATGTTCCAACAAATATTGCCCGCGAAAAAATTACTTTTTATAGGCTAACGTTATGCTAGTGTATAATTTTTGAACAAAGTAAAATGTGTGCGAGTCACACAGTTTACGTAAAAACACAAATAACAAAATGTGGGTGTGTATCGATTACTCTACTCGGCTAAATGATTGTTTAAAAACTTTCAATTACGCATTGCCTAATCCTGAAGAGATATTTACAAAATTAAATGGATAAAAAATATTCCTAAACTTGATTTATAAAATGATTAATTAAATTTACAATTGAAAGAGAAATTATTAACAATAAACACACACAACTGTTTGTAAAATTTATATAGACTAGTCCTAGTATTAAATCTCTTATGAATATTTGCATGGATACAAAATGTAAGATCTCGTAAAACTTTATAGATGCTGGAAAAACGGAGCAAAAACACAATCAGTAAAAACAGAGAGACCACATTTAATTGCATACTGACTATGCAGAACCAATGAATGGGATCTATTACCTTATTGTAATAGCTTCACAAAGTCACCGGAAGTAGGAACCCTTCGTGTAAAAGCACAATAAACTTGTTGTACAAAATCTTGATACAGTTATATTTTATAATAGAACTCAATTTGGACTGAGTCCAAAAAAGAGTCTCTAACTTAATAGGGCTTCGCACTGTCTACCAACCTCCAGCCCCTATCCCATCGCCACAACGTTGAATCCCCGTGCTTGTTTTACAAGTACTTCCACTGAATGTGCTCTGACGAACTTACTTCAATTGTGCACCCTCAACTTCTCACAAAACTCGATTATCAGAAAAATCCCACATCTTCACTGTAAAGGTGCCGGAAAACCTTCTACACTAATAGCGTGTTTCCTCGGCCGCTTTACCTCCAAGCTCCGCGTTCCCCCGACTGTACTATCATGTAAAAATATTTGGTGCTTTTTTTTACATAAGGACTCGCGCTAAAAGTGGCTCGGCGTCGGTATATTCCGGATGTTTAAGTAAAACGCCGGACAGTGCCGAATGAAAAATCCGTTGACTTACAAGCGTCAAAAAAGCAAAACTATGCAGGATTTGCAAGCGGGGGAAAACAAACAAAAAATTGCAGCAAAAAATGTTGTATGAAATAAATATTTATTTTTTAACGAAATAATAAGTGATTCAAACAAGTGTTTGAATTTTAAAAAATTAACGAAGAAATAACAGTGATTACTGATTCAAATAAGTGTTTAAATTAAATCAAGTAAGTGCTTTTTTTTAATTTTTACAATTTTTTTAAAAATTATTATTGATTATTATTGTTGCTTTCGTTAGGGTTTGGGCAAGGTTAAGAATTAGGGTTAAGAAAGGGTTAGGGTTAGGTATTAGGGTAAGGTTTTGGCCAGGCTCGTTTGCAGACGTCAAAAATTCAATCATCATGTTTAGATGTCGTCTGATCATTTACTTCAATCAGTTATCTATTTTCTTGCAGTTTCATTGACTAACCAGAAAGCATCGACGCCGAGGGACTTTTCGCGCGGGTCCCAATCTAACAAAGTACCAAAAATGTAAATATAATATGAACAAACATCTTGCTACCCAACTACCCACTTAGGATGGTCCCTATAAAACTGGCCCCATAATCAGAGTATTCCCCGACGTCTCGGCTGCAATCTTCCTTGCTGCGAGTGAATAAACGTGAAAACAACAACCCATATTTGCGGCTGTCAGTCCGGAATCCATTTTTGACGACATTAATTTTTGTAGGGAGTTGTTATATGAATGAATCCTGGTTTTACTGACAATTTAAATCCTATAATTAAATATGGATCGAAAAGAAATAAGAACAAAAACGTTTGTATAAATATATGTGTATGAATAAATACCATTAGGACCCGGCGAAATGCCACGGTTACTTTCTTCATCTACATCTGTAAAAACAAATCCCTATGGATTAGATTGGTACGACTTTATGATCGGCTTGATTTTGTTGTTGGCACTGGTTTCCCCGATTCTTGTTTTATAAGAATAGGAGGGGGCCACGTGAAGGTTGCTAACATCCATAAGTGAAAGAACCGATTGGATTCGAACGTGGTACACCCAGGTCGTCAATCTACGTTCTAGAAGAATTTATTTTAAAAGTCAGAATTTTAACCATAACAATACCCATACATTTTCAATTACATTCTTTCATTGCGTTTCATATTTGGCAATGAAACAAGCTCATTAAAATAACAGGAAATGCTTTAACGTAAGTAATATTATATAGATTTGAAAGTCAATTTTGTATACACAAAGGTCCCGAGCGTAAAATGTCCTTTGCTGTAAAGGAAGAAAGCTAGTTTCTCTGTGAGAAATTGTGTGCGTGAGATGGTATGCTAGCAGTGTCTCTGTGCGTCACATGGGTGACGCTGTGTGATGTTATTCTTTCGAGCATGCCGACAGACGAGCCTAGACTGAAGGCAGGAAGCAGGAAAAGAAGGTTGTCGTCTCGCCGTTGTCAACTATACATCTGTCTTTTGTTCTTCCGTCAGTAAAACGCCGTATAAAGTTCGTCAGACAGTCACTACGCCGAGCCTACTGATTGGCCCACACTTGACGATTTTCAGCTCAGCATAAAGACCCTCTGCACACAGACAAAGAGTTTGTTATTTCTACAGTCGTTGTTCTCCCACATACAAGTCCTACTATTCCCAAATGGTCACCCATCAGATAGTGACCCAGCTCAACGTCGCTTAACTTCGGTGATCTAATGAGAACCAGTCAACGTGATTATGCAGTATATGAATATTCACTATTCAAATATCTAACTTCAACCAATGTACACATGAATTATTTTTTACGTGGAACTTATGTCCAAGATTTATATCGATGTGTACGTATCTAAATTCAATCAAGCTTATCCCTTCCACCAAATCATGTAGACACGGTCCAAAACATAATGGAGACATTCCTTTATTCATTAATTGGCAAAACATGTTTTAAAAATTATTTTCTTCGATCAATTGTTACTTCATTTTCAAAGCTTGGTTTCCTTCCAAATCTTAAAACCATTAGGCACCGATCACTGACCTTAATATTTCCTGAACAAAACGAACTCTCGACTTAGTCCTAATGGCGTCACTTCCCTCAACAAATATACAGGTTGATTCCAAAAGATCTATCAATCTTATTATTGCTACCATTTTTATTAAATGTAACTATTTATCAACCAGAAGGAGCAACACCGCATTGCTCCATGCTTCACTCAAATACCACGATCGTTACTTCCCTGGAAACAGGCTCATCTCTTGTCGTACGGACCACCCTTGACCTGCACATTCTTACGACCTATCCCCTTTGGATTATTTTCTGTCAGACTCTCTATGATATTGGCTTTTTGATTGTCGGTTTTTATTACGAACTGATGTTTTATACTGGCTCGCTGACTTTATCGTTTCGAATGAGCAGGAATCATTTTCATTGGTCGAAAATGTTTAGTTCGCACAATTTTGTGAAATCCTTTTTTCTTTATTTCGGGAGACGGCGGAAAAACAGTAAGCTAAACAAACGAAGAGAGAAAGAGAGAAGTTTTTGCAATCTAGAAACTGTTCACGTTCGCTCGCATCGCATCCATAGCTCTCCCCTACAAGTCAACCTCGAACATATTGTTATACTTAGCAAATTCGATCGAGAATTGTGTTCGAAAAATTCTACATTCTTTCCTTCTCGAAATCTCTATTTGTTACCTCCCTAGGCGTCATGTTGTTCCGGCGAGTTATGCTACTAAACTAAGCGATTAATGTTTATTAGCATTCGCTTTTTTTCAAAGGAAGGCATTCAAGCGGTGGATTGGGCAGATTAGAAAAGTCCTAATATGTTTTCTGTTTCGCGTGTGTTTTACTCTCAAATTAAACTCTTCTTCTTCATCGTAATATTTCAGTAACTTTTGCAGAATCTTTTCTTGGAACTCCTGAGGATAAATATTCAATAATGGAAAAGTTCCAAATGTAAACTGATGAAAATTGTTATTATTATTATTATTATTATTATTATTATTATTATTATTATTATTATTATTATTATTATTTATTTATTTATTTTTTTTTTTTGGCGCCTTCTTTTCCTCATTTGAGAAAAAAAGAAACATTTTTAGCTCCGAAGATTGGATAGATTACGCATTTTATTGGCAAAGACGAATCTACCTCCCACTCATCTGACAATGAACATGATGGATGAATTATGTACGCGCAGACTGAGACACACACACACACACACACACACACACACACATATATATATATATATATATATATATATATATATATATATATAACCAAAATGAGTGAATGCTGGTGTATTGCAGACAAAAGGATGAAAAAGCAGAAAGACGCTGGAAAGAAGGATTGGGGAGAAAACATGGCAAGATGCGTCCGTTCAATTTGCGCGTCTATCGATAAAAATGCTATTTCAAACTTAAGCAGTTCGACACAGTAGCGTACAGAGGGGGGGGGTACGAAGGGGTCATGGCCCCGGGCATCTAAATAGGAAGGAAGCATCTATTCATATTCAAACTATCGCCCTTTCTCATACTAGGACTTATATTTTAGTCTTTAGGGCAAACAATAAAGAAGTTGTCCCGGGCATCACCACTTCATCATCAGATCTCTGCATGTCACTGGTTCGACGGATGGAAACAACGCTTAATAGCGATGCGTTCAGGTATCTAAAAATGGTATTTCAAACGTGAGCGTGACGGACAAACGAGCATCATATTTGAAACTAAAGCGTGACAGATGGACGAAAGTTCGATGTGAAACTTAAGTGTGACAGACGGACGAAAGTTAAGCCTAACAGACAAAAGAAACTGCCATTTCAAACGGATGCGTGACAGATAAACGAAAATCATATTTAAAACAAAAGCGTAACAGACAGAAGAAAGTTATATTTCAAAGTTAGGCGTCACAGACAAACGGCTCTTTCAAAATGAAGCGTGACAGATTGACAGAAATGCGTGATAAACCAAAGAAAATGCTTTTTCAAACTGACGTGTGACAGACAAAGCCGAGGATGCGCCTAAAAAATAAAACTAACAAACTTTATAAAACAAACAAAAACAAAATAATTTTTTTTTTTTAAATACACAAACAGAAATAATGAAACGAAAGCAATAAAATCTATTGTTTTTTTTTCAGTCGGAAGCGGTCAGAGATCACATTCGGATATATATATATATATATATATATATATATATATATATATATATATACACGTATTGGGGTTGTTCGAACCGTGTGACCGGCAGGGATTGTTATCTTCCATACTGATGATTGCAGGTTTGGCAATAAACACATGCGTATATAGTTTAATTTAAAAATATTATTCATAAGTAATTATAATATATATATATATATATATATATTATTCAAAGTTCACGCTAGATTTAGCACTGCTACGATCGAGTCTACACACTCAGAAGTAGTACACATTGAGTAGGTGTTGTTCGTACCAATCGGAGATACGTCCTCGACACTTATTCCAACAGTGGCGTTGTTGCTGTCGGGCTGAGGTATAGTTCTGTTCACTCCTAAGAGATCCACTATCTCAGGCTTTACGTTATCTCTGAGAAGGGGTTAGTTTATTGCTAATCGCCTGAGGTGCCTCTACCGGTGAATGCTGACAGGGCGGCTCAAACGTTTTCTGTGGGCCCAGATTGCACTTCCCGTAGTGCTCTGGGGGTTCACCCCCTACTTGACCTTGTGTCAAACCATCTGCAGAGGAGATAAATAAATATACGTGATGTATCAGAAGGGATTGGACTGACATGTGCCCCAATTTTATTAATTGAACACCGGCGTGAGTGAAGATACGCAAGTCACACAGTTTCATGCAGAAGCGGGATATTTTTTTAAAAGCGAGAATTGAAGTCACGTGGTGTGCTTAAAATACTCCGTGCGCTAGAAATCATTTTTGCGTCCAAAAGCTGATGAACCGTTGCTCAAAACAACACGATACTACAAGCAGGCTGATTTCGAGTCAATCAGAGATCACATCAGTGACGCCCCATGGAGGAAAACCTTCTCACTCCCTGCCGACCAGTGTGCAAACGAATTAACTGAATGGGTCAAAGCAGGCATTGAAGCCTATGCCCCATGCGAAAATTCTTTAGAAAGCCCCACTCTCCCCAATGGTTCACCTCGGAATGTGCAGCTGCCATTTCTAAGAGGCAACAAGCATTCCGTAAATTTGGCCGCCATAAGTCAGCTACTAATAGACATACATTTATAGAGTCAAGAAATAAATGCAAGGCCGTGATAGGTGAAGCGAAGAGAAGGTATAATGAGTTAACAAAAAAACGCATCCAGTCACAGAAACTAGGTACTCGTCATTTCTGGAAAATCTACAATAGTGTAGTGAATAATGGTCAATCAACGATTCCCCCACTATCAAACCATTGCGGACCGAAGCCACACTTGATAACTTGGTCATCACCCCATCCCAGGTTAGAGACATCATAAAAAATTTGACACCTCCAAAGCTTGTGGGCCTGATCTTATACCAGTAATAGTAATAAAGACATGCTCTGCTGCACTGGCCCCTGTCCTCTCTAAACTCTACAATAAATGCCTAGCTGAATCCTGCTCCCCGATAGCTGGAAAATTGCGTCTGTGGTACCAGTCTACAAGAGTTCTGGGAATAGAACCGATCCTCACAACTATCGCCCAATCAGTCTGCTGCCGATCTTTGCTAAAATCTTCGAATCCTTAATCAATCTAGCGATAGTACGGCACTTAGATAATGCCAAACTTCTATCTGACCGCCAGTATGGATTTAGACAAGCACGATCTACCGCAGACATCCTAACGGTAATCTCTGAACGCATGTATTATACACTCAACAAGGCAGGTTAAGCTAGGGCAGTAGCGCTTGATATATCCAAGGCCTTTGACGAGGTTTGGCATAAAGGGCTTCTCCTGAAAATACGCTCATACGGTTTTACTGGGCAATTACTTAATATAATCAGATCCTTCCTAGACAAAAGAAAAATCCAGGTTGTCCTCGATGGCCGTTCATCTAATCAACATGACATAAATGCTGGTGTACCCCAGGGGTCTATCCTTGGACCTCTGTTGTTCCTGATCTATATAAACGATCTCCCTGATGACATAGTGTCTGAGATTAGTTTATTTGCTGACGACACCACGCTTTACTCTCGCCATGTTGGCAAAACCGACGCGATCATATCCGAGGCATTGGCTGAATCCTTAGAAAATGACCTCCAGGCTGTAGTGGATTGGGGTCACAAATGGTTGGTAACTTTTAATGCCGCTAAGACAAAGCTCCTTTCCTTCAATAACTACAAAGAACCTCTCCAACCATCGATTGAAAAAGAGTCGCCAACCTAATAGGTCCCTCACTGTCAACTAAGCTCGAGTCCCTGTCCCATCGCCGCAATGTAGCATCCTTGTGCTTGTTTTATAAATACTTCAATGGATTATGCTCCGATGAACTGGCTACTCTGGTGCCCCCTCGACGTAAATTCACTAGACTAACTCGACAATCAACTAAATCTCATTCATTCATTGTGGAGGTCCTCAGATGTCGGAGAGCCTTCTACTCAAATAGCTTCTTTCCTGGTGTTGCTGGCCTCTGGAACTCCCTCCCTGCCCCCTGTTTCCTCGACAGTACAGACATGCAGAAGTTTAAAACTAATGTAAACAGTCATCTCGCTGCGCAGATCCCAATCTAGGTTGACTGCCCCCTACCTTCTTCCCTCTTCTTTTTTCTCAGTAGCCCCTTACGTCTACAGTGGCGTCCTGCCTTGTTTGGGGTGAACTATGTTAAAAAAAAATTTAATTCACTGTTTTGATCCGGTCGCTAAGAATCAAATGTATCAGAATTTCAACATTCTCGACACAGAGGTGCCAGACAGTTAAGCCAGAAACGCTTCTCTGCCTTTTGATGCTAGGCGAGTGAATAACTCACCCACACAAAAGTTCACACAAATGCACACACTTACAAAAGCAGCACACACAGAATGCCACTGAAGTCACTCACACATCCTTTCAAATTGTCACACGCAGATGCAAACCAATCCTGCCACAGAGATAGCTCAAAAGAGCCGGAAGTCAGATTTTTAAGAACAGGTGCATTGATGAGTGGTCAGGAGAAAAACGTGCCACATACTTCCAAGGACTATATTGATAAGGAAGGGTCTTTGGACTTGCTAAAAAGTGGGAGCCCTCCACTACGAACAGGACGGGCTTATAATGGCCGCCCAAGACCAGGGCCTGATGACAAATGCGTTTAAACAGATGGCTGGTCTCAGTCAGGACAACAAGTGCAGGTTTTGCCACACTGAAGTCGAGAGTGTGAGCCACCTGATATCGAGTTGCAAAATCATGTTGGTAGATCGCTCCTATATAGCACGACATAGTGAAGTGTGCAGGTACCTCCACTGGACCATCTGTAAGAAACTAGATATCAGGTGTAGTAGCAGGCACTGGGAGCATCTACATTAGAGAACTGTGGGAAATGAGACATACACCATCCATTATGACCATGAAATCCCCACAGCTACCTATCTGGAAAACGCAGATGTCAAACCTGACATTGTCATATGGAACAAGTGAGAGAGAGAGAGAGTGGCAACTTTGGTTGAGGTCAGTGTCCCTAATGATGGGGGCCTAAATAGAACTGAAAGGGAGAAAAATGTAATGTATGATATGAAAAGAAACTGGAACCTCAAAGAGATCGTCATTATTCCAGTTATCATAGGAGCCACTGGACTCATGAAGAAGAACTTGAAAAAGTATTTGGCAAGTATACCTGGTGAACCAAGTGCAAGAGAAATCCAAACAACTGCACTCAAGGGAACAGTCAGAATCCTGAAAAGAGCTCTCGGTTGGGGTCTGTAAATAGCGGGTGATGGTATGGCATTTGGAAGAATGCCCCGTCCCTAGCAAATGAATAAAAAGAAAAAGAAAAAAAATACATCTAGACGCAAACACTTCTATCGCTCGTTGCTTTGCTCACTCGAACATTCAACTTTTGTAAGAAACAATTTATTCACATAAACTTCCAATCGATTGTAAATGTGTCCGTATATAATTATACTGTGTTCGTTAACAATGTTTACTTCTTTCATTGAACATTCACGTTTTCATCCAGTGTTTGCACATTCCATCGTTTATATCCTATCCAAGCCAGGATCCATTCTACAGTCTTCCGGATAATATAAAATCCGAATATCGGGAGCCACTGTACACTTCAGGTTGTGCTGAGGTGCATATTTTAGTACTGAGGTTATATTCGTGTGTATACACACAGGCTTTTGAGAGCCGTTAGAAAATGTCACCCAGAAGCGACTATCCAGACGATGAGACAGAAATCTTTCTTGAATGAGTAATTGTGGTATTCATTATTCTGATCTTTGCACGTAAAGATGTTTTCCTTTTGATCATAGATGTTAGCAGGTTAAGCGAGCTGTTCTCTTGTCGACAGGCTTCTGTTTACCGTTCACTATTTGTTCTCCACCGGTGTTCTCTTTACCGGTCCCCTATGTAATAATTGTCTGGGACGAGTTATCGCCATTTGATTATCCTTTAACTGTGCATTACAGTAATGTCCACTTCAAATAATCCCACGCTGACATATGTTAATGTCTTAAATAAGGTATAATGCTGAGCTTATACAGTCCTTTTTATGTTAGCTGAATATATTGGGATGAGATGAACTTACTGCTCTGGTGCCCCCATGACGCAAATTCACTAGACCAACCCGACAATCTGCCAAATCCCATCCATTCACTGTGGAGGACCCCAGATGGCGAAGAACTTTCTACTCCAAAAGCTTCTTTTCGTCGTGCTGCTGGACTCTGGAACTCCCTTCCTGCTTCCTGTTTTCGTGACGGTACTGACATGCAGAAATTTAAAACTAATGTAAACAGACATCTCGTTGCACAGCTCCTAATTTAGGTTGAGCCCCCCCTCCTAAACTCTCACCCATTTTCTCAGTATCCCCTTATGTCTACAGTGGCGTCCTGCTTTATTTGGGGTGAATTATGTTTTTAAAAAATTAAACGCAATGGATAATATCTTTTTTGTTACTGGAGTTTAGTTGGCCACCGGAAGGGAGGTCATCGATTCTGGGCTCTTCAGAAAAGTTGAGTTCTGGGTTGTGGTAAGTGAACTACTGCCGAAATTGGAAAAATACCTTTTAACTCTTAGTTTATAAGAATTATGTTTTTGGTTTAGTATTTTTTTCAAATGGTGACTGTTAGTAAACGCCATCCTTGTTGTACGGCTGTTGAAGAGATAACATTATCTAACGAAATTGTGGGTATTGTGCCTTGTATGTTTATGAAGAAGGCTAAACATTATCTTGTGTGGTCGATATAAACGTGGTTGAATGGGGATTGGCTGACCAGTTGAGAGTTACTGAAAAGGGGGCCCAGACATCTGGAATTTCCGGTCAATTGCTTACATTCCTACCTATGGGCAGGGGGATAAATGAGAGTGGCCCTCTGGTCGTGGGATAGTCAGTTAGATCTGTGTGCTTCTCCGACCAAAGTGGACCATTGGGGTTCGTAGTTAAAGGATTGTGTTCATTGGACTTATGTTTTGATTTGGTCGGGTAAAAATCTCATTCTGCAAGTCTGCTATTTAACCTAAGAAAACGAATACCTCTGTTAATTGTTTTTAAATTGGAGTTGTGGTTTTATTTTAAGAGATAATTTGTGTGTTGCAGAACTGGCTGGGCCTGCACAGCGAACAAGACGATCACGGACCGTGCAGTGGATGCACACATGCATGTCCATATCTGCCCTGCGTTTTTTCTTTTGCTGGAAGAAAAACGAGAAAGAGGTAAATAAATGTTCACATCAATAAAATAAGTTGTTAATTGTTAATGATACAGCGTTGTCCCTTTAGTTGGATGAAACCATTTTATTCCAGCTAGCTAGACGCATCCAACAACCTTACCGAAATCTAGCACTCATTGACTTTGAAAGGGCACACAACGACGCTAATCACGGACCTCAATCTGATGTTATGACGCTGATGAGCTCGACATCTATTGAGAATAACAACCATATATATATATATATATATATATATATATATATATATATATATATATATATATATATATATATAATTTATTTGAAAAGTATGTCATATGATCGAGCACTTTATTAATTTCTTTTCATGACACACACACACTATATATATATACATGTATATATATATATATATACACATGTATATATATATATATATATATATATATATATATATATATATATATATATATATATAGTGGTGATTTGTGATCGGGGTTCGCGCCTACCGACCGTTGAGAATTAGTTCCTACACTGAAGATTGCGTTAGCATGAAACATCGATGTCTGTAGGTATTTAAATAATTAATATTTATTTATAAAAATATTATTGTTTATCAGCCCCCTCCCACAAAGGCTGGGCACTCTCGAGTAGCTTTAATAACAAGCAGTACAAATAGCCATATGCACGATCCGAACGCCGTTTCGTAGATCACTCTATACTGCCTGGTACATAGCTACCGATTTTCGCTATTTACATTTAAAGTTCCTCTATATTTACTAACTAATTGGCTATGGCTGATTGATAAGATCCCCGACTACGAATCAGTGGCGATTTGTGATCGAGGTTCGCGCCTACCGACCGTTGAGAATTAGTTCCTACACTGAAGATTGCGTTAGCATGAAACATCGATGTCTGTAGGTATTTAAATAATTAATATTTATTTATAAAAATATATATATATATATATATATATATATATATATATATATATATATATATATACACAAATGTCATTTATTTGCAATACTTTTGAACGAATTCAATTATTTATACAAAAAAGCATTCTACCCAAATGCTAACTGGGAATAATTTCCCCATCACTAATGTTATGCCCTCCGTATATGGCAAGAGACATATATTTGAAATATTATATCATAGTGTGTTTGTGTGTGTCTGTGTGTGTGTATACATTTACAAAATGTAATTTATCTTTCTTGAAATAGGATCAGCATGCCAATAGTCCAATTGTTCAATTGTATTTGGATGCATTTCGAAATAATATAAATTGTACAATTGGAATGATAAAATATTAACTTACATTCACCAGGAAAGTTTTATTATTTTCTACAGTCTCGCCGCTGACTGACATATTTATTATTGTAATCGTGTGGACTTGACTGTTGATCGAGACAATATGTGTGACGTTGTTGTTGTTGCTGCTGTTGTTGAGCGATTCAAACTTCTGCACTAACCCCACGAAGATCGTGCCTCAGGATGATCTGGCCTGGATGAAGCCCTCCTCGTTGGACGTAGCTATTCGTTAGACAGGCAAGATTACAAGTTTTTACCCCTCGACACTCACAGTAGCAAACCCAAACGGTTGCATACGAAATCGGGGAAGGTTTGACCCAGAAGACACAAAATAATGGCGGTTGCACAAATACAAAAGTAAAACCGGTTAGCCCTGACATTGCTATGTTGCTATATCTCCTACCTAGGCGAGGAAAGGTTAGACTTAAAGGAGGTGACGTTGTTTATGGTTCGATTGGTCTGTTTGTTAATACCAGCATCATTAGTTAGTCTGCCGCTATAAGCTCGTCGCTCTGTTGAGATTGTCAACGATTAACTTCTGGCTTATTATTTAGCAATACTACCCCCGAATCACTTGTAAGGTCATTTAGAGTATAAACCGTGCAATCGGCTTCGAGAATAGTCATGTGATCTGTCTCAATCGTTTGGAGTTCATCCATGCGGACAGCGTAAGTCGCATGACCTGTCTCCGCGAATCAGATTCGGGGTCCTTCTATATTTTACAGAGCTTATCTTCGCACAAAAATGACATAGTTTTTGTAAATGGTGAATTCATCAAGATACGTGTTGGAGGTGCGTCTTAATTGTGTGTGTTCATTTTATTGGTTTATAAAATATAGGAGTTAAATCCTATACCAAAAACAAATATAGATATCGTAAGCAAAGAGTTAATTCACGTGCACTATATTTCAAGTTGAGAGTAGCTATGCCTCGAAGGTGTTCATACTTGACTTGCAGTTGGGGATGCTCACGTCAAGGGTGGCCGAACTGAACTTCTTTTCACTCGGACATTAGATAGATTCCCGACTAGATTTAGTACTTGTACTTTCAATTGTGTACATCTATTGGTTATTTCTTAAACTGGGCTCACGCCTGACCACGTAGCCATCTTGAAATTCTCATCGTTAAAAGATATTATTGAAAAACGACGACAGAGGCGATTCAAACTTCAAGTGTATTTTATTCAAGTTTATAATAACCTGCTACTTGGTTCTAACTATTTCAACGGAGATCCTGCTTTTTATACGTGATCCAACTCAACTAACCAGAGTTTATAGTATATTTCCGTACTTGTTGTACCAGCAGCAGGGTCCCGATTTCTACACAGAAACTGTTTTTGTACCCCCCCCCCTCCAATGACGCTACTGTTAATAAATGTTTCAAATTACTTAGTAATACTAAGCTTAGATAGTCACGTTACAAACTACTCATAATATTGTTCACGTTTTAATTAAAATACATACTTGTTTAGTTTCCACGCGTTGATAGGGAGACGGACGATAATTTGTCAGCTTCAATCAAAATAGTTGCAGGCACACAACTTTAGTTACATCAATTAATTAATCAACCAAATAAGATGATTGATTTGTCCGTTTATTCAATCACGGTAAAAACATAGGAAAAAAGAAGAACGCACAACAAAATGTTATTAGCACGTGTTTAACTATTTGAAAAATGAAAGAATAATAAAACACGTACGCCCCATTCGCATAAGTTATAGATCATATTTGGATTCCTTACACCGTTGTATCATTCTCATATCATTTCTCTCCATGCAACACATGTCCTCAACGCTCACTGGCCCGATTTTACTTCTATACATCATCACGCTGCAACGTATGTCCTCAGGCTTCACTTTTTTTTTACACTTGTGTTTGTGAAGATAATACCATAAAATAAACGATTAATTTAGTACATGGGGTTGGGAATAAAGAAAAACAACAAAGTGAAAAATGAGACTCTTGATTTTGTGGCTTTCTTTGTTTATTCCCAGGCCTGTGGACTAAATTAACCATTTATTTTATGGTATACTACCAACACAAACATGTAAAAAAAAAGAAGAAAATAACATGATATTGATATTGACAAAAGCAGTTTAAATGACTGTGCAATATTTTGGATTACAAACTACTGGAGAATTGTAAAGCAACAGTGAGGGGGCAAAGAAAGAAGGACAAAAAGAAACATTTAAAAGCGCATCACTTCGTTAATAGATTTTAGGACATCTCAAAATACACCCAGAATCTCGCGTTCTCAAATCTCTCGTCTGACATCACTTCTGCGAAGCGTGTTTCTTATACTGGGCCAATTACTCGAAAAAGTTAACCGCCTGAATGCTGCTGACCCCTGTCTACGATACATCCTGTTTATTACTTCACTTGTGTTAAATTCTCCTACGACTATTTTTAAACCAAATAACTACTAATTGGCTCACCACTAGTATACCATCATTCAAGCAATAACCAAGCTCAACGTTGCTTAGCTTCGGCGATCGAACGGAAACCGATGTTTTAAACCTGACATTACTGTAATGTCCTGGTTGTCCTGAGGTTTTGATTTCCACAATGGATACTGTTAAGGATTATGGAATCATCCATGTCAAGTTCTAATCTTATCTATTTTCTTGGCTTTAGCGTCGCATGCAGACGATACGTTATTTTGTAACTCAATTACAACGAACATGACTATAGGGTGTTACAACAAAATCTAACACTTGACAAAAAGAAAACGCAATAAGCAATAAAAAAAAAGTTTTATATGCAGAAACGCGACTACTTAAATTCACCGTAATAAAATTTGGCGATATTTGCTAAAGTGTGCTGATCCCCAATTTCTTTTAATTAATTATTCATTAATTAATTTTACTCAATTAATCAATTAATACTGCACCAGCAAACTCCTCATCGTGTCACACCAGGATGGTTACCACTACTATCATAATAGTACCAGTTAGAGAGGAACACACAACCGTTTCCACGCACAGACTGTAACGGATGAGTTTCGTTCCAGTTTGTACCTTAAACTTGTCTACTAATTGTTTATTTTATATGAAGCTAGAAAAATATGCGACCCAGAACAGGTAAAATTAATTCCCCCAAAAGAAGACTTTTGCACCACTTCTATGTTACATTAGGAAGATTAAAATAAAGATATAATACTACTAAACATTATGTCTAGAATCCTTATTCCAATTTTGATCAAAATGTTTTCCGTATTTATGGAAATCGCTCCAGACAATGCATGAAACCACTTGATGTAAGAAGCTAACAAGAACAAATATGATTATCGCAAAGACAGGAGATGCCTATTAACTTTAGTCTTGAAAAGACCAAGATTATAGGTAGGAGGAAAACAGTCAACAAGAAGAGAGTTCCAAAAAGCTACTGGAATAGGAAGCTGCATTACAATGAAGTGTCAAAACAGCGAATTGATGGAAACCACTAGACGAACAAGTCAAACGAGCTGGAACAAAAGAAGCGGGGAATAAATTACATAATTCTGAAGAACACATGCCATGATAGTATTTATAGATAAGTCTGAGACTAGCAACATCACGTCTGTGAAAGAGGGGGTGCAGAGAAATCCATTAAATGATGTAAATTCTAGAAATGTCCAAAAGTTAAGGCTTAAGCTTAAGGGGTTTTAAGAAGAATTTAAAATTCAGAGAGTCGTGTTTAACTTGTGTCAAATGATTATGGGTCAAATTCAATGCAAGTCTGAAATATTTGAAGTTTCAAATGGGAGATTGTGTCCATATTATGACCCCCTTAAACCCCTTTTAACATACCCCAAGGTAACTGAAATTTGGGGTATATTTATTAATTGATGTCTAATATCTATTGTTAACATTTCACAAAATCGGAGGTGACATCTGAATTTTCACGGAGGGCTCTCTTTTCACCCCCTTTGCATGAAACTAAATTAAGCTAAATATAGACCAAATAACCAATCGTTACGCCTAGAAGCTGTGTTTCTAAATTCACATTGATCGGTTAATTAGTTTAAGAGTGAATTCTTTACATACAAATCTACTGGGTGTTACAGCAAAATCCGGCACTTGACAAAAAGAAAACGCAATAAGTAATAAAAAAAAAGTTTTATATGCAGATACCCGACAGTTTATTTTGCAACAGTTAGAGTTACATAAAATCTAAAGGCGGGTGTGAAGTGAGTCACACGCTTTGACCTTGTCAGTAGCGGCGAACGCCTCCACGATGGCATTCTATCAGAGAGTCGACCGTGTTGTGGGTGTGCTTGTTAGTCTTGGTATCGATCATGCCCCAGAAGAAAATAGTCATGGGTTGCAACCGGACGACGAGGGCGGTTACAATTCCGGCAACCAGTTGTGAGGAACATTGTTGAGTAGTCATGCCTGAATCGTCTTGGCCTTGTGTGCAGGTGCGGACTCCTACTGGGAGACGTAGGATAGTTTGGGCGGTGATCTTGTCCATCTAGTGGAGGCTTTCGCACCTCAATGAGATCTTGGCGATGACTCTCAGGCCTTTTTAAAGGAAGAACGGAAGCATGACGTCAAGGACCATGACGAAGAAGGAAAACGTCGTATGCTTCACGACGGAAACCCCCATCGATGTCTTGCAGATCCACCTGTCGTTCTCCCTGTTACTCGTCTGGTCTTGATCGATCGTACTTCTTTTCACCATAGAAAATCAGCATCCCGGCGGACCAGTGTTTGAGCTCGTTCAGAAAAGCCATCGCCTTGACCGTTTTTCGGCTCCTTAGACGCATTCGTTACGAGCATGCGGTGAGACTTGCGGTAGGAGGGTTCACCAATGTCTTTCTTGATCGTTCGACTGATCATCGATTTGTTCAAGTCCATCTCAGCGGGATCTTGGCGTAGCTCTGTCTTCGGATGTTGCTGCAACGATCTGTATAAGCATATACACATACCTAACTTCATATAGATAGATATATGAAACTAATTTGATAAACATTGAGAGGCTATGTTCTCTATCAATTATAATGAAAATTCTAAGTAGAAAAAAGATACTCCGGTCACTCGTCTTAATTAATTAGTGACTGGTTATTGCATCGCATTGTGTTAGAGCTCAGCCCCCAGATGTAATCTCGAAAACCAGTGAAAAAAAGAAAAGAACAATTTACTATGGCCGAACGTAGTAAAGAAGGGCAATAATAATACTCGTCATTGATCATAGATGTGCGGTGGAGGTGAAAAGATCCAGAGCCCCTTTACAACTTCAGACATTTT
Organism: Sepiola atlantica; assembly: GCA_963556195.1. Taxonomy (NCBI): domain Eukaryota; kingdom Metazoa; phylum Mollusca; class Cephalopoda; order Sepiida; family Sepiolidae; genus Sepiola; species Sepiola atlantica. The sequence continues at coordinate 259,720,535 of OY744515.1, forward strand.
AAGCCTCCAGAGAATCTTAACCAATAGCATCGAAATCAGATGCATTTTTATTCCAGTATCCAATCGATACAACTAATTTCCATAGCTTCTCAAATTAAAAGATGACCCGAGCGATTCGCTCGTGGTCATCCGTCGAACTCATGTTGAAAAGATAAAAAAAAAGCAAATATTATATTCAAAATATCGACTCTAGTTTCTATAAGCATTTTAAAACAAAAATTTTATTACAGCCAATCAGAAGCGCGAAAATAATAACCTTCGTAATATAAAAAGAAAACGCGTTCACTATTTCGCGCTTGGTGTTGGAAGCCGATCAAAATCATATTTAAACTAAAAAGGTCCAGATCACAAATAAGTTTTTCCAGTTATTCACAGATCTGCCTCAAACGAAAGTGCGAATAAAACTCTCACCGGTGAAACACGAGACGATAAACTACCACAAACTTGTTGACAAACAAAGTTACATACTGGCAGAAGGAAAATACATATCTACTCGTTTTAGACAGACTAAATGATTCTGTCAATTTAGACGTTCCACGGAACACTTCTTGATTCGTCTTGTTTTGAGCCATCCATCAATTAATGGTGCAATATTTACGAAGTTCGCGCGCCATGATGCTCGTTCACTCATTGCGGCCAGAAGCGCCAAACTCAAGAAGCCAGTGTCTTTCTCTAGAAGAGTCTTTATCGTAATATGAGGCATCCCAGCTAATCGCTTGGCTTCTGGGCAGAAGCTCTTTTCCAGCAGGTTCATTGTGTCGAGATATATGTCCAACCAGCGCCGAAATTCGGCGTTGAACAACTGCAGATATGCGTTGAAGGTAACCATACATCATTCTGTTTGTTACATTAAACGATGCATAGCATTTTGGTGTATGATACGCGTCGTCTACGGAACACAGAACTTACTACTACTACTACTACTACTACTACTACTACTACTACTACCTTGAAAGGAGATAACATCACTGTACTTTAATTTAAGTAATTTTTCAAAGTTGTTATCTTGTCAATAAAATTGAATATGTATTTTGTATGGATTGCTTTGACATTCATTTTATATATTTTTGCCCCCTACACATCTTCTATGGCCCTTGACATTTAAAGAACACTATATCGCAATCCTAGCCACCTGGGTTTAAATTTTGCAACGACAACAAATGGCGCCCCTGCGAACTTACACCAACAAAAAACAATGTATTTATTTAACTTAAAATGACGGACCTCCAATGATTTACCTGCGTTTAAACTTTTAATAATTACGCATAAATTGTGAAAAAGCGTGACTAGATACACACACAGAAACTTATATTTTCGGATATCTTACTTAACGTGGGGGTGAACGACCCCCGTATAAGAACGTATACGTTTTGCATCATACATCGGAGGAAACGAGAAAATTCTTACACTGCCCCAATTGTTACGGACACCAACGCCAGTCGAGGTGACCACGATTCGTAATGCCTTTATTTTAAACATTCGCGACAGTGAAGGTAAGACGTGTCGGGTTAGATGTCAATTGAGTTATCTCCCCTTTGTAGATTGGCGGTTTGGAGACTCTAAACATAGATGGCTCTGGTTGGTAGACAATTTGCATAAGTGATGAGTTGATTAGTATAAGAATTGTACTCTTTGGATTGAATAGTTGAGTTCTTCAGATAGCAGAGTGAAGTGCAGGGGTAATATGGAGCGACGCTAGCAATCTGACATTAGGAGCATTGTTGGAAATAGGAGGATTAACTGTTGAAGATGCTGCCTGATTACGAAAGAAGAATGATACCGCCTACATCAATGTTATGGAGCTCGAAGTCACGATGGGCATCAACCTGGCTTTGAAATGGGGACTACGAGCAGTGGACATTAGAACGAACTCGACAACAGTGGCATCGTGGATTAAGTCAGAAGTGTTGGGAGATGAACGGATCAGGACCAAAAGAAGAAGCTGAGATGCTTATCAAGTCAACTGAGTTATCAAAATATTCAAAACACTCTAAACGTAGGTGGCTCTGGTTGGTAGACAATTTGCATAGGTGATGAGTTGATTAGTATAAGAATTGTACTCTTTGGATTGAAGAGTTGAGTTCTTCAGACAGTAGAGTGAAGTGCAGACAGAAAGAGGTGAAGTTGGAAGTCGGTTAAACATTGGATTGCCAGTAAAATCTTTTTTTTTATAAACTTTCTCTTACGGATAGACCACAAGCTATTTCGGCGAAAATGGGCGAACGAGTAAAATTAAGCAGTGACATCCTGAGGCCGTCTAAATGAGAAGGCGACGTGGTCGCGTGACTTAATAAGTTGAAGCTGGTTGCGAAGCTGCAAAAGATTGATAACGTAGCGACATTGATTCATATGTATTTGGAGGGGAATGCGCTAGCAGTCTATTTTGAAATGGGAAAGGCTAACCAGGCAGATGCCGAGAGTATTGAGAGAAGATTGAGGACATCATTTTCGGGGGTGCTTTTGAGGCCTATACCAAGCTCAGAAGAGTTACCGGAGAATCGGTGGAAGTATATGCAGCAGAAATAAGGCAACTAACAGTATTGGCCAGATACACAGGACTTTAGAAGACGGTTAAAATGGCTTTGGTGACCGCATCTCAATGGAACTGCAACATCCTAGTAAATTAGGGGCAATTACAAACTCTACCGCAAACAAGCCTTAGGGATGGCACAGTGGCTTAGTTGGTATCGACGTGGACTGAGAACCTGGGTGTGCCAGGTTCAAATCCAAGTCATTCCACTGAAAACGCTTCCATCAAACCCACATGACACTTGTGTCTAATCTCCTGGAGGTGAGATAAATAAAAATCACATTTTCAGGATGTAGTTGAGCACTGTAGAGAGTCCATTGACTATGTGCCGTCCAGGCATGAAAAAGGGAAGCTGCATGTAACAGACAATTGGAGGCAACTGGTCATTGATATCACATATTTCAGCCATGAACTGTATTTAACTATGATTAACTGTGGACCTGGGAGAGTAGCAATATGGCGAAAAATTAGAACAGAAAAAGCAGAAGAGATTAAAAAAAAGAGTTGTATTTATGGAGAGGAGGCCAGTAGAAGAGGTCCTAATGGACAACGGGATGGTCTGAGGTCTTTAGAGAGCTATGTGAGAAATGGATTGAAGAGTCAAGTTCATCAGACAGCATAGTGAAGTGCAGAGAGAAAGAGGTGAATTTGGAAGTCGGTTGAACATTGGATTGCCAGTAAAACATTTTTTTATATAAACTTTTTCTTACGGATAGAAAAAATTTCGTTTTACACGGTCAATAATATGAAAATATCAAGTCGTGTTTTTAATTTTCATAAAAATAGGAAGAATTTACTATCTAGGGATATTATTTTGCGAGACTCGATGCTGTTAAGACAGAAGTTAGAGAAAAAAAGCTGTTACGGTGTATGTGTGTTAAAGTTCCGGCTAAAACATTATTTTTGCTGTTTGTGTCTGCTGCCAGTCGAGATTTCTCCTCTCAATATTCTGCGGAAACTTTAAAAGTCCTTTATGTAAAGTTTTAGGCGCTCTTTATTTTTTATAGGTCGTGTATGCAATTATACCTTGAGTAATTTTCAACTCCTTAGATCTATTTCTCATGTTCACCTTCGTCTATTCACACAGTCCGTTCGTCAATCCCTGTTCTTCTTTTCCCCTAAAAAACAGTTTACCTACCTCTACGTCAGCAGCACACATTAATTTCCCCGAGCACTTCAGATGGTTTTTCCCTTTCTTTTATTTTCTTCACTATTTGTTACTATTACTTTAACTCTGTTATATTCCGTTCCCACATTTCACATTACATAAATGTAACAAATTTAAAAAAATGAAAACAAAAGCTGAGGAATATCGTAAAGATAACAGGAACGCCAATAATTGAGAGTCTGTTTTCGTAGGTCATTGCCCCCATCACTCACGGCATAAAATAATTTTTAGCCCGGGCTTAGATAACTAAAAGCGGCTATTCATCAAGTCCGAACCTCACACACACACACACACACACACTACCGTGCACTCTACCCCCAGGAATGTTTCCTCCTAATCCATCTTGCCATCTAACTTGGAGTTTTGCCCCCAATCAAAATTGCCGATTTCTCGGATGCATCAGAATCATCCGGTTTATTCTCCATTGAATATGCCCCCGATTATCATTACTAGAAAAAGTCGCATATTTTTGCTTGTATGAATTATGAACGGCATATACTACACAAAGAAGGAAGTAATGCCTGGGAGGAGGGTCTCCTGACAACAGAACAGATACTACACTACCTTCCCTGGATTGAGAGTTGGAAAATAGTACATTAGTCTGAAATAGTATAGTAAACTGAATTGAGAATTTAAAATATAGTACAATGGTACATTAATAGAAGTAATTGTATAGTTACGGCTTCAGACAGACATGCTAAATCTCCATGAGTAATAGATGATCACCCCTATTCTAAACCTAACCCTAACACTAACCCTACCTCCTATTCTAAATATGAAGGTTTTCTTTTATGCTGTATATCTCTTGTCGTGGGCTGTTTATACTCTCTTGGTAACAAACCAGATATTGTTAATTGACGTGACCTTCACTTTTCCTTTCTGATTGGTTCTTCCTAGTCCTCTGTTTCTTTTAACATGAATTCAACAGCTAACGAACAGAAAATGGTATGCCGTGCAAGCGAATTACTTGCCACTTTATCGTAACAATAAAAGTGCAGTACTTGTTTCTGATTTGTGTGTTCATACAAGTCAGGGTTCGCTTTGAACTAATTCTGGAAACGTGGAGGCTGATCCACGTGACACAAAACCTATCTTATCATAATGAAGTAGTGTTAAGATCGATCGGAGAAGTTTCATTATCTCCTTTTTCAGGAAAAAAGTATTTGTTTATTGCCGATCGCCTGAGACGCCCCTATCGAGTAATTTGATGGGTCCGTTCAAGTTTATCTTTTTTGGCCATAGTGACCACCACCCATCGGTTGAGCTGGCTATATCCTCGTTAAACAGTCGTGTGTAACATTGTGCTGACGAGAGAAGCTCATAAATTCTGCCGCACACGCCAGTTACTTGGCGGTTTACTGTAACTTCGTTGATTTGTTTTACGGCATATCAACCTTTTTCGGGTTATTTAATTCTAAATCCAGTCATTTGTGTAAACGTTTTTATGTTAAAGTGTGTTAGATCTTCAAAGATTTAGTCATGTTGTTTGGTTTGCTTGTTTTGTTTTACGACATATCAACCCTTTGAAGATTATTTGATGCCGAATCCGGTCATTTTGATAAAAGTCTTTATGCTTTAAGTTCTTTATATCTTCAAATATTTATTCATGTTGCTTGATTTGGTTATTTTGTTTTACGACATATCCACCTTTTTCGGGTTATTTAATGCCGAATTCGGTCATTTTTGGTAAAAGTTTTTATGTTTAAAGTTCTTTATATCTTTAAATGTTTAGTCATGTTGTTTCGTTTGGTTGTTTTGTTTTACGGCATATCAAGCCTCTTCGGTTTATTTAATGCCAAATCTGGTCATTTTGGTAAAGGTTTTTATGTTTCAACTACTTTATATCTTCAAATATTTATTCGTGTTGTTTGGTTTAGTTGTCTTCGTTTATGACATATCACCCCTTTTCGGATCGTTTAATGCCAAATCCGGTAATTTTGGTAAAAGTTTTATGCTTCAAGTACTTTATATATTTTCAAATATATATTCATGGTGTCTGGTTTGGTTTGGTTTCTTTATAGAAAAGAATTGTTTATTAGTTTTGTTGTTTTGTGGAGAAAATTTATTTTTGTTTTTGGCTTCGAAAAACATGATTGAGTTTTGCAAAGGGAAGTGAAAAACAAAACAATAACATCAATCGATAAGGAAGCCAGTATTTTTAGACAGCATGATCTAGTAACACCGGAGGTCTTTGTAATGTAGTAACTTGTTGGATGTCATAAGTCCCTTTTCTATTTTTGGGTCATAGGAATTCTTCAAGAATACTATCCCTACTATTATTTTTACTTTGCTTTCCCAAATTGTTTTTTATCTTAAAAAGACACTCTTATTACATTCCCCCTGACTTAATTTCCCCTCCCATTTAAAGATCGACCTACTTGTTTTCGGTTCTAAACAAATCGGAAAACTGCGCCGTCTAGTTTTTAAAAAGGGTTTTGAGAGTCTGTTAGTATTCGGTTTCTTCCTTTTGCTCTTTCTTCTGGAGGGTGTGTACTATTGTCCCCCTCTGTCTTTCTCTCTCTCTCTCTCTCTCTCTCTCTCTCTCTCTCTATATATATATATATATATATATATATATATATATATATAAAGAGAGGGGTTGAGAATGATAGGAAGGGCATGGTCGTCTCTCTCTCTTTCTATCTCTCTCTCTCTCTCTCTATATATATATATATATATATATATATATATATATATATATATGTATATATATATATATATATATATATATATATAGTAGAGGGTAAGAGCGAAAATAGGAAGAACATGGTTGCTTCGATTTGCCTAGTTTTGTTCTTTCTTTCGAAGGGGGTTTCATTATCCCGTTCTCTAACCATTTTCAATGAAATTGTATACACAAATAAACATATTATTTTTGTAAATAAAATTAAATTAAAATTCAATTAAATTAGAGATATTTTTAAGTGGGGTAGTGCATAAAGTAAATCTGATATCGTGGTGATCGCTGTAATGAACATGATGGACAAATGGTGAAAGAATTAAACCATGCTTGTACGAATGAGAAGCTAGAAGAATGACCACTGACTCCCACCCCACACTTTTAATGGCACTGTGCTTAATTTGTAAATAGAATTTAATTTTATTTACGCATAAATAACTCAAAGTGTAGTATATGTTCCTTCACATGGTGTTCATACCAGCCAGGATTCGTCTTGCTATCATTACGGCAACCTTAATGGCTGTCCAGATTCTTCTTGAGCCGCGACTCGATCTTGGGAGTTGACGGTGGTTAAGTGGATATCAACACGAACTGAAGACCTGGGTATTCCAAGTTCGACAGTTTCACTGTCACTTAGGGATGTTGGCAACCTTCTCGTCGTTCTTTCCCGTAAGTACCCGATGTCTTTCCAGAAAGATTTCTAACTAGAAAAACCTCGGGGGAAACTAATGCCAACACCAGAATCATCTGATTCACACGAAAGAAGAAGAAGACTCGGTCTTAGAGGGTAAACCGACCCAGTCAGTACCTGATCTTTTTGAGAAAGAGTGTGTGTTGGTTAATTGACAATCACCCGAGACACCAATAGCAGGGAATGCCGTCAGGTCGGTTCTCGGATATTTTTCTTTACCCATGTTTAATTGCCTTGTGTCACATCTTACTTAAGTCGAAAACGCGTAAAACTGCCTATCAGGCCAGGTGCTTGGAACTTTCATCATAATTCGTATATTTTCTGTTTCTGCTTCTATTCCTCTCCTCGGGAGCTCCAACGATCAGCTCGTGTCTAATCACCTAGCCGATATATATATGTCTGTTAAAAGGACGCTTGTTGTAATTTGGCTAACTACACTAGCTCACATGTCTGTCTTGGCCGAGCCGTTGACTAGGTTAATTGCCTCTGTTGATGTACTATCTACACAAGTCCAGCTGTTGACTAACGCCGCGTTTGTCCGGCCGTTGACTTGACCTAATGCTTCACTCATGTGTCGACGACTTCTTCCGGATGTCGATTACCTCCACTTCCCCAGACTTTGACTCGAAGAGTTTTGAACCGAACCAATATCCGTATTTAATAGCCAGATACTTGTGTGCTATCTGTCTGTCATTCACATGACAAACGCTATCCTTTTCAGGACAATTTATCTTTCAGTGTGCAAAGTATGACGTCTACACCTCGACTATAAATGTTAGAGAAGCAAGCCGACAATGTACTAAACATAAATAAATAAAACTATTATAATAATAATAATAATAATAATAATAATAATAATAATAATAATAATAATAATAATGATGATGATGATGATGATGATGATGATGATGATGATGATGATGATGATGATGATGATGATGATGATGATGATGATGATGATGATGATGATGATGATGATAATAATAATAATAATAATAATAATAATAATAATAATAATAATAATAATAATAATTATAATAATAATAATAATAATAACAACAACAACAACAACAACAACAACAACAACAACAACAACGACGACGACGACGACGACGACGACGACGACGACGACGACGACGACGACGACGACGACAATAATAATAATAATAATAATAATAATAATAATAATAATAATAATAATAATAATAATAATAATAATAATAATAAAAAAAAAAAAAAAAAAATAATAATTGTGACATAGGTGTGTTGGGGGGTCACGGAGTAGAGTTAAATAATATTAAAAATTGCCTCTCATTGTTAGGGAAAGCTGAAATAATAGGTTAAAACTCTCCTAAATTTAAGAAAATCCCCTAAAAAAATATAAGAATTGGTTGTAGAGCTTAAATACTAGTTTGATCAAGAAAAATGTTGTCTTGTAATTAAATCGAACTCATAATATTTAGCTTAGGAGGCTGTTGCTTAGTCAATCATGTCTTACGATACGACATTGGTTGCATTGTCACTGCTGAGTTTTTTTTGTTTTATACAAACGAGTACCGCTTATAAAGGCCCACAGGTGATTCGAGGATAGGGATTATTGACTTTGACGGGTAAAGTGACTATTTAAGAGGAAGGTTCAACAAGAATTTGTTTACATTGGACTTGAAAACGTCAATGTTATAGTCAGCCGGGAAGCAGCCCCGTGGTACTGTGTTCCACATACGAGCAGTTCTAAGAAAAAAAACTTTGCTCAGGAAAGTTCCGCTTAGTTCTAGCATACAAAGGGGTTGACAGTGGTTGTAGCTAGACGATATTTTGTTCTAAATGCTTTACAGGGGAGGGGGCATAGATTCAAGCTCAGTCGAGCACCTGCCACGAAAATAACGATAGAGTAGAGAAAGACTAGCAACGTCACTTCTGTGAGAAAGAGATGGTAGGGTGGAGAACATCGCCCACTGGATCAGTTTTCATGAGAGTTGGATAGTCATACAATATTATGACTTTCTGTTAGAAAGAAGTCTTATCATTTGAGCCAACTATTCAGAACGTGTCAACGAGAGCCTCAGCTGTTGAAGCAGACGTGTTGAGCGAAAAAGGCGTGTTCGCACTTGAAAGGCTAAGATCCTTTTGCGATAAAAATCAGTACTGAAAACAGTGTTGTTGGAGAAAATTTCACTACGCGATAAAAGTCAGGTGGCAGATACGTGTTACATTGAATACGGTGTTGTTGGAAAAAGGCTACTACGTGATAAAGATCCCGTGGCAAACACGCTACGAAAAAAGTATACCACTTAACAAAATTCCAGTGGCGTGCTCATTGTTTCCATCAACAGAAATAATCTTTCTCACTTTTTTCTTCTGTTTTTTTTTATCCTTCAGCTGTTTTCTGTCAACGAAAAGATTATGGTCCTTTTGGTAGGATTGAAATGATTATAGTACATTTGGTAGGGTTGAAAAAGTTATAGTCCATTTTGTGGGAGTTGAAAAAAGTATAGTCTATTTGGTGGGGTTAAAAAGATTTAGTCAATTTGGTGGGCTTGAAAAGATTATAGTCCATTTGGTGCGGTTGAAAAGATTATAGTCCATTTGGTGCGGTCGAAAAGATTATAGTGCATTTGGTGCGGTTGAAAAGATTATAGTGCATTTGGTGGGGTTGAAAAGATTCCATCATCAATCATTACAAACGAGTTATTAGTGCACCGCAACGTATTAGTGTATTCAAAATAAAATTAGTAATTTTTAAACCAATAATTGGACTTATTTCTACTTATCGGTAAGAAATATTGACGATGAAATCACTATTCTGCAATTTAGTCTCTATTTTTTATTCAAAATAATGCTACAATTGTAAAAAAAATATTCGTATGGAAATTTCGACGTCGGTATATCCTGGTCACTGGCACCCATTCATAACATTCGAACTTGCAACTCTTTTCGGTCACCTTTACACAAATATAACAAGAAAAATCCTTATTTGCTCTCTTTAGTAATCACAGCAAATATATGGTTACATTGGTTCATCACTCTTACGCATCTCGGCTACGGATAACTGATCGCGAATCCGATGACCGTTCGTTGATCAAATTTACATGGAGATCAAAACATTATATATCTTTGTAGGACTATCTCTAATTCTGCTCTGATCTTTATGACGTTGTGATTCTCCACGAAACGAAATAGTTCCGGGTTGAATCATGGTAATGAATGGATAGCTGTAAAACGCCAGACGACGATGACAATTTCACCTAACTAGCTGTCCGACCTCAGAGGTCACACAATCCTATCTGCTCGGAACCATACAAAAACGACGTTCTCAACAAAATTTAAACTAGTAAGCGTTATTCAGAAAACGATGGCAATTTCACCTAACAAGCTGTATGAACCCAGATGTCACATAGAACTAGCTGAAAGTATATAAACATTTGTGTTCTCAATAGGATTTAATTTAATACATGCTATGATACCTTACCTATATCGACTACTTGAACTCTTCCACTCACCAGAAATACTGGGATCACCTGCCTCTCAGGGTTAGAACCACACCAGTCGGTACTGGCAGTCAATACAGACGTACAACCACTCTTGTTACTCGTTGTATTATATATTTTTCAATACATTTGTTTCTCTAAACTCCGAGTTTGTTTTTTCCTTCCAGACACTTTACATGCCCACGAGAACTGGCGACGACGTACAGTAAAGGATTCTTCAGAACCTTAAAATGGACGCCACAACAACTGGCGACGAGGTACACTAAGGGATTCTTGAGAACCTTAAAATAGACGTCACAACAAGCGACGAAGTATATTAAAGTTTTTTTAGAACCTTAAAAAAGAACAAACGTGGTGAAATCAACGGCAATTCACCTGACAACATTTGAGTTCGAAAAACTGGCTTTATCGGCGGAAAAAAATTAAAAAATGTAGTAAGTTGTATGTTTTTAACCAAAGTGGATTTCTTTTGGTTTTTTATTACGACGAAACCAACTTATTTTTTTCAAAGAAAGAAGGTCAGTGATTTCTTTATTGCAACTACGGCACTATGTTAATGTTTGATAAGGGAATAAATTTTCTTTTCCTCTCCAAAAGAGGAAAGGGCCAGCCGCTAAAAGAAACAAAAACTTATGTTATCTCTGTTGACTCGAGTGCGAACCGTAAAGTCTATGGTTACGTGAAAAGTTCTGTAAAAAAAGGAATTTCTTGGACAATTAAATAGGTTTATCATCTTGTTATTTTTGAACAACTAAGATTTCGTTACCAGCATAATATAGACATAAATTCTAAAAGCCATATTCTATAAAGACACATTTTAAATATGGAAGATCTTAAATCAACGATTACAGAACTCGTGAAATTCAAAAGTCAATAGCAATAAAAAATGAAGAAAGATTTTAAAAGCTTCTACTAGATCAAAACAAAGAAGTCGACTACAAAACCAAAAAGAGACACTTTTGGAAGCAAAGAAGAAGCCGACGAAAAACTACTAGAACAACAAAATAAGCCGACAAAACGCTACAAAAATACAAGACTTCTTGAACAAAAAAAGAGAAACCGATCAAAAGATTGAAGTATTAATGCAAACAATATCGCATATGGGTCAAAATACTGAGAACGAATATGCTGTTTCTCAGAATGCCGTTTGGAGTGCAATTGGCAATTTCACTTATTCCGCAGACGAGGATAACACTTTTGCTTCATATTTTAGAAGGTATGAGGATCTATACAAAATAGATTGTGAAAATTGGGCAGAATCTAAAACCGTTCGCCTACTGCTTCGAAAATTAGGCACCACCGAACATACTAAATACGTGGACCTTATTTTACTCCGAAAAACTAGTATACTTGACTTTTTCTGAAGCCGTTAAACTTTTAACAGAATTATTCAGCTAAAAAATTCCTTGTTCTATAAACGGTGGAAGTTTTTTAGTCAAAAAAGACAACGAAGATTGTTCAACGTTCGTGTCAATAGTTTATAAACACTGACGATTTACAATTAGCTGAACTTACCGCGGATAATTTTAAATGTTTAATTTTCGTACAAAGACTTGTACTAGAAATATACGCAAAATCAGACGTAGTTAGAAAGTAAACCAAATTTAACATCACAGAAATTAGCTGAAGACTACCAGAAATTTGTAAGTGTTCTAAAGATATTGAAGAGTCGGGAATTGCGTACATAAGAAAGATAGACCAGAAATCACATTTCAACACTTTTTTTCAAAACAAAAAGGGGGACTATTTTCACGCTCCTACAAAAACAAGCCAGCCCAGCCCAATAAAAATCAGGATGAATTACCGCCGAGTTCCTGTTTTCGTTGTGGAACCATTTATTGGATTGCTCATACCGTTTTAAAACTGTCTAACTTGTAACAAAGTCGGGCACAAGAGTTCACATTCTAGAACGAATAGAGGAAATAAAACTCAGGTTAAATTTACAAAAACAAACGGACATGGCGGCAAAATTATAAGAAAATACATACAGGTAAAAACCCTGAATAAAAATGTAAAATGACAATTAGATTCTATTCAGACGTGTTGATTATCATACATAGGGAAGTTTGGATAAACTGACCATGCTAAGAAGCGAACGGTGAGTAGTGAAAATAATTAAATTCGAGGATGAAATTATTACCGACATTAATTTAAGCAGAACTACTAAAAAATTAAAAAATACCTACGGGTGCCACGGAAATAGCTTGGAGGAGCCGCCAGAAATACACCAAGACCTTCCATTTCAGGAAACTGGAAGAATGAGCCAATCAACAATGTGCTAAGTATTTCCTAGATGAACTATCCCAGGAGTATAAGGAAGGTTCTGTATACTAGCTGAAAAACGGATCGCTCCACTATGATCAGGAGAGAATGATAATGGCTGCCCAAGATCAAGGCTTGATGACCAATTCCTTTAAAAAGATGAGTGGTCTCAACAACAAGTGCATGTTCTGCCACACAGAAGTTGAGAGTGTGAGCCACCTGACATCGAGCTTTAAGGTTGTACTAAGGGACGGCTACTATATAGTGAGACACAATGGAGTGTGTAAATATCTCCACTGGAATATCTATAAAAGGTTGAATATCCAGTGTAGCAGTAAGTTCAGGGAACATATACCAGAAAGAACAGTTGGAAATAATTTATACACCATCCACTATGACTATGCAATCCCTACAGCTATATATCTAAATACGGAGCTGTTAAACCTTACATAGTGATATGGGACAAAAGGGGGGAGTAGCAACCCTAGTTGAAGTCAGTGTCTCTAATGATGCTGGCTTAAACAGAGCTGAAAGGGAGATCACGAAATACCAAGGTCTTATGTACGACATGAAAAGAAACTGGAATCTTAAGAAGATCTCCATCATCCCAGTAATTGTAGGAGCAACCGGACTAATGAAAAAGAGTTAAAAAAAACTACCTGGCGAATATACCAGGTGAACCAAGTGCAAGAGAGATACAAACAATTGCACTTAAAGGGATGGTTAGAACCTTAAAACGATCTCTCGGCTGAAGTGCCTAAATAGCGGGGGAATGTCTGGCATCCGGTAGGATGATCTATCGCCAGCAAAAACAAAAAGATAAGAAAATTAAAAAAGAGATATATTGCAATTGATAAGGATATTATTACAGTGTATGAGGCATCTCATGATATATATTGTAGCCTTTTGTGTGATAAATATACAGAAAAAAGTTTTAGTGGAACAAACATTGATCAACATTGATCTATTTAAATGCCATGCATTAGTGTCTGTTGAGAGTACCTGGATTTCAGTAATACTAACTTATAATAGCTCTTGTAGAACGATCGGTCGTTTTATTATTTTTCAATTAACTTATGATACATTTCACACACACACACACACACACACACACACACACACACACACACACACAAACAAACAATAATTAAATATTTATTTATAAATCCGAGTATTAAAATGTTATTTTTATGGATATATATCCATAAAAATGACATTTGAATACTCGGATACATCTATACCTTTCCTCGATGTGCTGTTACAGGTAAAATAGGGCTGCATCAACTGTACAACCTCACATATAGCCAGTATTTGAATTTCAATAGCAACATACCTGACACACTCAAGAAATCAATCGTATACAGCTTCTGTCTACGCGTTAAATGTATCTTATCCAGCACAACAGAATACAACAAAAACATTGGCCCTCTCATCTCACAATTTCTAGACAGCAAATACCCTCCCAAACTTATCAAAATAGCAGTACAGCAGGCAGCCAAACTCGACCGACAAAAATTATTGACCTACAATCTAACAGTAGAATCCAAATTGTTTTGACTTTAATCATAACACACACAAGCTCTCACAAGTGCTAATTAAAGATTTATGACATCTCAAAACAGACCCAGACATCGCCTCGCTGTTTAACGCATCAGCAACCAATGCCAGAAGACAAACAGCTCATCTATTGACACTCATCACATCACCCTACACCAAACCGATAAGGTAATTTCCCATGCAATAAAACTCGCTGCCAGATCTGCCAACATATAGTAACCGATCCCGCCATCACTCTACACAACTCACATGATAAACTCGAACTACCAGGTCTAACGTGATACAGTGAGGACGTCATTTATTACTTGCACTGTATATATTGCAGTGAGGGTTGTTACGTCGGGAAGACTGGCACTCCGTTCCGCTTAAGATTCAATAACCACAAGAAAGACATCAGGGGCAACAATCCCAACTCTCCAGTGGCAAGACATTACAACTCAGCAAACCACACAATATACCACATACAGTGTATATTACTATATGCAGGTTTCCATTCCACACAGCACCACAGAAAAATCGAAATAAAGTGGATCCACAAATTAAACACCCATACCAAGGGGATAAACTTAGATATCGAAATTTGGAGTCCCTACAATTTTGTTCACTACACAACCAATAAATATGCCCTTCAAAGTAGATATACGCGCAACATTATCAATTGAGTTCAAGCACTGCTAATTTAACTTCTTTATCTAGCGCACAGGCGCACTCACCCGCATTTACATACCTCTTCAGTTAGTCTGATATTGACAATTGTTCAGCGTGCAATTTATATATAAGTTGACAGATTAGTATATATTTGTATGTGTATGCGTCTGTGTGTATTTATGTATATATATATATATATATATATATATATATATATATATATATATATATATGT
The DNA here is from genome assembly GCA_963556195.1 of Sepiola atlantica. Classification (NCBI taxonomy): domain Eukaryota; kingdom Metazoa; phylum Mollusca; class Cephalopoda; order Sepiida; family Sepiolidae; genus Sepiola; species Sepiola atlantica. Next base: position 259,735,794 of record OY744515.1, read on the forward strand.
GTGTGTGCATGCATATGCGTGCGTGGATGTGTGCGTATATTTATATTTACAGACACACTGCTAATCACTGAATTTTAGATTTAAACCCCTAAAAACATATTGCATATCAACCGAACTTTAATCCAGCAGCTAATTGTATTTATCCTGTGGATATTAGTTTCTCTCTTCTCTTTTCTTTCTTATTCGGTTTCTTTCTTTTCTCCTCCTTCCGGATGTGTGTGGTACCAGCTGCCGGCGTTCAAAGATAACACCCCCTCACAAACACCGAGCAGACAGTTTTAACTTAAGAACACTCCTCTTTTCTTATTTTCTTTCTTTTTTTCCCTTCTCGATACATGTGTACCGGAGACAAAACAGACAACAAGAACCCCATATATGACCTTCAGAGGCGACCCCTGCTAGTCGGTTCGTGAAATAATAAAAAATAACATTAATTTTAGTTCGCCATTTTCAAGACTCTGTTCTACACTTCATGGAAGGCTCGAAGAAGGGAATGGTTCCCGAAAATTTCCTACAGACTATACCCAAATAACAAAAGTAAAAAGTGAAATTGAGATTTACTTTATTTTGCTTCTATAATCGTCCAATAAATTCGGCACCAAATTGTAAGTTGCACGTTTATTTTTTTAATTATTTTTGTTAATTCTCAGTTTTTTTATTCACTATTATTCTATTTCTTTTCCTACTTGGGCGCTTATGATTTTCTGCTGACTGGCTACACCTATATACATATACATATACATACACACACACACACACACATATATATACAGGGTGGGCAAAAATAAGGGTCCTATTTTTAAAAATTGATAACTTTTTTATTTATTGATTTTTTTTTTTTAGAATAAGTAAAGGACCCCTTCCGAAGCAAGCATGAGCCGTATTAGCCCTAAGGAACGCACCCTCATTTAGAAAACATTATTTTTGCTTAAAAAACTCAAAACAGTGTAAAAAACAATACTTTAGTTTTTGTAAGTTTTAAGAAGTGTTTTTCGGCTAAAATTTGTTTTGTTTATTTCAAAAAATCTCGGAAGGGTCAGTCTACACACACATAAAGTTTGGTGAGTTTAACTTTTATTTTGTGGAAGTTATTCAAATTCAAGTTATTCAAATTTAAAGATAGGACTCTTATTTTGGCCCACCCTGTATATGTATGTATATATATATATATATATATATATATATATATATATATATATATATATATATATATATATATAAGAAAATAAAATCTGAGTTTTTTGGTTTAGACATTTTATTCCCGATCACCTGACAGTTGTTTCGTCCGCAGAAAATTATAATTACGCTTTGTTAGTTGCACGACAAAAGAAATGTTTACCTGGACTCTGCAGTTGAAGTGTACAAATACAAAAGAAAACAACTTTAAATCAAAGGATGAAAACCAAACTTGTGTAATAAATTTGTGCTGTTCAATATTAATTGTATCAGAACATCTCAAACTCAATCTATCGGCCGATCATTTCTCAAAACAGAATTCTTACGTCAAAAGCCAATAACAAAAACGATCAGTTAAGTACCAAATAATCGAAATCCATATTTGATGTTTACGTTACATACCCAAATAAGTCTCTTTATTAACCGTCGATTTTTTTTATTATTCATCGTAGCAATTGTTTTATAACCGATAATTATTACCGGAAGTTTATATGAATTATTTTATGTAGTGACTTCCTTTAATTAAGATCAAATTACGGTGAGTTAAAACTATAGCTAATTTCATATTTCTTCGTACGATCAATCGATTAAACATAGAAATAATTATCTTTCTATTCCTTTTAAATTAATTAATTCGTTCTTAGTTCCGACTATGTACTGGCCTATTATTTACTAGTATATCAGAATGTCGAAGTATGTATTATGGTGGTGTATTTTTGTTATTTATTCTAGAGAGAAAAGGACAAATAGGTGTGTTTCAATTAGACGTAGCTTAACGATGTGTTAGGTATTACATTCCTATTCTAATAATGATGGTGTAAGTAGAGCTATCCATTCTGAACAGTGCTTAATCCAAACTCTTTTTCTTTCAATCTACATTCCCCTATTTTGATAATGATAACACCGTACTTATTTAGTAAGTAATTAATGTATATTGATTTTTATACTGCTTATAATTATGCAATTATATCACTTTGTATTTAACTTAAAGGATTTAATACGTTTATTTAATTTTGCATATTATATATCCCGTATGGTTGTCTAAAGATACAGGTTATCTCTCTGTATATAAAATGCAATGTATGTGTGTGTATGCGTGTGTGCCCTCTAGAAAACTGGTTAGAGTATCTACATACAATCTAAAAGTGTATTCTTATGTAAATTTAAGCTGAAAAGATAATGACCGTATTCCCGTATCCATATGCGCACTCCTAAAAGGGACTATGAAGCAGATTTCGTCAGGATGTAGTTTTTCAGCCTAAACTTGGACAGAAAACACTGTAATTTCAATGTATTACTTCTGCTCGGCATTTTCTTTCTAAATTATTTGATGTTTTGTAAGCTTCTCTTCCGACTAGGGAAGGGGGAGTGTCAAGAAACTCGGAAAGTAGTGCTCTGGAGGCATCCTTCATTTTATTTTGATAGTTTCAATGGCGATAGCAATAAATGTAGGATTACAGTTTTACATTTGGTAAGTGGTATATAGTAACCCAAAAGTGCTTAACATCCTAGATAGAGCAGGTGTGTTTAAATACAGCGTTGCCTGGGCGAAAGAACTTCTCTGTCTTTTGTTAATTCAGTATTGCCCGGGAGCCATAATAGTAATAATGCAGTATTATATTTGTTAAGTGGTAATTCAAAGTGCTCAAGATCTAGATAGAGCAGGTGTGTTTACTCAGCGTTTCCCGGCAGTCATCAATATCTTAGATAGAGCAATCCTACATTGAACATGTGTTTTTAAACGTCGCGTTGCCCGGGAGAAAGACTTTCATTGTGTTATGTTATAGTATTGTACACGAGAAAAGGTACATTGCGTTGCTCGAGGATCATTGCTTAATATCATAGATAGAGCAGGTGTGTGTAATAATACAATAGTACATTTTCAATGTGGTATATTCTTTGTGAAGAAGAGGAAGACATAAAACTCAGCATTGTCCGAGAATACACTGGGGATGGGGAATATAAGAAACTCGACGTTGTCCGAGAATAAATTAAATTTTGATGAAATCGGTGTTTTCTGGAACCAATAACTTTAAAACTGAAATCTCAGGTGAATGATTCAAATTATTATTATTTTCAAAACAACAAAGAGGAATGAAGTGGATGGGGTTGAAAGAGGAGTGATGGAGATGGATGTGAGGAAACAGAGAGACGGATTGAGATAATTAGAAAGACAGGAGTTTTTACATGATGTTGTTACACACATTTTTAGACTTCTTCTATTTTGTTTTTATCGCCCCAGGCAACGTCGAGTAGACCTGCTAGTTTTTAATATAATTATCAATATTAATCGATGTTAAAGTTAATCAAAATGAACTCTACAGTGTTTACATAATTATAAAGAAATTGTTTTATTATAATTTTTAGAATTTTTAAACATTTATCTTTTTTTAATTAATTTGGGATTGCTTAAATGTATTTAATGTGCTTTGTGTAGGCAGGATTTCAGCCTCATTATTAATTAAATATTCTTCGGTAAGTAAGAATAGAAACAGATTAAGCTAGACAAAATTACATCTTCATTTACTGAGAGAATCGTTATTAACTATGCTTAAGATGGACGATATCAATGTAGGGTTAGGGTTAGCGTTAAGGTTATGTATATATATATATACTCGTGTGAGGCCAATATTTTCATCGCTAGCGGATTAGTTCTTTCCAAAACTGATATTTATATATAAACTTTATTCATATGCTCACATATATACAAACCCGTATACACGTATGTACATATATATATATATATATATATATATATATATATATATATATATATATATATATATATATATATATATATATATATATATATATATATATAAACAGGACCTGTGTTAACTTAACACATCCTGTTTGTGTGCCTTGGTGCGAAACTGGAAAAATTACTTAACGATACACAAAAACCGGCTCTGAATCGACGACACTTCAGAGAGTATAAACTGAGCAGATTTTGAATTACAAAAATGAATGTAAGGTTCGTTTTAAGGTTCGTTTTAAGGTTCGTTTTAAGGTTCGTTTTAATAGCAATAATAAAGAGTCAGAAATTAACGCAAAATACTATAAAAAATCCTTATTATCTGAAATTCATGCCTTTCATTTGAATACAAAGAAAAAATATCTTCAATGGAAAAAATATATAATTATAAGTCTAGGTTTATGGAATTTAAATAATGTGGTTAGTAGTCCGAAATTCCAGTGAATTCTTCCATGCCCGAGTTAATTAAGTTTGTATTTTAAAGAGATCGGTATCAAGAGATGTAACATAGCAAGAATAATTACTAACTTATTAAAATAAACCACCTTAAAGATTTAAAATTAAGCTATTATAAATCATTATATATATATATATATATATATATATATATATATATATATATATATATATATATATATATATATATATATATTGTTATTATTATATGATAGCTGTATTTTATAACTTGTATTCATGCTGAAGTAGGGTGGTGTCGCGGTTATTTGAACGAACTTTAGCGTCGACATGCTGTCGGGGATACTGCATAATTGTAACTAATACAATTGGGAAATGTATGAATCCGTATATCCTCCACATGCTAAGAATTAAATAATAGGGTAGACTAGATTCTGTTGTGCAGCAAATTGTTGTGCAGCAAGTTGTTGTGCAGCAAATTGTTGTGCAGCAAATTCAGGAAAATGAAAACTCCAAAATATCACCTGTTTTTGCTGCACTGTTTTCGGTCATCCTGAACTTCTCTATGGCACTGGACTCAAGAAATATTGGCTCAGAAGAAGTTTGTAAAGTAATTTCGCAGCACTTGCTTCACTAGAGAGCCCCCTCGGAAGTAACCTTTACAGGTGGTATCCATTGTCTCTGAGGGATTTGCATTATAATGTGGATAATCTATTTAAATAAATTATTTACTTATTAATTTAAAGAAATGTTACAATTTTAGCTTTAAAATACTTATAAATATTATTCTTGTATTCGTTTCGTTTGAGGCAACTGACGAAAAAACATGGACATGAAGAGGCTGACCTTGCACTATATTTTCATCAAATTAGGTTTTAGGCTTTAAGAAATACTCAAACAGTGCACATTCTTTTATTTTCTGATTAAACAACAGCATTGATTGTTTTAATGTTTGTCCCAATGGGAGTGAACGAAATTTTAAATAGAAAACTAACACACATGAAACTGTAACCAACTGTTTATTTTTAAGAAGAGAATATTTACGTAGGACTCATTATATCACGTGACTGGTTGTAGCAGGTTCAAACTAACTTCTCAGGTTGGTAAATTGGTGACATTAAAATTGTTAATAGAAATACAGTTTGAAACGTAGCCTCAAACAATTTATTTTGGTTTACCTATCAATGTGTGACGTATTTGTGTTACCAACAATTTGATATTTAATAGAAAATTAAAGTGTTAGGTGCGTGTGATACCACGTGCATCCTTCGACAACCGCCAACCACAACGTAGTGCATGCCGTGGTTTTCTTCTCTTTCATATTTTTCTTTCATTATCGTTCTAGCCATATCGTCCATTAGCGATCACCGAGATGGGGGGAGGGATGGCGATCACTGGTTCACAAGTATACCAAATAAAAGCTACTGCAAACTCACAAAGAAAACACAAACTGAGATACAGCTTTACCCCGGTTGTGCGTGACATTGTCGCGAACTGCCAAGGCCCCCATTGTCGGTACTCAAAGTTGTCTGCTCATTTCGGGTCTGCTAAGGCTCTGCCCGATCTGCTCCGATCCGTTCGCCTCCTCCCCGAGCTGCCAACTGCCAGACTAACAAAAAACTTATCAACTGCCGTAAACTAAAACGTCGTGAAACTCAGCTGATGCAAGCATCTTTCACTCCTAAATCAGTGCCATGTCCGGTCTTTTGTCTTAGTCACCGATAAGCGAAAATTACTCGATCACTCTTTAAATGCCTGGTCTTTGTCCCAGAGTGACTAATAAGCGGAAATTCACCACCAAATTTGTTTCCAATCGCCAATGTGTGCGTTGGTGAGTTAGGGTTGTCTTTTTTACCTATCTTACTTCCGATAGCTCTTCCCCTATTTGTAAATCATTTCCTCCGTTCTGGAGGGGGACGTCCATAGTATCGCATGCGTAGTTAATTGTTGTTTTTGATTAATAATTTTACGCTGATATTGAATAACATGCGAGATGAATTGAAATCTATTATATAAAGAGCAAACGTATGTCTATGTCTGCAAAAGGCTTCCGAGATATTCTATAGTAATTGTAAAGTTGATATTTTCTGAATCGCTCATCTTTCGAGCGAGAAATATCGAAAAATTGGAAAAAAGCATCGATTTCTTTGTGCCTAACCGACACATAACTTTTTGGCGAGGGGGGAGTACCAAAATTTCTTCGTTTTCCCGTTATCTGTATGTAGTGCGCATGTGCGGCGGTTTGCCGAAACGAAGCCCGGATTCGAACGGCGTTCAAGTTACTTATTTTTAGTCACATTTCATACGCTGTCCGCTTGGTGCAGCTGTTATCGAGAAAAAGACCAAGACCGGGAGGTCGACAGTTCGATTCCCACTGACTCCCAAGAATTTCATTTTTTTGTTTTTATCCAACGATGACTTAAATATACATCGAAGGTGGGACGGAAATATTATGGTTTTGCCCTGGGCGACAGGAAGATGGAGGGGAAAACGGGGTGGAAAGCCCTGAGCGACGCCGGTTACCCATGTAAGTCTATTATATAAAGTGCAGTTTTCTGTGTTTGCATGTGTGTGTGTGTGTGTATGTCCAGCTAAAACTAGAAAACTACAAAACAAACAGCCACAAAGTTGGTAATTTCTTGATCGGCATTGCCTGGATGCAATAATATCTAGAATTTAAAGATTATTCATTCTTTGGGGTTCATCCGGGCCAGGTTTCGCGAGTGATGTCGGATTTTCAGCTATTTTCTAATGTTATTATGTACTAATTTTAAAAGAAAATTCCGGCTCATTCCTTGAGGAATATAAAGGAGAGCTGGGCGGAGAAGAAATAGAGAGGGGAAATGGGGTAGGAGGAAAGAGATAAGAGATAGAAGTTCAAATAGAAATATGTTACACTTTGGCCCCGGGCAACGCCCGGTAGCCCTGCTAGTATAAAATAAAGGCATTAGAAGTAGTCTATTTCGTCTAATAAAACTTGATTGAATATACACATAAATATACTTGCATAAGGTAGAATGCAGACATAGTGTTGAAGATATGACTTCATCAAAAGAAAAAATGACAAAGTCCATCCGTACAAAATACTTATTTTTTTATTGATAACTACAAAGCTTCCAACGTATATATAAGGATGAATGCCCGTGCTAGGGACACATTAACTTCCCGCTCCCTTCACTCTATTATTCACCCCATTGGTTGGCAACGAGGATGGTGACGAAACTCTCCACGCCTCCTTACAAAAACCGGCTTCAAAACTAAATCTGTTCCCAGTTGAGGTGCAGAGGATTAAAGGAGACCTGATTCTAGCGTACAGCATCATCAATGGAAATTCAAATATATTTTTCAGGGAGGGATTTTTTTTACCCCAGCGCCTAGTTTCAGTCTTCGTGGGTACACGTAGATATACCATCGTCGCTTTCGTCTCAACAGAAGAAAAGCAGTATTAACTGTTCCATAGCTTGACAGAGGAGGTTGTATCGATGCCTACCATATCCAAGTTCAAAGTGGCCTTGGACAAACATTCAGACTGTAAGTATTTGTAAGTATTTGTAAGTTATTTTCTGGGGGGGGGGGGTTACAGAGCTTGTTGCACTTTTTACAAATAAATTTGATTTGATTTGGATATCAAACTATTGTTTGAAAACAAATCATGTCTTTTTTAATCACCAAACATATAAAGTTATCCAATTTTAATGAAATTTTCAATATTTATTTAATAAATCATATATTTTATACGGAACAAAATATCTCTATTTATATAATGTTAGTTATGTGTATATGTTTATATATTTTTATGTACAGGATTCACTCCTAAACCAACAAACAGATCATTATGCATTGTTAAATACAGCTACTAGGCGAAATGGGTTGTAAGCTGGGCTATATTTAGTTTCATTTAGTTTTACGAAGCCTTTCGTGAAAATTCGGATGCTTCCAATTTGTTGTGAAATTTTAACAATAGGTATTAGACATCACTTTATAACTACTCCCAAACTTCAAGTTTCATTGGAGTATTGAAAAGGGGTTTAGGGAGCATAATCTGGGCAAAACCTCCCATTTGAAAATTTAAATATTTCAGATTTGCATTAAATTTCAACAATAGTCACCATGTAAGCAAGATTGTTTAAATTTCAATTTCTTTTTAAGACCCCCTTAAGTTAAAAACATAAATTTTAGACATTTTCTAGAAGCAATATCGTTTAATTGATTTTGATCAAAATTGAAATGAGACTTCTCAACATCAAGTTTTGTATCATTCTATCTTGTGAGAGTATCATTTGTATCCTTGTAAGAGTAGCATTTGTATAATTCTATCTAGTAAGAGTATCATTTGTATCATTCTATCTTTTAAGAATATTATTTGTATCCTTGTAAAAGTATGATTTGTATCATTCTATCTTGTAAGAGTATCGTTTGTATCATTATATCTTGTAAGAGTATCGTTTGTATCCTTGTAAACGTATCATTTGTATTATTCTATCTAGTACAAGTATCATTTGTATCATTCTATCTTGTAAGAGTATCATTTGTATCATTCTACTTGGTAAGAGTATCGTTGATATCATTCTATCTTGTAAGAGTATCATTTGTTTTATTCTATCTTGTAAGAGTATCATGTGAATATTTATGTCTTGTGAAAGTATCGTTTGTATAAATCTATCTTGTAAGAGTATCATTTGTATCATTCTATCTTGTAAGAGTATCATTTGTATCATTCTATCTTGTAAAAGTATCATTTGTATCATTCTATCTGTAAGAGTATCATTAGAATCATTCTATCTTGTAAAAGTATCATTTGTATCATTCTATCTTGTAAGAGTATCGTTTGTATCATTCTATCTTGTAAGAGTATCATTTGTATCATTTTATCTTGTAAGAGTATCGTTTGTATCATTCTATCTTGTAAGAGTATTGTTTGTATCATTCTACCTAGTAAGAGTATCATTTGTATCATTCTATCTTGTAAGAGTATCATTTGTATCATTCTATCTTGTAAAAGTATCGTTTGTATCATTCTACCTTGTAAGAGTATCATGTGTATCATTCTATCTTGTAAGAGTATCGTTTGTATCATTCTATCTTGTAAGAGTATCGTTTGTATCATTCTACCTTGTAATAGTATCATTTGTATCCTTGTAAGAGTATCATTTGTATCATTCTATCTAGTAAGAGTATCATTTGTATCATTCTATCTTGTAAGAGTATCGTTTGTATGATTCTATCTTGTAAGAGTATCATTTGTATCATTCTATCTTGTAAGAGTATCGTTTGTATCATTCTATCTTGTAAAAGTATCGTTTGTATCATTCTATCTTGTAAGAGTATCGTTTGTATCATTCTATCTTGTAAGATTATCATTTGTATAATTCTATCTTGTAAGAGTATCGTTTGTATGATTCTATCTTGTAAGAGTATCGTTTGTATCATTCTATCTTGTAAGAGTATCATTTGTATTATTCTATCTTGTAAGAGTATCGTTTGTATCATTCTATCTTGTAAGAGTATCGTTTGTAGCATTCTATCGTGTAAGAGTATGATTTGTGTCTTTGTAAGAGTATCATTTGAATCATTCTATGTAGTAAGAGTATCATTTGTATCATTCAATTTTGTAAGAGTATCGTTTGTATCATTCTATCTTGTAAGAGTATAATTTGAATCATTCTATCTAGTAAGTGTATCATTTGTATCATTCTATCTTGTAAAAGTATCATTTGTATCATTCTATCTTGTAAGAGTATCATTTGTATCATTCTACCTTGTAAGAGTATCATTTGTATCATTCTATCTTGTAAGAGTATCATTTGTATCATTCTATCTTGTAAGAGTATCGTTTGTATCATTCTATCTTGTAAGAGTATTGTTTGTATTATTTTACCTAGTAAGAGTATCATTTGTATCATCCTACCTTATAAGAGTATCATTTGTATCATTCTATCTTGTTAGAGTATCATTTGTATCATTCTATCTTGTAAGAGTATCGTTTGTATCATTCTATCTTGTAAGAGTATTGTTTGTATCATTTTACCTAGTAAGAGTATCATTTGTATCATTCTACCTTGTAAGATTATCATTTGTATCATTCTATCTTGTAAGAGTATCATTTGTATCATTCTATATTGTAAAAGTATCGTTTGTATCATTCTACCTTGTAAGAGTATCATGTGTATCATTCTATCTTGTAAGAGTAGCGTTTGTATCATTCTATCTTCTAAGAGTATCGTTTGTATCATTCTACCTTGTAATAGTATCATTTGTATCCTTGTAAGAGTATCATTCGTATCATTCTATCTAGTAAGAGTATCATTTGTATCATTCTATCTTTTTAGAGTATCATTTGTATCATTCTATCTTGTAAGAGTATCGTTTGTATCATTCTACCTTGTAATAGTATCATTTGTATTCTGGTAAGAGTATCATTTGTATCATTCTATCTAGTAAGAGTATCATTTGTATCATTCTATCTTGTAAGAGTATCGTTTGTATCATTCTATCTTGTAAGAGTATCGTATGTATCATTCCATCTTGTAAGATTATCATTTGTATCATTCTATCTTGTAAGAGTATCGTTTGTATCATTCTATCTTGTAAGAGTATCGTTTGTATCATTCTATCTTGTTAGAGTATCATTTGTATCTTTGTAAGAGTATCATTTGAATCATTCTATCTAGTAAGAGTATCATTTGTATCATTCAATCTTGTAGGAGTATCGTTTGTATCATTCTATCTTGTAAGAGTATCATTTGTATCATTCTATCTTGTCAGAGTATCGTTTGTATCATTCTATCTTGTAAGAGTATCATTTGTATCATTCTATCTTGTAAGAGTATCGTTTGTATCATTCTATCTTGTAAGAGTATCATTTGTACCATTCTATCTTGTAAGAGTATCGTTTGTATCATTCTATCTTGTAAGAGTATCGTTTGTATCAGTCTATCTTGTAAGAGTATCATTTTTATCATTCTATCTTGTAAGAGTATCGTTTGTATCATTCTATCTTGTAAGAGTATCGTTTGTATCATTCTATCTTGTAAGAGTATCGTATGTATCATTCCATCTTGTAAGATTATCGTTTGTATCATTCTATCTTGTAAGAGTATCGTTTGTATCATTCTATCTTGTAAGAGTATCGTTTGTATCATTCTATCTTGTAAGAGTATCGTTTGTATCATTCTATCTTGTAAGAGTATCGTATGTATCATTCCATCTTGTAAGATTATCGTTTGTATCATTCTATCTTGTAAGAGTATCGTTTGTATCATTCTATCTTGTTAGAGTATCATTTGTATCTTTGTAAGAGTATCATTTGAATCATTCTATCTAGTAATAGTATCATTTGTATCATTCAATCTTGTAGGAGTATCGTTTGTATCATTCTATCTTGTAAGAGTATCATTTGTATCATTCTATCTTGTAAGAGTATCGTTTGTATCATTCTATCTTGTAAGAGTATCATTTGTATCATTCTATCTTGTAAGAGTATCGTTTGTATCATTCTATCTTGTAAGAGTATCATTTGTACCATTCTATCTTGTAAGAGTATCGTTTGTATCATTCTATCTTGTAAGAGTATCGTTTGTATCAGTCTATCTTGTAAGAGTATCATTTTTATCATTCTATCTTGTAAGAGTATCGTTTGTATCATTCTATCTTGTAAGAGTATCGTTTGTATCATTCTATCTTGTAAGAGTATCGTGTGTATCATTCTATCTTGTAAGAGTATCATTTGTATCATTCTATCTTATAAGAGTATCATTTGTATCATTCTATCTAGTAAGAGTATCGTTTGTATCATTCTATCTTGTAAGAGTATCATTTGTATCATTCTATCTTGTAAGAGTATCGTTTGTATTATTCTATCTTGTAAGAGTATCGTTTGTATCAGTCTATCTTGTAAGAGTATCATTTGTATTATTCTATCTTGTAAGAGTATCATTTGTATCATTCTATCTTGTAAGAGTATCATTTGTATCATTCTATCTTATAAGAGTATCATTTGTATCATTCTATCTTGTAAGAGTATCGTTTGTATCATTCTATCTCATAAGAGTATCATTTGTATCATTCTATCTTGTAAGAGTATCATTTGTATCATTCTATCTTGTAAGAGTATCATTTGTATCATTCTATCTAGTAAGAGTATCGTTTGTATCATTCTATCTTGTAAGAGTATCATTTGTATCATTCTATCTTGTAAGAGTATCATTTGTATCATTCTATCTTGTAAGAGTATCGTTTTTATCAGTCTATCTTGTAAGAGTATCATTTGTATTATTCTATCTTGTAAGAGTATCATTTGTATCATTCTATCTTGTAAGAGTATCATTTGTATCATTCTATCTTATAAGAGTATCATTTGTATCATTCTATCTTGTAAGAGTATCGTTTGTATCATTCTATCTCATAAGAGTATCATTTGTATCATTCTATCTTGTAAGAGTATCATTTGTATCATTCTATCTTGTAAGAGTATCATGTGTATCATTCTAGCTTGTAAAAGTATGTTTTTTATAATTCTATCTTGTAAGAGTATCGTTTGTATCATTCTATCTTGTAAGAGTATCGTTTGTATCATTCTATCTTGTAAGAGTATCATTTGTACTATTCTATATTCATATACTAGTCCTGGGACGCTTTTCCATTTTGTTTGATTTAAACATTTTATGTAAACTATTTTTTAAACACGCTAATTTAAATTGCAAATAGAAGGGAATATTTAGTAATAAAATTATGCATTGAGGAATTATTTTTAGTCTTAGTGAATTAAAAAAAATATTTAAATGGATGTTGTTTATTCTATGTTTTCATTACAAATACAAATTAATTGTTGTTTTTTAATTTGATATTCATTACTAATGGAGATTTAGTATCTGCCTGTCTGAAGCCGAAACTACACTATTACTGCTATTAATTGTACTATATTTTAATGCTTAAGTCAGTTTACTATATTTCAGACTAATGTTCCATTCAAGGGAGTATTGTGGTATATATTCTGTTATCATGATACGATCCTCCCAGGCATTACCCCATCCTTGTTTATGGGGATGGGTAGTGTAGTATTTTTTGCTTTCATAAGATCATCCTCTTAGGCAATTTCAATCATTCTATTTATTAGGGGGTAGTTTAGTATCTATTTTCTTGTCATGCGACCATCCTCCTAGGCATTATCTCCTCCTTTTGGGGATAGTGTAGTATCTGTTCTGTTGTCATGCAACCATCCTCCTTTTGGGGTAGTGTAGTATATGTTTGTTCGCCATGATACCATCCTCCCAGGCTAGTAAAAAATGTGCGATCGATGGCAACATATGTTTGTTAGTATCAATAACTAATAGCGCGTGGTGGAGAAATAATTTGACATCAATTTGTTCTGATTTTTACTAACGAAATTGATCCGTGATGAACTAGTTTTAGCGCTCATGACGAAAACAAAAGTCAAAATAACGTTGACTATTATATGTTGTGACTAAAATAAAAAATTACTTGGCTTGTATTTAAACTTCTTAAATAGTTATACTATCTTTTAACGTTTACTTCAGTTAACTATTTTAGACTAATTTACTATCTTTCATTGCTCTATTCAGTGGGGTGTAGTATCTGTTCTGTGTCATGAGACCATTCTCTCAGACATAGCTTCCTCTTTTAGGGGGCAGTATAGTATATGTTCGTTCGCCACCTTATCATCATCCTCCCAAACATTACCTCCTCCTTTTGGAGGAAAGAGTAATATAGTATCTGTTCTGTGGCTGTGATACTATCGTCCGAAAGTTTACCTTCTCTTTTATTTATTTTGGTGAGGGGGTAGTTATACAGGGTGATTCATAAGTCATTCCACTTAGCTATTTAAAATGATTACCATATGAAGCACAAACATACTATGAACTTTTGATTATTGTTATCTTACTCTCTAATTACTGCTATTTGTTATTTTAAATTTGTTCGTTTATATATTTGTTTCTATATATATCTATTTCATAATCAATCACATATGCTACAAAGAGTCGTAAATTCCTTGCAAAAAAGAATGGAGCTATGCATACAGAACGAAGGTGGAAATTTTGAAAATTTGCTGTAATTTTAAACTCCCATAAATGAATTTGTTGAATAAACTTTCTGTTTTGTATTACCATATTTTTTAACTTTAGAATTTCAAAAATAAATAGCTAAGTGACTTATGAATCAGCCTGTATATAAGCAAAAATATGGAACCTCTGGTCGCATATGTTTTTCTAGTAATAATAACAGATACAGCAGTTCTTTCTGTTTGTAGTGGTAAACAAATGCATGGTAACTGAATCAATTATTTAAATTCCAAATAATATAAATGTTTCATTTTCAAAGATCAGAGACTAGAGTAACAGTAATTTTATGATATTAGAACCTTTTCTCAGAAAGTCAGAGAGTGATCATCATTATATTCGGTTTGGTGTCCGTTTTACATGCTGGCATGTGTTTGACAGCTTTTAGAAATTGACTTCTAAACTTACCTATCTCTAGCCATGTCTTTTTTAATCCCTCTTTCTTGCAAATCAATCCTTATCACTTTCTCTTATCTCTTGTATTTAAAACATTTAAATATTAATAACCAATTACTGACTTGCAATTTTCTGTCTTCAGAGACAATTGATACTCCCTGAAAGTGAAATAGTGAAGCAAGTGTTGCGCAATAACCGACCGCGTAATAGTGAAGCAAGTGTTGCGCTATAACGAACCGCGTAATAGTGAAGCAAGTGTTACACAATAACCAACCGCGTAATAGTGAAGCAAGTGTTGCGCAATAACCAACCGCGTAATAGTGAAGCAAGTGTTGCGCAATAACCAACCGCGATTCTCTGGATGCTATTGCTTTAATCCTGTGACAAGAAGAAATTCAAGCTCAATGGAAGCAATGCTGGGGCAAGCGGAAGACTAATTAGTTATTTCAGAGATATTTTTGTAGTAGAGCCCCGACATAAAAAATACCCCCAACAAAAACGGACAAAATACGGGGTGCAGTAAAAACACGTTTATGACTTACCCAAGAGGATGAACTCTATTTGTCATTAATTATTTGCGTAAAAAGATCGTTTCTCTTATATTTCTACTAACACATAAACTCGCACAGATAGCTGTCCACCATTCCACGATCCGTTCCACCGTGACCTTTATTCCGCATTTTGTGCAGCCTAACCCTTACCTAAACCCTTACCCTAACCATAACTTTACACAAGTCTAGACATGACTAACAGCAGGCCACGAGCGCTTGTATGCACCGCACAGACTGGTGGAGCTATTTTCTTTTGCAAAAACTCATTTAGTAGCGAGGCACTTCTACAAAAAACCCTTTCAGAGTTTTATTTTTCTTAGACTAATTGCCATGCCAGTACGAATATGCTGGCTATCCTAACCCTAACCCTAACCCTATCTTATCTATAGCTATGAAGACTATGAGATGTATGAATACTTTAAAGTTTCACTTTCAAACTTACGGCATTGGTATTCCGATTTAGTCACTCATCGAAGTAGTGAGCAGGCTCAACGTTGCTTAACTTTGGCGATCTAATGAGAACCATTGTTTAAACGCGGCGTAAGCCGTTACGTACTGCCAAATACGATGTAGAGAAATGCGTGAGATTGATTTGATAACATTATGTCCTAATTCTTTTAGTGATGAAATTGCGCCGTTAGAAATAATTTTTCGCACTATTTTTTATTTTTCATTTTATGTTTAAAATAACGTTGACTATCAAATGTTCTCACTAAAAATAACAATATCTTGCCTTATCTTTTTTACTTCTCAAATATGAGAATTGCCTTTTTCTTCTTTCTTCTTCTTCCATTTTCCCAAATAAGCATCTCTCAAAAGGCTGAGTTTTTTTTTAAATAACAACTGTGTTTCTCATTTGTTTAGTTTCAATTAACCACCTACGTCCCCAAATCCATATACTATTAAAATGTTACAGCGGGTTGGGAGTGTGTCTGTTCGTACGGAACAGAGACATATGATTGGTTGACACAAAATGAATAGGCAGAGTACACATTACTAAGGCAGTGTTTTTTACGATGTCAATACCCGAGTTCGAATCTCACGGATGTCTAAAAGAATTTTAAAAATGGATACATGTTTTATAGATTTAAAGAAATTAACACAACATCATAACATTAAAAATATTGCATAAATATTGTTTTAACTAAATGACCCTAACCCTAACCCTAACCCTAACCCTACCCCTAACCCTGTTTTTGATAATCCACAAAAGTATACATGAAGAGTATTTGACATTAGTTGAAATTTTTGCTTAAAAAATAATTCTAATGTTTTTGTCAATAAAGACAATGCGTACATACATTCGTCGTAGTTACTTACTCTCATGCAAATACTAAGCAGCATTTTTTTCACGTAATTTTGCGAATACTTTTCTTCGTATAGAGCTGTAGAAGCAAGATAAAGATGGAAATTGACATACCCAGGTACTATACACCACTCAAACAACGGGTATGTACTAGTATTTAAGAAAGATTTTAACATTAGACCTGGATACTTTTGAAAAGTAATTTATGATCATAAACTATAATACATCAATTGTGATTAACTAAATCTATTTTTATATTTTATCAGGTCAGCAGTTTTCTATTTGTAGAAAGCAAGATAAAGATGGAAATTGACATACCCAGGTACTATACACCACTCAAACAACGGGTATGTACTAGTATTTAAGAAAGATTTTAACATTAGACCTGGATACTTTTGAAAAGTAATTTATGATCATAAACTATAATACATCAATTGTGATTAACTAAAGCTATTTTTATATTTTATCAGGTCAGCAGTTTTCTATTTGCTTACAAATATCAGCGTGGGAGCAGGAGTGACTATCCCCAAAGTAATATGTCCTTTACCATCGACCCAGAACACCGCAACAGACATACGGTATAAATGTAATTATGATTACTTTTTCGTCTTACACCGTGCGCTGCATAGGGTTACATTAATTATTAACTGACTAGCGATTGAGCCACTAATAAAACAATAAATAATGTTTAGCTTTTTTATACAACACACCAAAAACTTATTCGAGAAGACATTCATATAATATATACAGAAAACCGGGTCCTACATTTGGTTATTTTTAACTAAATATTGCTACAGAATATTGCTAGAGAGTATGCACTATTTTCAGTTCCGTAAACCCAAAATTACAAACAAAAACAATCATCGCCTCTACGCACGTAGGTTGCTACGGGGGCGGCCTTTCTTTGTTGTGAAATAAGATGAACGTTTAAACGTTAATTATTAGTTACAATTAATAATTAATAAAATAATTAATATTTATACGTAGTTAAAATTCGATTAACACTAATTATATGGGGTTCAGGGGTTGGAGAAAGAGTTTCTTCGTCTTTTTAATTTTTTTCAGGCGATGTCGATCTACGGATCCTGCTAGTCGATTATATCATGCAGAGTGCTTTGAGTTGGCGGAGTTTGACTGTGGCCGTCCCTTTCCAGGCCATGTCGTCTAAACAATTTCGTCCGACCCAATTTTATTCTCAAGGCTTAGATTAACCCGTGGCATATGTTTTTTTTGCAGATATTCTAACTGCGTGGACACACCTCATAATTCAAATAACTTTCTTATACAAATTAGAAAGCTGAAATTCTTCAATATGATAACACATATTGTATATATTTTATTTAGTCAATTTTGAAAAAAAAATATTTTAAGTCGATTTTTTTCTCAGTTTGAAAGTCATATTTCACCAATTTCAAATTTTAGGAAAGTAGAAAGTAGACCTTGGATTTACTTTCGGCAGCCTCGTAACTCTCGCTTCCCGTATTTTGTCCTTTAGTCCTCACATTACATGAGCGATATTTCTGACAAAGGGGGGAGAATTTCTGTTTTCTGGGTCTGAATATATCCATCTAACACTTATCGTGTGCTAGTTTTTGATCTGGTAGTAGTATTTCCTTTTTTTAGCTCCTTACATCAAGTGGCTTCATGCCTTGTCTGGAATGACTTCCATAAAAACATTTTGTTAACTTGTATTTAAAGTTTTATTTGTTTGAATTTGTTAAACTTATGAAATGTTGAATTTTACAGCCAAAATTATGAACATCTATTAATTATTCTTATCGATTTTTCATGAAAGAATATTTAGGTTTATGATTATCATCGATATATACTGGATCGCGATAGAAAAAAAAAGCCACTCTCTAGTGTGAGAATCGAACCCACGATGGTATAAAAAATAGAAACTGAGGGCGAACACTTATTATCATAGCCACCGATCAAATAAAATATGTTGTCTTTTAACAGTGTTAAATAAGTTCTGGATATGCATTTTTTTTTACCTTTTCGCCTAAATCTAAAATAATTCAATTGTTTAAAATAAATAAAAATATAGAATAGAAATTCTTATTAAAGTAAAATTATATTAATGAAAATTTATCAAATATTTTTTATTCATTTTTAATAAAAAAACACATAAATATTTTCTGTTCTAAAGTAAATAATACAAATAGTTTTTATTCATTTTTAATTTAAAAAAACATAAATGTTTTCTGTTCTAAAGTAAATAATACAAATAGTTTTTATTCATTATAAATTAAAAAAACATAAATGTTTTCTTTCTAAAGTAAATAATACGAATACTTTTTATTCATTTTTAATTAAAAAAACATAAATGCTTTCTGTTCTACAGTAAATAATGCAAATACTTTTTGTTCATTTTTAATTTTAAAAAACATAAATGTTTTCTGTTCTAAAGTAAATAATACAAATACTTTTTATTCATTTTAAATAAAAAAAAAACATAAATGTTTTCTGTTATAAAGTAAAAAATACAAATATTTTTTTATTCCTTTTTAATAAAAAAAACATAAATGTTTTCTGTTCTAAAGTAAAAAATACAAATATTTTTTTATTCATTTTTAATAAAAAAACATAAATGTTTTCTGTTCTAAAGTAAATAATACAAATAGTTTTTATTTATTTTTAATTTAAAAAACATAAATGTTTTCTGTTCTAAAGTAAATAATACAAATATTTTTTATTGATTTTTAATTAAAAAAACAAATGTTTTCTGTTCGAAAGTAAATAATACAAATATTTTTTATTCATTTTTAATTAAATAAAAACATAAATGTTTTCTGTTCTAAAGTTAATAATACAAATAGTTTTTATTCATTTTTAATTTTAAAAAAACATAAATGTTTTCTGTTATAAAGTAAATAATACAAATATTTTTTATTGATTTTTAATTAAAAAAACAAATGTTTTCTGTTCGAAAGTAAATAATACAAATATTTTTTATTGATTTTTAATTAAATAAAAACATAAATGTTTTCTGTTATAAAGTAAATAATACAAATATTTTTTATTCATTTTTAATTAAATAAAAACATAAATGTTTTCTGTTCTAAAGTAAATAATACAAATACAAATACGATGATTCATCGTTTAAACTATAAACCATTATTAGAGGTATGTTGTTCGGTCGGGTAAAAGGGGGCGTAAAAAATGTCGGAACATTTGTTTCAAATGTTAGTTTCACGTTCTTTTTATTTTGACAAAAGGGGTCAAAAGTCGACATCGATAAGGATATCAGATCGAAAGTGCTAATTCTAAATCTGCGGTTAATTATGCTCTGAGATCAACTGCTTAACTGTGATACCGCGACACATATACAAACAGCTTTGCTTTCAATATAAATATATAGATGTTCATAAGTAACACTTTCAGAGGATTAGATTGAATTGTTTTGTAAAACTTTAATTTGTATACACTTTCAAAATGGTATGTTTAGTGCCTTCCTTTCAGATTGTCACGCTTTTCCAATGCACGACAGACCTCAAGTTGTTATGCCAATAAAACAATCAGCTTGGATAGTGTGTAGCACGATGACACTGTATAATTAACGAAATTCGAAACAGTAAAAGAAAATAATATTTGAAATGCAAGAGAATATAATCTCTCCCACTCTTTATAATGTATATGTATTACATATATATATATATATATATATATATATATATATATATATATATATATATATATATATTAGTATTTCATGTATCCACATAAAATTTTATAAGGAGATATAATTTTTTTTAAGTATAAATTTTCAGTATTTACTTCAACAGTGCTCGATACGTAAGCAGAGCTAGGTAGTAAGCTATGAAAATATATTTATGGCAATTAAGCGACACAGAGGCTCCCGCATTTTAGCCTGAAGATTCCCCCGGGGATGGAACGCGCGAGTCTCTGTGTAGCTTAATTGCCATAAATATATTTTAATAGCTTACTATATAGATATATATATATATATATATATATATATATATATCTGTTTCGTCACACAAAAGGTAACGAGTACAAAACTGCCCAACGAATAAGAGAAGTCAGACCCTCATCCTCACTCTAATTCCCTCAGACGTGAACTTTTTTTTGTCCTTTCTGTTTTATACGTTTTTCTTCTTTCCTCTATTTCTATATTTATTGCATAATCCTCGGCAAACGTCTTTGATGTGTTTTTACATCCGACATCATTTGTTTTAATGTCTAGTCGCCAATTTAAATCCCCTCCCTCTTTCTCTCTCTCTCTCTCTTAATTTATTTTTATATATATATATATATATATATATATATATATATATATATATATATATATATATATATATATATATATATAGTAAGCAATGAAAATATATATGGCAATCAAGCTACACAGAGGCTACCGTGTTTTATCCCCGGGGGGGAATCGTCAGGCTAAAGGCATTTAGCCTGACGATTCCCCCGGGTATGAAACACGGGAGGCTCTGGGTAGCTTGATTGCCATATATATTTTCATTGCTTACTACCTAGCTCTACTTACGTATCGAGCACTGTTGAAGTAAATACTGAAAACTGACACATAAAAAATTATATCTCCTTATAATATTTTATGTGGATACATGAAGTACTAATATATATATATATATATTACTATTTCATGTATCCACATAAAATTATAAAATTTATGTGGATACATGAAATAGTAATATATATATATATATATATATATTAGTACTTCATGTATCCACATAAAATATTATAAGGAGATATCATTTTTTATGTATCAATTTTCAGTATTTACTTCAACAGTGCTCGATACGTAAGTAGAGCTAGGTAGTAAGCTATGAAAATATATTTATGGCGGGGATGAAACGCGGGAGCTTCTGTGTAGCTTAATTGCCATAAATATATTTTCATAGCTTACTATACCAAAATGTCCGGCGTACCTCAGATTACCTTGGCTGGGTAATATTAGCATAAAATTTGCTAACCAAACTTCTGTAGCTGTGCGTCGGTGTTACCAGGCATCTAATCCTAGAATTGTTTTTTTCTGCTCGACCTTTGCTCAAATCCATTCATAAGGATGTTCTCCCACCCCAACATATCAGTAATATCATTTATCAATTTAAATGTCGTTGCGATGCCGTATACGTGGGAAGCACAGTGCAAAGGTTTGAATCCAGAATAAAACAACACATCCCCCCTGCAATACGCCGGGGCCAACTAAATAATGTAAATAATTTAGTCAACACATCCGGGTCAGCTATTGCTTATAAATAGCACCGAATGTGCGTCGACTTACACTATTGACTGGTTTTCTGTCATAAGTAGATCGAATTCTTTATTCCACCTCAAAGTCCTGGAAGCTATATATATCAAGTCAGTCCAACCCTCCCTTTGTAAACAAAAGGAGTGGTTTCTAGGACTCAATGTGATCAACTTGGGACCCTTCCCCCCATTTTTTTTCCTAAACTTGTCACGAAAGCCGGCTCAGTATATTCATAAATTAAAAAAAATTATTTCCTCTTGTTTTTATACTTTTTCAATTTCATTCCACCCCTAAACAATGTCACAAACGTCTGTTTTCTTTGCTGTAATTAAATTTTGTACCATGAAATATATATATATATATATATATATATATATATATATATATATATATATATATATATATATATATATATGGAAAAATAAAAAGGAAACAACCAAGAGATATTTTTTATATATTCATCAACGTTTTGTCTTTATTGTAAGACTTTCTCAGGATGATAATTTGAAGAAAAATGTCATGCAAGTACATCGAAAGTTTGGGTTGACATGATGGAGAGATAAAGGAAAGTAGTAGCTATGGAAGCTGAGGAAGTCTTACAATAAAGACGAAACGTTGATGAATATATAAAAAATATTTCTTGTTTTTTTTCCTTTTTCATTTCCCATTACGTCGGATTACTACTATCCTTCCTTTCTCATTCATATATATATATATATATATATATATATATATATATATATATATATATATATATATATATAGGCAGCATGTTTTCACTTTATTAAATAACACGAAGTGTTATGGCTTGATAAAACTTCTTTTTTGAATTTTCCGAATAGTCCGTTTAGTATTTCGAGCAAATTTCTTTCCTTTTTCGCAAGTACTTTCGGTTCGATTAGTCAAATATTCATCAGGCGATGTTAGTCTTAGTGTGTTTACAACTATGTCTTTACTGTTGAGTTTTTTAACGGCTACTAATATACAATTTTAAAATGAGCGCCTATAAATATTGAGATGTTGTATGTGTTACACTGGCCGTTCTTACACAGGAGAAACAACACCGGTTGTCACTATAAATAGTGCGAGTCACCAGAAGACAAAACACCACCTTGTAACTGTCTAGCCAAGAGCTAGTCACTTTCTTACTTTGTTAATACACTTGTTAAACCAACCCTCGACTTGACTTCCTTTATTTATTATTTACTGTGGAACAACTTCACAGCAGTATGCGAACGGGATTACGTTCTAAGCGCGTGCAAAATACAAAAGTATGATTGCTTAGCGGCTAAGAATTTTGTAATTTTAGTTACTATGCTAGACATTTTAAAATGTTGTGACTAGTTTCGTAATTCACATTATTGATTGTGAGATGTTTAGTCTTCAAGAATTTTTAATATTTCGATGTTGGTATCGTGGTGTATTATTTTAGTATTATTAGCTAGGATGTGTTTTATTGAGAAGGGGGCAGTCATGTTTTTTATGGGTTGGCAAATGGAGCTAGTGTCGGAGAAGTGTAAGGTGAGTCTTCGGGAATGTGTTGTGGCAGTGAAACCGATGTAACAATTAGTTTTATTATTATTGTCGGAGATACATTCTCCCATGGGCATTGAAACTGATATATTACATTGGTTCTTCCTTATGTTTTGGAGTCTAAGAAGTGTTATTAAACTACATGGTTCGATGTTTTCATTTTTTTACAATAAATGATGAATCTGATTTTATTATTACAGTTGATGGAGGATATGTATCTATATATTTTATTTCTAAGGGCTTTTTCATCACATTTAAAGTACGGGTGCATTTGGTTACAGTAGAATAGATTAATGTAGTGGGAATTATTTAGCTGATTATTATTAGTATTGTCTAAGTTTCTAATCATTAATTTTATTTATTCGTCTGCAATATAATTTGGGAATTGATTGTTAATTATGACTTGTTTAATGTGTTTTTAATTCGTTGAAGAATATTTTTTCTGGGTGAAGAGATTAGTTTAGCACGGTTTAATAGATTTTTAATCATAGCAATTTTATATCGATATGAACATTCGCTTCTATAACTTTAAATACATGTATTAATAGAGGTAGGTCTTTTAGAGGGAGAGGAGATGAATGCGTCACTTTTAGAGTCAATGGAATTTTGTTATTATATTCAAGTTCATAAGTGAATGTAAGTATGGAGTTATTTTGAAAAATGTCTTGAAGTTTTTTATCTCATCATTATTGTCTGCTAAAATAAGGATATCATCAACGTAGCGGGCATAAATAGAGAGTGTAGTAATTATATTAAATATTTTATTTTCGAGGCCAGCCATGTAAAAATTACGTAAGATCTGTCCAAGGACCGATCCCATAGAAAGGCCGTCAATTTGGGTATAGATGTTTCCCTTATGGTCGTAGAAAAGGACTTCGGTTGTGCAAATTAATAATAACTTTTTAAGTTTTTTAGGACCAATGTTTAGTGGAGGGAGAATGGGTTGGGTAACATTTTATCAATAAGATATCAATGATATCCTTAGTTTAGTAGACAATAATGATGAGAGATAATTCAAATAAAATTGTATAATTCTGGGACTTTTGTGATTTTTCATGTTTGTTTGTTTAAAATGCGTAATTTCCCAGTGTTATATCATCGTAGGGGGTGAGTCCCTTTTGCCGATAGTGTCGGCTAGTATTGCACATCTGAAAAAAAAACCTTTTAAAAAAAACCGTAAAGATTGGCACCCAGGCGGTCCTACTAAACGTGTAAAAACAAGATTTGAGTGTATCAGAGGAGGGGGAGGGGTAGAATATGAGGGTATGAAAATGGAGAGAGAGAGAGAGGGGAAGAAAGGGGTGAAAATAAACGTATAGTAACGATATGGAATGGTAAGGAGATGAGAGAGAGAAAGCGAGAGGGAGAGAGAATGAGTGAGGGAGGCGAAAATGAACGTATGTTAGCGATATGAAATGGTAGAAAGATAAAAGAGAGAGAAAGCAAAAGAGAGAGAGAGAGAAATGGTAAGATGCAAAGAAGTACTATAAAAAAGATGAAGAAGAAGAAGGAAGATGAGGAATGAATTCTAAGTTCCAAGAACCAACGACAGACGCCAGCACTCAAAATCGTTTACTACAACGTTTTTACGCTAAATCTAGAAGTTTGTAACGTTTATTTATTTACCAAGTATACACAACTTTACCTTTGGATGTAGTAGTCATGCTTTAACTTACATGAATATTTTTTAGTTTAATCTAGTTTTATTTTCAGTTTTTCCATAGTTAATAATAATATATGAGTCTGTTAGTTTTTCGCTTACTCCTTAAAAACAGGAGGCTTAAAAATTAGATTTGTTTTTAAATAATAATAATTAAAAAAGAAAAGAAAAGATGTTTATATACTAAGATTATTCTTTTGAAAATAAAGCTTGAAGAATATGTTTTGTCCCAGAAAGCTTTTGGTGGAAACAAATTACTAACACCAGGAAAAGAGTTCATTTTTACAGTTTATAAGAAAGTTGGGAACTCTTTATTTATTTCTTCGTCTTTAACACACGCACACAACGAGTCGCGGGCGAAAAGTACGCAGGCTCCGTCAAAGACCTGGGTACGAGGTCTGAAGGAAGAAGAAGAAGAAGAAGAAAAAGAAGAAGAGGAAGAAAAGACTCCTTTCCCACACCAATAATACTTACTTTACTTACCAGAAGTAGTAAGAAGAACGATACAAGATGAGTGGGAAGAAATCCTTACAGAGAAATGGATCCGCCCCTGAGATAAATATTGCATTGCTTGGATCCCTTGGCGTCGGAAAATCAGGTAAGAATTTGGTACGCTTTACACTGCAACCCAATTACTTATAATCTAAAAAGAATGTTTGTATTTGTAATTTTAAATGAATGTTATATATATATATATATATATATATATATATATATATATATATATATATATATATATATATATATGTATATGTATATATTTATTTTTATATATATATATATATACATATATATATATATATATATATATATATATATATATACATGTGTTTTTTTTACTTCAGTCGAAGTTCTCAGAAATCAAGGGGCCCCTTCCTGGGGCAAACACTTGATCTCTATATGAGATACATAGATACCCGAATATTCTTTTAAAATTCTCTTTTTTTTCTCAAACATT
This sequence comes from Sepiola atlantica, assembly GCA_963556195.1. Classification (NCBI taxonomy): domain Eukaryota; kingdom Metazoa; phylum Mollusca; class Cephalopoda; order Sepiida; family Sepiolidae; genus Sepiola; species Sepiola atlantica. Next base: position 259,761,867 of record OY744515.1, read on the forward strand.
GAGTTAGTAAAAAAGTTAAGAATAATAAATTTCTTCTCTCTCCAACTGACCAGTCAAGTATGTCATAGTATATCTTTCATTTTGTCTGTTGGTATTACCGGATTCCAGGACAAGAATTCATCTAGTCTGGTGGAGTATCCAGCAACGTTCTGTTACTTGAGGTAACATCACTAGCAGAAGATGCACTATTCCTCGTATGGGGGGGTCTTATTTGTGCTGCAGATACTATGTAATTTTGAATATTTGGTCAGGGTTTACTTGTAGGGGTAAGTATCCTCATGTCAGGTTGTCCTGACAAACCCTTGTACAGAGAGACCGAAGACACTCGAGGATAGTGTCTAGTAGGTAATTCAAACTTCCAGGTAGGTAATTCAAACTCCCCGTGTATATATGTGTGTGTGTGTGTGGGTGTGTGTGTGTGTGTGATAGTTGGGGTTTATCTAGCGTTCGGGTTTCGAATCTCAGCGTCTACGTCTAGCTACATCTGAAGAGCCGACGAAACAATTGTTTATGTCTCTCTCTCTCTCTCTCTCTCTCTCTCTCTCTCTCTATATATATATATATATATATATATATATATATATATATATATATATATATATATATATATATATATATATATATATACATGCGCGTATGTGATGTGTGTGTTTTGGCAGCTTATCATAATCCAGACGTGTTTAATTAAAAGCTACGGAGTTTTTTCTTTCTTTTTGTTTTTTAATTCATTTTTAAAAAAATGTTTTCTGTGTTGTTCGAGCCAACTTCCAAATTTCAGGAATTAAAACAAAAAATGCAAAAGTCTAAATAAACAAAAAATGCAAAAGTCTAAATAAACAAAAAATGCAAAACTCTAAATAAACAAAAAATGCAAAACTCTAAATAAACAAAAAATGCAAAACTCTAAATAAATAATAAATGCAAAACTCTAAATAAACAATGAATGCAAAACTCTAAATAAACAATGAATGCAAAACTCTTTATAAACAATGAATGCAAAACTCTAAATAAACAATAAATGCAAAACTTTAAATAAATAATAAATGCAAAACTCTAAATAAACAATGAATGCAAAACTCTAAATAAACAATGAATGCAAAACTCTTAATAAACAATAAATGCAAAACTCTAAATAAACAATGTATGCAAAACTCTAAATAAACAATAAATGCAAAACTCTAAATAAACAATAAATGCAAAACTCTAAATAAACAATGAATGCAAAACTCTAAATAAATAATAAATGCAAAACTCTAAATAAACAATAAATGCAAAACTCTAAATAAACAATGAATGCAAAACTCTAAATAAACAATGAATGCAAAACTCTAAATAAACAATAAATGCAAAACTCTAAATAAACAATAAATGCAAAACTATAAATGAACAATAAATGCAAAACTCTAAATAAACAATAAATGCAAAACTCTAAATAAACAATAAATGCAAAACTCTAAATAAACAATAAATGCAAAACTCTAAATAAACAAAATACGTCCTGATGACGTCGCGAAGATTGAAAGCGCTCGAAATAGACAACAAAACAAACTGGGATACTTTACTACACATATTAACTGGAGTCGGTCGAAAAAATAATTTACAAAATATGAAAACAGAAAACTCCGTAGTTTTTAGTCAAATATATATATATATATATATATATATATATATAGAGAGAGAGAGAGAGAGAGAGAGAGAGACAGACAGACAGACAGACAGACAGACAGACAGACAGACAGACAGACAGACAGACAGACAGACAAACAGATAGGCAGACAGACAGACAGAGAAAGAGAAATTGGAAAAAATTAAAAGAATTACATTATTTATTACAGTTCCAAGAATTCAAGATTAAACAGTTTGGTGTACGATTGTTTCCGAGACGTTTAGCAATTGTTTTTATTTACTTATTTTTATACACAAAGTACAATATGTCTTCTTCAGCGCTTATATATATATATATATATATATATATATATATATATATATATATATATATATATGTGTGTGTGTGTGTGTGTGTTTTATTGTTGTAGGAGAAATAACCAGAGTGCTCAATTACTTATGCAAGAGCATATATATTTATATATTAGTTTGATATTTTTCGATAAGTTTAGATTCACAAAACACTAGAAACTCCGACTGAAGAATCGTATGCATTTGGTTTCTTTAGCCCTGCATGCTGAGTTTCCAGTGTTTTTGTTAAACCGAAGGTATCGATGGAAAACGAAGCTAATATATGGTATCAAGTAAACAATTGACACACACACACACACACATATATATATATATATATATATATATATATATATATATATATATATATATGCATTAGGTGAAATGAAAGAATAAAATAAGGTGCGAATCAACTTTTATTACAATTCAGAGTTCAAGCAAAGTAATTGCCGATACAATTTGCGTTGCATATATTGATATTTTTTTTTTTTTTTTATTATTAATTTTGTCTATTTTTATATTTTTATGTTTTTATTTTTATGTTTTACAAGTAAAGTTTTATTTACTCGCTGTAATTCCACTGCAGTAATGACGAGAGAGATTTTCTTTCTGTTTTAATGGTGATTTTGAAACCGAGATTATGGAAAGTGTTTGTTAATTCTTTTCTAAATCTATCTAATGTGTTTCCGTTGTGGTCGCGTGACAGGCAAAGTCCGTCATCTCTATAGGAACCAAAGAAATGGTCTGGGAATTTATTTTGGAGTGTATCTAATATAAGCAAGCCGACTAAGTCGCAGATGTCTGCACTGTCGTAGGACCCCATTGCAACATCAAATGAGTCCTCTGGATTTGATTTTTTAACCCAAGCCCTTCCCTCGAAGAAGAAAAGGGTTTGTCTTGCTTGTAGTATTGTGTCCCTTTCTAGTTGACTGATGTTTGTGTGTGAAAGTGCAAAGGTTAAAGCCTTATTTAGGGTGTCTTTTGTTATGGATTGGTAGAAGTCTACTATGTCTAATTGTGTGAATTTGCATCTGTGTTTTTTTTGTATGTTATGGAACCAATTTAGGACTGAGTTAGTATTGCCCCACAGACTTAGGTTTGTTTTTTCCTTAATTTTATTAGCTATATTTTTAACAATGGATTTGCTTGCTAGTCCTAGTTCGCTTTTAGCTGAGTTGATTAGTCTGCAGGAGGGTTTATTTGTGAAGTTTTCTTTGTGGTTAAAACACATTTAGACCAAGTAAACTTCCTAGATACCACACTGAACTGGAAAGTTTTGTGTGTATTGTTTTTAAACAATACACAAACTTTCCACAAACCCAATGAAACACTCCAATACATACACAAGGGATCCTGCCACCCCCACCATCTTTAAAAATTTAGTTAATAATATTAGCCAAAGAATTTCAAACCTCTCATCCAGTCCCGAAATTTTCAACCAAGCAGCCATATTACAACAAAGCGATCCGCGACAGCGAGTTCAGAGAAGATATCTCATACACCCCCACCCGAGACCAACCACGGGGGACCCGCAGTAGAAGGAGATCGGTGATCTGGTTTTCCCCACGCTATTCCACCACTACCAAGACAAAGGTAGGCCACCTTTTCCTCAAATTACCCGACAGACTCTTCCCACCCACAAGTGACCTATACAAACTTTTTAACAGACATGCTGTTAAGATCAGCAATTCCACTGCCCCTTCAATAAGAAAAATTATCTCTGCGGAACCCAAAACAATTACAAACGCAGGCTGCTCATGCCAAAACAAAAACAACTGTCCGCTAGAGGGAAATTGCAAAATCGATTCAATCATATATGAAGCAACCGTCACAAACCAGAATACCGGTAGTGCAGAAAAATACATTGGGATGACAAAGGGAAACTTAAAACAAAGATTATACGCACACAGAAACTCCTTCAGATACAAAAACAAGGCAAATACGGCACTCGCGACCCGAATATGGCAACTTAAAGAAGAAAATACACCCTTCACCATCAAATGGAAAGTAATTGAAAGAAAACCATCCTTTTCTCCAGCCATAAACAGATGTCCTCTATGTGACGCTGAAAAATACCACATTTCAAGGGCCATCATTGATCCGAATACAGCCTGTTTGAATATCCGCGATGAAATCTTTTTGTATCTGCAAGAGACAAGCACTACTCATAAACTAGACTGACCGATTCACATAATGTCTAGATACTCCCCCCTCTACTTCCCATCATTACTAATATAAAACAATTAAAAAATACGAACAAACACTTCATCAACCCATATCGACATAAATTTCAAGAGCAAAAACTTTGACTGTCACAAAAATATTTAATTTATTTATCAGTCATTAAACTAATCTAACAAATCCATTTAAACAACCTCAAACCTTTATATTTCCAACAAAGTTACCTCCCTTAGATCCAGCAATTTCTTTATTAAAATTACTCCGGGCTGTCTAAAAGAATTTTAACACGATATTAACTAACGGTTTTTCCTTTTAGAACGCACACCTTCAAACCCAAAAACAGTAACGGCTAATGATACAAATTCATAAAATTGGCTCACGGGAATTACATAGAAACTTTTTTATTTTTTTATTTTGATCTTTTTATTTTTTATGTTTTAATTTCAAATTTTATTTTAATTTTATTTTTATTCCTTTTAATCTTATATTATTATATCTCTCCAAATCTCCTCCGGTTTTAAATCTCAACAGTTTAATTACACTGAATTTAAATTCAAACAAACATACACAACACACTGAGCAAATAACGCGTCCCAACGAGAGCGTCATGTGACTTCACATTTCCAAAACAGATGACAACAGAAGCTGAAGAGAGCCGGATGGCTAAGACTTTCCATGCTTGAAACCGACGGTACAAATGTTGTACTAATTTTTCTGTACCAAAATAAATAAATATTATGCTTTTAATTTTTAACTTTAATTCTTAATTAATCGAGCACTCTGCTGGGATTTTTTCTACTATATTACAAAGAAGTTATATATATATATATATATATATATATATATATATATATATATATATATATATATATATATATATATATACATATGTATATATATATATAATTTGCTATTTCATTTCTATACACATATATAATAAAATAATATGTCTCACTCTATTATTATTTTAAATTTATTACACAAAATAAATTGAGTAGAATATATCCGTTCGGATTGTGCTCGAAAATAACGTAGTTAATAGTAAAGTTGGTACATTTATATGGGTTGTTTGATTGACATCGACAAGTCGAGGTTTCTGTCTTTGCGAACCCCTCAGAACCAAACACTATTCAAAGAGTTGGCTCTGAGGAGGTCCTAAAAGCCATACCTGGACTTGTCAATGGAAGCCAAACAATCCACATATGTATATTCAAATAAATAAACGGAAGTTTACTACCCAGATTTCACCAAACAAGAATCTTCATGAAAGTATTGAGAACTTTTAAAACTATATATAAAATTATTACAGAGGAGAAAACATACGTACATGCATTTATAATAGTTCTACTACTTATAATAATAAAATAAAATAAATAATGAGAAAAATACTATAGATTAGAAGCCCAGAATTACAAAATTAGAGAATAAAGTAATAATAATTATAATTCATAAATATCATAGTAATAATAATAATTCATAAATATCATAGTAATAATACTAATAATTCATAAATATCATACAAATAATAATAATTCATAAATATCATAGTAATAATAATAATTCATAAATATCATAGTAATAATAATAATTCATAAATATCATACTAATAATACTAATAATTCATAAATATCATACTAATAATAATAATTCATAAATATCATACTAATAATAATAATTCATAAATATCATAGTAATAATACTAATAATTCATAAATATCATACTAATAATAATAATTCATAAATATGATAGTAATAATAATAATTCATAAATATCATAGTAATAATAATAATTCATAAATATAGTAATAATAATAATTCATAAATATCATAGTAATAATAATAATTAATCAATATCATAGTAATAATAATAATCCATAAATATGATAGTAATAATAATAATTCATAAATATGATAGTAAAAATAATAATTCATAAATATCATAGTAATAATAATAATCCATAAATATCATAGTAATAATAATAATTCATAAATATCATAGTAATAATAATAATTCATAAATATCATAGTAATAATAATAATTCATAAATATCATAGTAATAATAATAATCCATAAATATCATAGTAATAATAATAATTCATAAATATCATATTAATAATAATTATTCATAAATATAATAGTAATAATAATAATTCATAAATATCATAGTAATAATAATAATTCATAAATATCATAGTAATAATAATAATTCATAAATATGATAGTAAAAATAATAATTCATAAATATCATAGTAATAATAATAATCCATAAATATGATAGTAATAATAATAATTCATAAATATGATAGTAAAAATAATAATTCATAAATATCATAGTAATAATAATAATCCATAAATATCATAGTAATAATAATAATTCATAAATATCATAGTAATAATAATAATTCATAAATATCATAGTAATAATAATAATTCATAAATATCATAGTAATAATAATAATCCATAAATATCATAGCAATAATAATAATCTATAAATATCATAGTAATAATAATAATTCATAAATATCATAGTAATAATAACTTTTTATACTGATGTTGTGCTAACCTTGGCCATTCAGATACAATATGCGCTAACGTTTCTTCTCTTCTATTACACAATCGGCATATCGGTGATTCTGCAGTTTAATCAACGTAATGTTTGATGGACCTGGTGCGAGTGGCTTCTGCCTGGGATGCCATTAAGCTGCTCTCAGTAGATCATTTGAGGTCACCACTGACCAACCAATTCCAGTTGTCATTATCTCTAAATGCAGTATTCGTAAAGAATACACTGTGTAGTTTCTTTCCAGATAATTTTAACCCTCTCTCTTCCAACCTTTAATTTTTTCAACCCTAGTTCTAAGTATTTCCTCTCTTTTCACTTCACGAAGAAGAATCTCATTACTTTCAGAAATATATTCATAGAGACAACCTTCTTCTATTTTCACTACATCTTCAAGACTAAGTAGACCTCGATCACTTTCCTTTCTAGGTAGATACAATCGATCTGCATCTCCTTTCTTTGCAAAAGCTCCATACATTGTAAGCATTTTCCGTATTTTGGTATCCAAACATTTTAGTTCATCTATATTCTAGTCAAGCATACCGGCAGTATATCGAATGATAGCTACTGTTCTGGCATTGATAGCATGGATTGTATTTCGACTGTGGAGGTGTGATTTAAGAATAATCCTTATTATTATTATGATTATTATTATTAAAGCAGAACGAAAGGGGAGAGAAAGAGAGAGTTTTGTCTTCGTTTTTTATCGATTAGTTTTGTCTTTTTCTAATAGATTATTTTTGTTTTTTAATGGTAATTTTTCTTTTCTTATCGCAAGATTGTGGGGGGTGTGAGAGAGAGTTTTGTCTTCGTTTTCTTATCGATTAGTTTCGTTTTACTGATTCCAAGTAATGAATAGAAATTAAATTGCGAAGTGATAGCGACCGAGCCAAGTCTGCTAACTTTAAATAAAAACCAAACATTTAAACACATATAACAAAGTTTCTTTAAACATTGTGAACCATTTTTATGTGAATATGTCTTACCTTAGAACTATTTCATTCTCAAATTTTTTTTTTCAATACAAAAACATCCTTAAAGTATTTACATTCTCAAAAAGTACTTTAACTTAAAAAATAGTTTCAAAAACTTAAAAATAGTTTCAAAAACTTTAAAAATAGTTTCAAAAACTGAAAAATAGTTTCACAAACTTAAAAAATAGTTTCAAAAACTTAAAAATAGTTTCACAAACTTTAAAAATAGTTTCAAAAACTTAAAAAATAGTTTCACAAACTTAAAAAATAGTTTCACAAACTTAAAAATAGTTTCACAAACTTTACAAATAGTTTCACAAACTTAAAAATAGTTTCACAAACTTAAAAATAGTTTCACAAACTTAAAAAATAGTTTCACAAACTTAAAAATAGTTTCACAAACTTTAAAAATAGTTTCAGAAACTTAAAAATAGTTTCACAAACTTAAAAAATAGTTTCAAAAACTTAAAAATAGTTTCACAAACTTTAAAAATAGTTTCACAAACTTAAAAAATAGTTTCAAAAACTTAAAAATAGTTTCGCAAACTTTACAAATACTCACAAAAACAAATAAAAACACAATTCTAATCTCAGTTTTGAGTCAGTCAATTGATTCATTTTTTATTTTAATACTTTCACCCTTATTATATGACGAAATAAAACGAACAATATTTTCATCATTATCATACGGTTAAACGTCCGGTGTTGGACGGCCTGAAGAAATTTACTTCCAAACTAGCCCATATCTGTTCAGGTCTTTATTTATCCTTCTTTCTTTCAAGTTGGAGTCGTAATATATTGTAATAGAAGTTGTCGTAGTTGTCGCAGAAGACTGCGTTGTGGGATCGGAATATGACTGCTGTTAAGTATAGGAAAGCAACAAGTTGACTCTCATTAGTATTCTAGAAGTTTAACGACTTTTATCGTCTAGAATATGCTACCAGTTATTCCTAAGATTTCCAGTTATTCTAGGCTTATACAAAATTCTTTGAGACTATTTTGAGGACTGCGATTACACCAACGCGACATTCAGTTTTCACAGATAAACACTGAACATCTGGTGTAAAGATGTAAATGTTTGTATAATAATAATAATAATAATAATAATAATAATAATAATAATAATAATAATAATAATAATAATAATAATAATAATAATGATGATGATGATGATGATGATGATGATGATGATGATGATGATGATGATGATGATGATGATGATGATGATGATGATGATGATGATGATGATGATGATGATGATGATGATGATGATGATGATGATGATGTGTTATGTATTTGACGTTTACGAAACCGATACTACTAAAACAAGCCGCGCGTGCGTGGCCCCCCTCTGTATGTGACTCGATGTGGCGAGTGTAAAATGCAATAATAAGCGGCATTTTTGACCCCCCTTTGACCCCCTGGGGGCGCAGACCAGAATTTTTCTGAGGTCAAGGATGCTCATTTTATATCCAGAACAATTGCCTCTACATTTTGGCCAAGTTTCATAAAAATTGAATGGATGGATCAAACGTTATGGGAGAAAAGGGTAATTTTTTGCCATTTTGGGGGCTTTTGACCGCCTGGGGCGCGAACCAGATTTTTCCAAGGTCAGCGATACTTATTTTCTATTAGGAACAATTTCCTCCACATTTTGGCCAAGTTTAAGAGTAATTGAATGGATGGATTAAAAGTTATGGGGCAAAAAATGTCATTTTTTGCCATTTCCGGGCCTTTTGACCGCCTGGGGGGCTAACCAGATTTTTTTCAAAAATCGGAGAATGTCACTTTCTACTCTGACCAAAGTTACAACTTCATGCAAAATTTCAGAGAAATTCAATGGATGGTTGCGGAGAAAAATCCGGACGGACGGACATGCCTCAAAACATAAGTCCCCCGATAAACAACGTATACACGAGGGGGGGGGGTATCCTCAAATTTTAAGTCGGCTGTGACCCGAAAAAAAACTTATACGAAATACAAAATGAATTCTTCAGAAAAAGGTAGCTGTCGTTCTAACAAACCACAGCAATTTATTTCCTTAACTCTCTAATTATATATATTTTTTTTAACTTACTTCCCCCCAAACAAGGCAAGTTGCCACTGTAGACGTAAGGGGCTACTGAGAATTAGAGTGAAAGTTTAAGGGTGCATCCTAAATTGGGAACTGTGCAGCAAGATGCCCGTTCACATTAGTTTTAAATTTCTGAATGTCGGTACAGCCGGGGAAACAGGGAGCAGGGAGGGAGTTCCAAAATTCATCAGTTTTGAATTGAACGAAAAACTGAGTAACAGGCAACAAAAAAGGGGGGTTTTATTGACTCAAGGATACCTATACCGTAGGTATAGGTAGAAGAGAGAGTTGGACGGTGTCTGGTTGAGGAAGAGGAAAAATGTAATGGTTGTCCGGGCTGCCCGTGGGGTTTCTTCAAGTGAAGATGGTAGTAGTCTTCGAGTGAGGCGACGGTAGCAGAGAAAGAGCTGTTCTAGGTTCCTCGTCGGTGTTCTCGGCTATGCGTCCCAGCTGATGCCAAGGGGACGTCTCTGCGAGGCTGTTGAATGAAAAAGAGGGTGATTTTTCGTTTGCACCGGATTTTATACTCAGAAGGGCAGATAACTCTGGTGTCGCTTTTCAGCGCCACCTGTCGGTGAATAAGCGACACCTAACGGCCAACCGGTGCAGTTATGTGTGAAAGGAGGAGATAACTGCTACACATGCAACAAACATGAAACCGGAATCAGTATTGAAAGGTGAAAGGCGTTAAATCATCTGGGGTATTGTAATACAATCAGACACACTCATTTAAGCTAGAAGTCGAGACATGATAATAGATCCCTATTTTCTTGTCTCCTCACGAGGGTAGAGTTCGACACAATGTCGGGTTTTTAACGTATGGGAAAATTCATTTTCCAAAAAGGGGAATTCTGGATTGGAGCAAAAATTTTAATTGTCTCACTTTAGAAGGACTCCTCCGTTACTGATCGAGGACAGAAAAGATAAAGCGTAGTATGAGAACAGATACTATACTATATTCTTAGACAATTCTATGAGAACGAAAACAACTGAAATATACTATATTTTGCCATCCGAGCCGATCATAATGTGAAACTGAACATGTCATAAAAAAGTAAAAACATGGTATTTGCCACAGAGCTGAAGAGACTTGGAACATATTCTGTAAAATTTCGTTTGTGGTCGAAAACAGATCTGCCTCGTTTCAGAGAACTGTAGACAGAATGGTAAAGAAAAAGAACCCATGCGGTTCTTCCCCTTACAACGCAAATAAAACAGGAAAAGACCGTTAGCAAGAACCTGGAGTTTATTAGAAAAGCTAAAATGACCTTCAACAAGTCGGAGTCTCTGTTTTCGGTATGCTCCATCAATCGGTATGTTGGGATACTGTTTCGGTGCTGGGGTTATTAAACCCTGTCCAGAAAGACTTCGCCTTTTAAAAGAGCTATCGTCATTATTAAACATTACGTTATGATAACATATTTTGCGAATTTATACACGAGTTTTCTAATAAAACCCCGTCTTTTAATAGAAACTAACGAGAACATAAGTCAGTCGTGAGACATCATACACCCGCCTGACAACGTAAGTTGAAATTCCGTCAAAATGCCAAACTTGATTAACTTTTAACTGTCATTGTCAAATGGCAAAGTCGAGGTTAGGGTCATATAAGATGCCGGGCTTCATTGGCTACAATATGGGCCAAGTAGCAAGTGTCTACGATGCATGAACCGAAGTTATCGCTAAAAGTGTGACTTTCACCTTTTCAGTGACTTTGACTTTTGACCTAGATATCCCCAGTTCTAAGTTAGACTATGACCAATATTTTGACTAAGTTTGGTGACGATTGGTCAAGCGATGTTGACGCTTACTTACCTGGCACACTTTTGCTAGGCACCCCATAGACTGGTATTGTCTTGGCATTCTGTTCTTGATTTACGCCGGTCTATGGGTCTGTCCTGTGCAGTTCAAGGAGGTCCACCCTCCCAGGCTTTGCCTCCACTCTTTGGGGAGGAGTAAGTTTATTGCTTCCTGCCTGAGGCGCCCCTACCGGGGAATGACGACGGGGCTGCCCAGGCAATTTTTAAATGGCCAAAGTGCTCACCTCTCGGGCGCTGGCTTTTCAACCCCCACTTTCCCGACCCGACCTTGGGTCACATCTTACTTGTGGGGGTAAGATAATTGGCCTTGTGCCTAACTCCTGTAGAGGAGTAAATAAATTTACACACGTAAGCATAATGACAAATTTGACCAAATACAACCTATTTGGCGGAGGTAAAATTCCCCAGTTGAGAAAAGCATTCGAAGCTTCCAATCAATTAAAAAGAAGAACGGAGAGACGCCACACTACGATCTATCAACGCCACACTACATTTAGAATTCAAGTGCAACGCGTCAGACTTAAGCATTTCTGTCGTCCTTTTGTTGTTGTTGTTGCTTGTTGTTTTTTTCCAGCATAGCTTCCATCGTTGGATACTCATGCCGATATCGTACGCATTCTTGTATATAATTGATTTGCATATTAATTTGAATTTGAAAATATTTTTGTTACACTTAGCACCTGGTCTTTCCGAATTATCACCCATTTAGTATTGGCCAAGCTTAACTTCGATGATTTTAAGAGAACAGGTTTATCAACGTGATCATAGCCGTATCTCTGTCGCTCTGGACCAAGATCCTGTCGGGTTTATGTAAAAAAAAACTACGAATTAAGATATTACACGATAGAAAAAGAGGCGACAGATATTATTGAAATTCCGACTTTGTTACTGATCACATATCGGTGTCCTTTGTGTTTATTAACGAAAGGCTTAGCCAAAATTCATAAGTGAGGGTTAGAATTTACAGAATTTAAGTACACGATAAAATACCGTCCTGGTAGAGAGAATTTAGTTTATGACATAGGCAGCCATTATCACTTCAACCGTAACCCACGTTAGCAATGTCACGTAGGAATTACTTAAAGAATCTCCCAATTCAAACGGAAGGAGTGAAAAAGGTGCCTTACTTACAGGGTCTGTTTCTACAACCCACCAGAAGGCTGTCTTATCAAGGGAGCCAGTATTCATGGAACGACTGAGAATCAACTTTAAGAGACCTTTGCCTTCTGTCACGTCTTATCTATACTTATAATAATTGACAAATACGCGCGGTTTTTCATTCGTCTTTCCATGTCTAAACTTGCACATGGCGCCATTAATTAACACTCTAATGCGTTCATGCTGAGTAGTATTTAATTCAGTAAACAACAACGATCTTACGGAATGTAAGACTTCAGGAAGCACTGTACTTCTCAGGTACGTTATACGAACTAACGATTAAACAAATCATCTGTCATATAATGCCATTAAATCTTTCAACCTGTACATTCCCTCTTGGGTGGTATGGAGTGGTTTTACTTGTAATCCACTTAGCGGAGATTTAATTGTTCAGTTCATTAGACATGAAGCTGGACAATCGATTGTTCGGCTTAGCAGGAATGCTCAGCTATATAGATTCGGACATAGACGCATTCTTTATATCCAAAATACTGAATAATTATCTCTACCAAGTACTTCTATATACGATAGGATCTTGATTCGGTTTAGTGCAGATGATGAGAGGTTGGTCTATTGTTAATATATATATATATTAATGATTTATTACAGTCCTCGATGTTTCATGCTTACGCAATCTTCAGTGCCGGAAGCTAATCCCGACGGTCTACGGGCGCAAACTCTGATCACAAATCGCCACTGATTCGCAGTCAAAAGACTTACCAGTTGGCCACCAGAAATTAGCTTGGAATTTACAAGAAATTTAACTTTGTAAATACCAAATCGGCGGGTATTCACAGCAAGCGGCGAAGAGTGATCAACAACAACAAATCGTGTTTGATCTCGCAATGAAGCTAGTAGTACTGCTTGTTATAAACTTAACTCAGAGTGTCCAGCTTTAGTAAAGGGAGCTATATAATAACATTTATGAATAAATATTAATTATTTATTACCTACAGACATCGATGCTTCATGCTTACACAATCTTCAGTGCAGGAAGCTAATTCCCGACGGTCAACGGGTGCGAACTCCGATCACAAATCGCCACTGTAGTTTTTTTTGCCATAAATATATTTTTATTCCATATATATATATATATATATATATATATATAAATAAACTACACAGAAATATTTGTGTTTCATTCTCGAGGGAAATCATTAGGCTAATTGCTTTCCCTCGGAAATGAAACACAAATGGTTCTAATGTAGTTTCTTTGTCATAAGTATATTTTCATACTATTATAAAGCTCTACCGAGTACTATTGAAGTAAATACTAAAAAAATATATATACCTTACGTATTACTTTATGTGTATATACATGAAATAGTTTTATATATATATATATATATATATATATATATATATATATATATATGTGTGTGTGTGTGTGTGTGTGTGCTTTTATCCTATTTTATTTTATAGGTAGATAAGGAATTTGTTTCTTCCGTCAGATATGACAAATATGCCAAATATTGGTTCGTGTTTTTAAAAACGCAAATTTTATTTTCAATCAGTTTTTTATATTTAATCCTGATCAATATTGCATTAGTGGAATTGAACGAAGTTTGGTGCTTTCACAGATTAGGACCTACGATAACTTTGACCACGTTGTTAGTGTTAGGGTTAGTATTAGGGGCAGGGGCAGGGTGGGTGTTAGGGTTAGGGTAAGGGTTCGCGTTAGGGTTAGAGTTAGAGTTAGAGTTTAGGGTTAGGGTCAAAGTTTGCGTGGGTCCTATTCTGTGAGAGTACACGACGTTTTTATTCCCTTGGTCACATTTACTCTGACTCGAAAAAAAAATCAAAAGAACGGCCCTAATATCAAAAGAAAAAATTCGTAGAAATGATCGTTGGTCTCTTGCACTATTTGCACGTGTAAAGAAGTTCTTCGGTTGTCTACGCAAGCAACAAATATGATAGTGTAATGGTCGTATTTCCTCTTTAATTTCTGAAAGAATTGAAGACGAGATATGAAAAATAGGTTTATTTTCTTTCGAGCAGTTTATGTTTAACTAAATATGTGGATCTGTTTTCAAAATCAAATGTTTTTAATATTGGAATCATAAATATCACATAAATATCACAATTTCGCTTTTTTCTGTTTATTTTTAACTTTTATTCGTCCCAAACAAGACATAGTGCCACTGACGTATAAGGGGCTACTGTGGTAGGGGCCATATATATAGGGAACATCAAGATGTGCATTTAAATTTCTGCATGTTTTTACTGCCAGAGAAACAGGGAGAAGGAAGGTTATTCCATAGGCAATAAGCCCGAGGAAAGAAGTTATCAGAGTAGAAAGTCTCTAGGTATCTAGGAACCTCTAAAGTGAAGAGGCGGGATTTTGCAGCTAGTCTAAACGGGTGGGTCGAGGGTATTTTCGTTTAGTGGGTTCGTTCAGTAAGTTCATAGGAGCACATTCCGTGTAAGTACTTATAAAACAAGCACAGGGATACAACTCTGTGGCAGTGCGACAGGGTTTGGTAGATAAGAGCTATTAAATTAGATTTTTTGCAGTCTATCAAAAAGTGATTGGTGCACCAGCCTATATGTGGCGACAATACTCCGCGAGCGGTGTCTTTGAAGAGATATAGGATACTGGTAGGTGTAAAAAGTTTTCTAGCCATGTAGGAAGAACCTACTTTTTGCAGCAGCCTTGACAACATCTTCTATGTACTTATTCTATTTCATGTTTCTTGAGAATGTCAGGCCGACGATTTTGTTGTATAGGTTTCTTATAGTTGTTAAATGAAAAACAACTTTGCCTGTGTGAACTTTCGATTTGCCCTCATGTCAGAAATAGGGCGTGGTTGTCATTAGCAAACACACCCATCTCCGACGCAATTTTTTTTAATCAATAGATGCTGATTCTAAATTTAACCAGATGAGTTATTGCATACACGTGTTTACATCATAACTCTTCGAAATTCGAAAATAACTTTTTCACCTTTAAAATGACTAATACATAAATCATATTTCCTCATGTATTTCGTAAATAGTTATACGTTAGATTTTGTTCTCTTTTAAATGAAGAAAAAAAAACGGGCATTAAAAGTTCATTATATTACCTGCTTTTTTACAGAATCCCTTTTCGTCTCATTATTTTTTAACTTGTATTTCTGTTTATTTATATTTCTGTAGTTCACAGTAAATACTTTAGATGGATATATATATATATATATATATATATATATATATATATATATATATATATATATATATAGATAGATAGATAGATAGATAGATAGATAGATAGATATTTTCTTTATTTCCGCTCCTTTATATATATATATATATATATATATATATATATATATATATATATATATATATATATATATATATATATATATATATTCTTTATTTTCGCTCCTTCTTTTCCTCATATTTGGATTGCACCGGACTTGATTCACAGCTACCACATATTACCGAGTTGTTTGAGCTATAGAGGTATTGTCAGTTGTTGAAGTCAATATCATAGGTGTTGTATCTCTTGCTAGGTAGCGAAACACGTGTAGGGGACTATGAATTAAAAAAATGAATAAATAATAAAATAAAAGATTTTTGTTGTTGTGATGAATCCTCTCTGGAAAAAATATCTTGGTAAACTCTCCATATATATATATATATATATATATATATATATATATATATATATATATATATATATATATATATATATATATATATATATATATATATATTCTTTTAATAACGAATATAAGTTAGCAAAACTTAGATCTAATAGACGGGACGTTTATGTTCTTGCCTTTTAAGGGAAGTAGGGTCTGATCAACTCTGCGGGGAAATCATGAAATGAAATACTGTTTTGTTTTTAAATTCCCGAAATAGTTTTTCATGGTAAACAACTTATGATCCCTTAAATAATGTTAAGACAAGGGTAAATTCTTGAAAGCAAACTAATATAGTAACTGCTATAAGTAAATTGACTTATAAAAGTGATTTTCCACCAAATGACTTGGAACTAAAATGTTTTTTTTTCTTTCTTTATATAGTTTTAATGCTTAGGAAACTTCCGAGACTATATATGGGTCTATTTGAAAATCTTATTTATTCATAAATAATTGTAGTTCCAACGACAGAAAAGTATATATGCTACCAACATTTGTAAAAAGTTTTTTTCAACATTTATTTATTTGTTTGTTATTTTATCATTTTATAATTTTATATAACGCGTTTCAAGCGGTTGTCCGCTCTCATCATATGTGTAAATCAATATATATATATATATATATATATATATATATATATATATATATATATATATATATATTATTATTATTATTATTATTATTATTATTATTATTATTATTATTAATTATTAATAAATCGTTTTGAGTTTCACTTTCTCTCTTCGTTTATTTCTTTTCACTCTTCCACCTTACGGCAACTACACCGCATTGCTATAGCCTCGGACGACTAATCTGCACTTGTGGCGGTGATAAGTTGATAACGATGTGTACTTCCGGTTTTATTTCAATTCTTTTTTAAGCATGTTTGCCAATTAATAAAATTTCCTATAATTATATTTATATATTAAACTAACTGTTTTTACCCAGTGTTGCCCGAGGGTGATACACATTACCGGAGGAAAGATTTCAAATAAAATAATTCAAAATATATTAAGGTTTACATATTTTCAATGGATTTAACAATAAATTGTTTATGTTTTTTCTTGTTTTATTTCTTATTTAAGTAAATATTCCACTAATATTCGAAAACAAAGTTTGACATTAATTAAAGTTAAAATACCAAACTCGGATATTGTATGACTGTGTACATGTGTGCGTTTTTCGATTTAGTTTATTTTAATTTTTTAATTGAAAATTGATAATTATATGAATTTCAAAGTAAGTAGAGCTAGGTAGTAAGTTATGAAAATATATTCATGGCAATTAAGCTACACAGAGGCTTCCGCATTTCATCCCCGAAGGAATCTTCACGCTAAAATGCATGGAGTTAGTTTTGCCGGGTGTTTTTATATACACAACTAGCAAGTTAACCAATCAGATTCTTTGTTGTTCTCATAGCCAATCATCAGGCTTCTCACGAACAAAGGTCCGGTTAGTTTTACTTCCTGTTTCCTATTCTATTGTTCTGTTTTCTATAGAGTGGCCTATATCCTGTTTCTTTGTTATGTCAATATAATCGGTGAATATATTTTAACA
Source organism: Sepiola atlantica (assembly GCA_963556195.1). Lineage (NCBI taxonomy): Eukaryota > Metazoa > Mollusca > Cephalopoda > Sepiida > Sepiolidae > Sepiola > Sepiola atlantica. The sequence goes on from OY744515.1 coordinate 259,779,778, forward strand.
CGTGGTTCCTTGTATTTCTATTTTAGGTTTTAGTTTTTGAGTTTTAAGTTTTAGCTTAGTTTAGTTTTTTGTTTTTGTTTTTTACTTATAATGCAATACCCTACGCCGCGCCTATTGAGTTCTGTTTTACAGCTTGCTAATATGCACGCTGAATTTGGCATTTGGATGTTGATTTTCTCTCCCATTTCCACAGTCATTCATGTTGGCCGCAATGGCTACCGCTCCGAGTACTGAGTCAATAATTACTTCCGTATTGGGGTTCGAATAGTGCGTCTGGCAGGGATTGTCTCCTCCTATACTGATGATTGCATGTTTTGCATGAAACACATGCGTATATGGGTGTATTTGAAAATATTTTTTGTTCATAAATAATTGTGTATATATATATATATATATATATATATATATATATATATATATATATATATATAGCTAGACGAGTTATTTCTGTGAATGTCTTACAATGTGGAACAGGAGTTTTAGGGGGTTTAAAAAACTTTTTGTGGGTCCTATTTCAACATGTTCAATCTTACAACGTCATAGATGACTTCACAGGTCATAATGTATCAATCATAACAAATTACTTGAAGCATAATAATAATAATAATAATAATAATAATAATAATAATAATAATAATAATAATAATAATAATAATAATAATAATGATAATAATAATATATTAATAAACTATATATAATTGTGGTAATTCAGAATTGCGCAGCTGACCGTGAACTTAATGTTTTCACACGTGTTCAATTAATGATGGCTGACGTAAAGAACTAAGTTACATCTATTCAATCTAAGCGTTTAGCAATGATGATGCCATTACAAAATAAAGCGTGACGAACTTAACGACAGCCATAGCCTCCTAGAGAAATGCATAGATACTTGGACGGATCTACAAAAATACAAACATTAGTGCTTGATTAACTTCTCGACAGAAAACATAAATAGTTTAGAATCAACGACGAAAAGGGCTTGTAACATTATATAAGCAGAATTGGTGCTACCTACTGCCGAACCCCTCGAAGTGGGTGGCAAGCCAACAGGGTTAGAGGGATGATACTTTCTGTTTCCTACAGCCCCTGACTCGCAGAACAGACGTCCGCAGTCTTTCTCCACTCTATCGTTGTTTCGATGGAACGTGCTTGACTAAGTCTCAATCGATGATCCCCCCTTGAAAATAATTCCCAGCAAGAACTCGTGTTCTACTATAACAAAAAGTAACTCTTCTAAATTTTCACAAAAGAACTTCTTTGCAAGGGCTTCACATCTTTCGAACACATTACTCTAGGACTGCTTCCCTACATATAGTCATCTTAAAATTCAATGTCAACAGATACTTGTGATATACCATCTCACAGGTAACAAAACTCAGTTCATTCCATTAATCATCCTTAGTCGTTTCCTGGGATTATTCACTTTTTAACTAGCTATCATTCCATCTCATTAATCTTTATGTTCAAGTGACCTTTGACCTTTACTATTAGCGATTGATTAAACTCTCGACAGACAATCTCTGTTTTTTTCTTTTGTAAGTCATTCACCTTATATTTTTCGTCTTTCACTCATTCAATCTCATTAACCCTTATTCTCAAGTGGCTTTTGGTCTTGATAAGTGGTGACTCATTAGTAGCAATCTGGATGCGTCCCCGACTTTATTTTTTGTCTCCGTACTTAGAATTTGTTTAAAAACGTTATACAAAGTAACCTTATGTCCATTGGATCTCATTATACAAAGTAACCACATATTTAACAAAACCGTTACTGCGTTAATCTAGTCCGAACTTAAAGTTTGTCAAACTTCCACCATTTTCAGAAACTTTATCATCTTAAATTTTGAAACGTGTGTCGGCTCAGTATATTTAGGATTTAGTTCTCTTTAACAATCTCTTTAAACTCACTTAACGTGCGCGTTCTTGCTGCCTTTTGAAATTATCTTATTTTCTCCAGCTTTTTTGTTCATTTGGTTTTGTCACATGAAGATGATTCGACGAAGAATCGAAAACGTTCGTGATACATATGGCACAAAGATGAATTCTTTTGATGGTATACGCAAAAAACGATCATTAGAAAAATTGGAAACTCAAAAGGTATACTTAAGCAGAGGAACGCGAACTTATAAATAGGTTTGGTGGACATGAAAGAAATATAAAAATCCCTAAATGCACTATTATCTCACACATTACAACATAATCATTCTTTTAACTTTAAACAAGCTAAACTCATTAAATTAATTTTAAATAAATCTCGTCAGCACTCATTAGAAACTTTGACACAATTAAACAACGTAACAGCTTCTACAATGTATCTCCTTTAATCAGCAAACTTATTTTATCCGAACAAAACTTGCATTTAGATCCTGGCTAGCTATTTTACATCACATTCCCAACAAAACTTGCATATAACATTGATAATGATAAAATAAAATCTAAAACACTTATTCCACTTTATAAACGCACCACACATTTCGAATTCTAACGTCTATGTATCGTTTGAAAGAAAAACAAATACATTATTTTTACGTCACAGACGACCACCTATTTTAAAATATTGATTTCTATGCTTTTCTTCAAATCAGTCATCTTGAGAAAGTCTTGAAATAACGACGAAACGTTGATGAATTTATAAAATAATCGTTGTTTTTTTTCGAATATAAATATGTAAAGTGAATTTTCTTTTTTATTTCGCAATTAATAAAATAGCATTCATCACTGGTACTAACGCCCTATCAGTCTTTAACAATTAATACATAATAATAATAATAATAATAATAATAATAATAATAATAATAATAATAATAATAATAATAATAATAATAATAATAAATGAATAAATAAATAAATATGTATATATATATGTGTGTGTGTAATACATATGTAAATTAATAGATATATAACTAATAATAAAACTATAAATGCGACTCTTAGTAACAATAAGACACAGCCTCTTGAAAACGGTCGAGTGATCGAAAGCGCTAGAGGAATGGCCCACGACACAATGCTAGGTACTATACTCCACCGGTTAACACCCGAAAACCGAAGAATCGTTCGCCACGTCGAGAAATTGACAAGAAAGATTTTGAAGACAGAAAACTCTGTTGTCTTTAATTACGCTTGCATATATATATATATATATATATATATATATATATATATATATATATATATATATATATATATCAATAGATAAAGTGAAAGAATAAAATAAGGTGCGAATCAAATTTTATTACAATTCAATGTTCAGGCAAAGTTCTTTACAGTCCTTGACTCATGAGTTTTCAAAGAAAATCTTCTCCTCAGAGGACCATTACCGCAATGACATTACTGCAGGTAATAAAAATTAAACTTTGGAAATATATTAAAAAAATATATATATATAAATACATAAAGGTATATAAAACATCAAATATATCGGCCCAAAACATACTTTTTAGTAAAACTATACAGTTCATCCAAGTCAACAAGTCTAAAATAGCTCCAGGCAAGATATCAAAGAGCTTGATTAAAAAATAATCCAATTGGTGAATGGTGGTCCAAAAACGACAAAAGGTATCCTGGCGGGAAATTCGTTTGCTATCGATGCAGTAGATAACAGTAGAAAATTGTATTCAAGGTGTATGCAAATTAATAAAACGATAGAAAAAACGATAGAGAAAACAAATCATATGAAAAGTTCAGAAAACTTACTTGGTGTTCAATGAGCTTTATTATTATCCGGATATTCACTAATTAAAGACATTAGTTGCCTCTTAGATCTTTTGTTGTATTAACCTTATATATATATATATATATATATATATATATATATATATATATATATATATATATATATATATATACCTGTCCCAAAACGGATAAAATTAATTCCCTGAACAGAACAGTTTTGCACCACTTTTATTAAAATCAAGATATAATGCTACTAAACATTACATCTAGAATCTTTATTCCAATTTTGAATTTGATTCTAAAAATGTCTAATATTTTAAGCTTAAGCTTAAGGGTGTTTAAGAAGAATTCATATTCAAGGGAATCTTGCTTAATTGGTGTCTAATTTAATGCAAATCTAAAACATTTTAATTTGAAATGGGAGGTTGTGCCAATACTATGTCCACTGAACCTTGTAAAATACTTCATAGAAACTAAAATTTGAGGAATATTTATTAAAAGATCGCGTCTTTCAATCGTAGGCGTGTCCCTTTTCTTCCTGAGATACTCATAGATGGCTCTGCTCTTGGGGACAAATCGACTCTGAAATTTCTTGGTCTTTCCTCTTTCATCAAATTTTTCTTGGAGTTCAAATATCAGATCAATTGCTATTTCTTCTCGTAAAATCGGTTCTCTCTACCGCTCCTAACACTATTCTGTATCCCTACAAATCTACTATAATACCATTATGGAGAACTGTTGTCATATTTGGGCTGATGAATCTCTGTCCTATTTGAGGGTTCTTGATAAGGTGCAGAAACGTATCTGTAATTTTATTGTCCACGCCCTTTCTTCTTCTCTGCATCCTCTCCCTCTCACAGACGTGATGTCGCTAGTCTCAGTCTTTTCTATAAATACTATTACGGCATGTGTTCTTCAGCATTATGTGGTCTATTCTCTGCTTCTTTTGTTCCAGCTCGTTTGACTCGTTGATCTAGTGGTCTTCACCAATTCACTATTTTGATACATCATTCTAATACAGTTTCCTATTCCAGTAGCTTTTTTCCAACAACTTAAAGCTTGTGGAATTCTCTTCCTGCTGACTGTTTTCCTCCTACCTATAGTCTTGGTCTTTTCAAGACTAAAGCCAATATCCTGTCTTTGCGATAATCATTTTTCATTCCTGTTAGCTCCTTACATCAAGTGGCGTCATGCCTTGTCTCGAGAGATTTCCATAAAAGAATTGATGCCTAATGCATATTGCTAAAATGTCACAAAAATCGTAGGTATCTGAATTTGTCTTTTTTGCATGAAACTTAATTAAAGTAAATATAGTATACATTATCCAACCTTGCGCCCAGCAGCAGTTTCCTCAAATTCATAATGATCGGTTAATTATTTTTAGAATGAATCATATACACAGAAAGATATAAATCATAGCTCAAGAACACGTCGACGATGGGTTTCTCAAACATTTTTCTTCTATGAAACCCTTTTTTACTTTAAAGTGCAATAGAATAATTAAAATAATATTATTCTGGTTGAGCAAGATGATCCATATTGGTTAAAAAAAATAACTCCAACACTAAAGTAAAGAAAAATCAGTTTGATTAATATCTAAAATAAACTAAGAAACATAGAAAATTTCTAATAATCTATATAATAAAGTAAAGTTATTTTCTTTTAAGCCTTCAGACATCATAGGAAAATAATCTATATAATAAAGTAAAGTTATTTTCTTTTAAGCCTTCAGACATCATACGAAAATAATCTATATAATAAAGTAAAGTTATTTTCCTATAATGTCTGAAGGCTTCAGACATTATAGAAAAATAACTGACCACTTCATATGCTAATCTGTTCATCGAACCACTTACAACAATTTCTAATGTGTGTGTTTTTAGAAAATATGCGTACATTTACACATCTTACTAAATGTATTACATTAATTCCAATCTAGCTTCTTCTCCCAAAGAGGATAACAACATTTTCTCTTTCCTACAATTATCTAGTCCCACGTCAATCACATTCACCGGGATATTTCCTTAAAATAGCTATATACCATTAAGCCACCGTTATTATTTCAATTTGTAAACTCTTACTATTGCCTACATACTACACTCAATTATGTATCATAATAATATACACTCCCTCAAATGTTATTACATTCTACCTAAAGGCTTGACTTTATTCGAGGAATAGCGGAATATCAGATTAATTTTATTTAAGCAGATCAATCCGGTTATTCTGCATACATTTGATCACTTTTCAGAATGAAGGAATACATTAACGAACAGCTCACATAGTAATCACAATGGCGTCTTAGCCTGACGCCTAGAGTAATCGTAGGTAATTAATTATTATTAATTGATAAAAACTAACAATGAAATCCGTTATTAATTTTTAACGACTGTAAAACAAACCTAAAAATCGCTTACTAATTTCAATGTTGTAACCGCCACGTAACGTAACATAAAATCTTTTTAAGTGAAAATTTTTTCATTAAAATTTATTACAATTTGCTGGAATAATTTTTTGAATGTAAAAATGGAATTTTACACTTCATTATTGAAAACCATCAAATCATTCGAATAACAAAACTGATCTTTTTTATTTCATTCTCTTTAGTATGCAATCAAACCGTCTAAATTACACTTAAAACGTTGTTTATGACCGTTTGGTACAACAAAACTGTTCCATTGATGGCGGCCCACGGCCAAGAATTCGGAATAGGGCCGTGTGAGCGAGAAAATTGAATGTCGACAACTTATAGGTCACTTAATCTACACGTTTGCAAAATTTTTACTATCACACCGATCGGAGTTGGGGGGGGGCATCATTTAGAGCGCGGAAACTATTTATTATTCCACCGTACAATAATAACAATACTTTAGAAAATATTGGGGATGTATCTAGTTTTGTTTACTTCTCGAATTTAGCTTTTGTTTTTGCTTTAAACTAATGTAAAACATGTAGATAAAAAACATGTAGATAAATAGGGTGGGGTGGGGCATAATGGCTCGATTAGTTCAGGAACTTAATATTAATACTCATGAAAAGCAAGTATGTTTTTTAACTACATGTACAACACATGAGTCAATTTTAGAGGTGTTTTCTGAAATATTATCACATTGTGCAACAATGTCATGGGTTCTAACCAACGGTATGAACATTGGTAACATTCGTTAGTTGGTGGGCCATAATGAGTCACCTTGTGTCTCTTCGATAAAACCCCCATTTGGTCAAAATAAAAGCTGATAAGCAGTTCCAACATAACAAAAATGGGTATTTAGAGAGCTTTATATTTATTGCTGCCACTTATATAAAAGATTTTAATAGAAAAACTACAGAACATCTCCATAAAATAATAACTAGGCGAAATATAGAATAGCACACAAATGTCATAAACACAAACTCTCGCAAGCAACATGTATTTTAATCTAGACAATCCTTCCTATCATCCCATATTATCTGAATATAGCAAACAAATGTCATAATCACAAGATTATTAGTACAAATCTATTCAAATTACAAGCTATTCTTGCTAATAGGGAGCCGAATCAGTGAGCTGGAGTGACCCATTATGCCCCACCTTGGAAAGTAATTGATTCTGTCAAAAATGTCTCAATCTCAATTTCTGTTGAGGTTTTCCAAACCAAAGTTATTTTATTCAGAAGTAGATGAGACAAATTTATCATAAGATATTCAGCCAGTCAACCAGTAGAAATTTCCGAAGTTGGTAAACCAAGGAAGGAGAGCATAGGAAGAGTTGATAAAATAAAAGAAATCTCTGAGTTGAGAGATTATACTAAACTTACCAATTATGCTCCACACTCCACCCTACAAATGAAGGAGGAACTTTTTGTATTTCTTATGTAGTAAAAAAAACTTACAATTTTTTATTGTTTTTTTTAACATAGTTCACCCCAAACAAGGCAGGCCGCCACTGTAGACGTAAGGGACTACTGAGAAAAAAGAAGAGGGGAGAAGGTTGGGGGTCAACCTAAATTGGCATCTGCGCAATAAGATGTCTGTTTACATTAGTTTTAAATTTCTGCATGTCAGTACTGTCGGGAAAACAGGGGCAGGGAGGGAGTTCCAGAGGCCAGAAGCACGAGGAAAGAAGCAATTTGAGTAGAAGGCTCTCCGGTATATGGGGACCTCCACAGTGAATGAATGGGATTTAGTTGATTGTCGAGTTAGTCTAGAGAATTTACGTCGAGGGGGCACCAGAATGGCCAATTCATCGGAGCATAATCCATTGAAGTATTTGTAAAACAAACATAAGGATGCTATATTGCGGCGATGGGACAGGGACTGGAGCTTGGTTGACAGTGAGGGACCTATTAGGTTGGCGACTCTTTTTTGGACCTTGTCAAGAGACTCGTAGATGATGCACCAGCCCAGATGTGGCAACAATACTCCATGCATGGGCGGATGGTGGCTTTGTAGAGATACAGGCTAATGTCAGGTGTAACTAGCACGGTAGAGGGAGCCAACCTTCTTTGCGGCAGCCTTGGGGGGAGTCATAGATATACTGCAGGTAGATCTGATTAAAGCTGCGCTGCGAATCCAACAAAGTGAATTTTCTCCTGTTCGAGTCACCAGCATAAATCAGTACACGCAGGAGTTCAAGTGTAAATCTGTTTCAGCATTTCAATAACACAACAAAAAAAAGAAACTACGAAACGATTATCCGGGTAAGAATAGCTTCTTTATTTTCGTATATACATATGAAAAGTCTTTTGACATTGTAGATTCTGTGTTCGCGACGGATTCTCCTTGTCTGGGTAACGCTAAGACACGGGTCAGCTGGTAAAAAGTTTTAAAAATGTAAATACGTATGGTGATTTTACTAAACAACCAACCTTGACTTATTAGTATATGTTTGTTCATTTATATTTCTTACTAGTAGTGAAAACCTTCAGATTAGTATAAGTATGTTGTTCGGTCGGCGGGAAAAGGGGGCACATTTGTTTCTAATGTTAATTTTACGTGCTTTAATTTTGAATAATGAGTTCTTAAAAAGTTCAAGAACTTCTGACATCGATAAGGACATCGGACCGAAAGTGCTGATTCTAAATCTGCATTTAGTTTGGCTTTTAGCTCAACCGCTTAATTGTGATTCTGCGATACCCATGCAGACAATTTGCTTCATATATAGTGATATACACATACCTAACTTTATATATATATATATATATATATATATATATATATATATATATATATATATATATATATATATATATATATATATGATATTTAATTAACCGTTTCTTTCTTATTACAATGTCTTTGACATTGTCCTTTTTACTTTTTATTCTGGCCTAGTGTTATCCACTCCAACACACAACATGGCAGCCTTCGTATTGGAGTCTGTTCTTTAAAACGAAGGCCGACATATGAAAATTCGAAGATCAAATATTTGAATTTCTAATGAATATTATTCATTGTCAAATATAAAATTCATTAGATAAATCCATTCAAATGTATTCGTCTATTTAAATCGAACAATACTGATTATTGATGGCGAATAAAAATAACACCTGGTTTTGTTTACAAAGGTTACTTTCCTACTGAAGGTTTCATATCATTAATTGTACAAGAACTGTCAATAAGCTTCTATCTGAAACATGATACTTTTGATTTTAATATATACCTGGGTTCAGCTGTTCAAAGGGGGAGGTAATCCGACGAGGTTACATTTTGAAACCTTATATTTTGTTTAGAAGGGCTTGTAAGTTGAGAAGTTTATATTTGAAACAATATCATATCAAACATACACCTGATCCAGTTTTATGATTTGAAACATCATTAAGTCATTTTTAACAATATAATTTCAATTTAAATATAGGCCAAGTGCACGAAAACTTGAATTTGCTAAATCTTAAATGAAAAGGCGCTAAATTTGAACATATCAAATCAATACATTATAAAAGCAAACGGTCAAAGAACC
>OY744515.1:259794384-259841884 GCA_963556195.1 Sepiola atlantica
TCTTGACGGAATTTCGAACGAAACCCTTTATTTAATCCACGGGGGGTAGCGTGCTCTCGTTCCACCTGACATGAAGAAGTCTTCAGTAATTCGCAATTCTTCATATCGTCCGCACTGAGGATTGAACCTTCAACCTTCAGATGATTGTCACTTAGAACTGAATTTTACTTAGTACTATATCCACTGCGAACAACGGTATGTGTTTTTTTCATTAGGTCATCAGAAATGAAAGTTTTTTAAAGAACTGATGTAATTCTATAAATGTATTTGAATATTAGTGCGAACACCGGCGAAGCGCCATTTTAGACGGAAGGTGTACACTAGACCTTTAAAGAAGGTATAATTCTAAAAGAAATCCGGCGTTTGCGTGTGTCCGTTCAAAAAACAAGTTTGTTTACAGCATCGAACATTTAAATGACGGCGCGTATCTCCTCTTCAGCAATTAGAAAGATCTCTCTCGGAAGAATGTCGTCTTCATCGCGATACTTTTGACACACCCAACATATTTCAAAATAAAGCAAATCGTATCAATGGCAGACGAGCAAAGCTTGCTGCATTGTCTCCTTCTTTTTCTACTCTTGCCGCCATCACAACGGACTAATTTAGAATATCTCGTGTTTTAAGAAGTTAGATTTTCCCCACATTAAAAACGAACCATTGTCTAATTTGCCTGGATGGATTAGCAATGAAATAGATCGTGTCACACAAGCAGTTTATATTAAAGATCAGTACGAGTCTATCACGAAAGTAAAGAGACGTTTTTTTTTTATGAAAATGCATTTATTAACCTAATTATACATCGACGTTTATAAAAATAGATTCTCAAAGAAAACCGCAAACCGACGAAGATGCTGTACGCACAGCTGGAAACAGTACTTCATTCTTCAACAGACTGAATGTTTTATTGCGCCATTTGTTGGTGTTCTTAATTGCTCACAAACTTGATTCTTCAACAGACACTTTTTTGGTGTCTTAATTGCTCACAAATTTGATTTTATGGAAGTGGAAATAATTTGTAGGATTACAACGACCGAATAAATAAGTCTCTTTTATTGCAGTATCTGTACATCGCGTTTTTTTTTTCTTTAGTTTATTTTAAAGTTCGTCAGATCAAATAATTAGAAACTGACTGTTGGGCAATGATGCATTATAGTTAACTACAAAAAAGTAAAATCAACAAATTTACATCAAATAACTATTACCAAACGCAAGAAACTTTAATCTTCTATCGACTTACATAGATTTTAAGTTTTTACACATTTTGTAGGTGCTTGTTTTTCAGATTTTGTACCGTTGTAAAAACGGATTGACGATGGTGCAACCACACGAACTTTCACATCAAGTAAAATACGGCGTCATCTTTAATCCCTAATTGTTTTACAAGCCCCCGAAACAACAATACAAAATCTGGAGAAAAAAAACACTTAAAAATGTGTAAAAACTGAAAAGCTATGCAAGTCGATAAGAGATATCATTTTCTTACGTTTGGTAAAAGTTATTTGTTGTAAATTATTTTTGTCACCCCTTTTTTGTGGTTGACTATAATGTACCATTACTGACTGTTGTAACCCAATTAGCAGGGTTAAGAGAGAAAATAATAGGGAACAGTAACAACAAGTATTAAGGTGAACAGAGTAATTTAGCAATCGCTGGGTTAGATTAACAAGTTTCGTGCGATCGTGTTGTTTTTATAGAAAAACTGACGAATCCATTCGTCTTATTCATGTACTATATGATACTGGTTGAAATAGTTATCAAACCAACAGAATTCAAATATGCTTTATGCATTGCTGAAACCCGGTATGGGTAGTATATTTTTACTCAAAAGAAGTAAGTTACTCCAATCTCGAATACCTTGTCCCACGGACGTTTCCATGCTCTATTTTCGGCATGAGAACGAATCGAATTTAAGCGTTATGGACCGACCGAGAAACGGACACACTAGTTTATAGAGATGCTTGGACGATGCTGAAAATGTTATTTCAAACTTAAGCGTTACGGACCGACCGACGAACGGACATATCCCTTTTATAGAAAGTCTTAGGATGAGTATTGATTTACTCCTCTCCAGGAGGTTAGACACAAGGCCAGTTTTTATCTTACTCCCGCAAGTAAGATGTGACCCAAAGTCGGGTCGGGAAAGTGGGGTTTGAAAAGCCAGCGCACGAGAGGTGAGCACTCTGGCCATTAAAAATTGCCTGGGCAGCCCCATCAACGTTCTCCGGTAGGGGCGCCTCAGGCAGTAAGCAATAAACTTACTCCTCCCCAAAGAGGGGAGGCGAAGCCTGGTAGGGTGGACCTCCTAGAACTGCATAGGACAGACCCATAGACCGGCGTAAATCAAGCCCCGAAGGCCAAGACAATACCAGTCTATGGGGTGCAGTATCCATCGGAACAGATACTACACTTTGATCTTAGCCAAAAGGCCAAGGCTCCGGGTATTATCTTTTCTTTTTGAGAAAGGTTTGGTTTATTGCTGATCGCTTGAAGTGCTTCTAACAGGTAATGCTAAGGGTCTGTACATGCCTATCTTTCTAGAAACCAAAGTGTAGTTCTGATGTGCTGACCCTCACTTCCGGCCTTGTATAACACGTCTCTGCGCTAGAAAGAAGATATATAAATAAATTAACGACATCGCTGTTTCAAACTTAAAGGTAACATCGCTACCGACTGACCGATTCGCCAATTGACGAACATAGCCTCTTATAAAAATACGTGGACGGATCTAAAAATCTATTTCGAGTTCGGTTATAAATTCCCGTTACGTAAAAGGATTTCACGGGAAACCTATCACACTAGTGCGTTTATTTATTTTGGTTAACAAGATTAGAAAATGCTCAGAAATGTCTGAGCCACTCGAGTAATGTTTTGGGGTAAAACGGAAAACTAATGGATCTTTAAGTAGGAATTAGAAACGTGGTTGCTATATCCATTATGTATTTGGATCTTAGCATTTGATACGCTATCTTATTATTGTTGTCAAGTGAACAGCAAGAATGTACGGGTTTCTAATAAAACTAGAAAACATGTGACCCGTTGTGTCATCTATTGAGCTCGGGTTAGATTGTCCGCATCAGGAAAAAGTGAGTTTGCAAAGTCAGTTAAATTAAAGAAAAAAATCCAAAATTAGTCGCTTTCTGCTTTCTCTCTCGTCCTCTCTACCTTCGGTTTAAATAGTATTTATACTTGGCATGTCTGTTTGTTTATAATGGACTATTCCAATCCAGTTTCATTGTTTCATTAACTGTTGATAAACACACATACACGGAGAGCGAGACGGGAGCGAGAATTATAGATAGCATATAAGATAAAAGCAAGGTGTAAAACAACACACAACGAGAGAGTGTGAAAGTGACAGAAGAACACGTAGTAAGAGATAGGTGAATTGGTATGTTAATAACAAATTTCGGCTAATAAGAACAATTAAGATGAAAGTTTTACCAAACTCAATACAATCGATAATCTGATGAATATTTTAGCATGCATTTTATGTGATTAAAATATATAGCAAAAATAAAATACGTAATGAAACACACGCTGATTTACTCAGCTTTTGTATAATAATAGATTAATAGGTAGTAAATAGTATGAGAGACTTTTTGATAGGAAGGTAAATTATTATTTTTTCACCCTAAACAAATCAAGTTGCTACTGTAGACGTAAGAAGCAACTGAGAATTAGGGTGAAAGTTTAGGGGGTCATCCTGAATTGGGAACTTGCATCGAGATGCCTGTTTACATTAGTTTTACATTTCTGCATGTCAGTACAGTCGGGGAAACACGGAGCATGGAGGGAGTTCCAAAGGCCGGCAGTTCGAGGAAAGAAGCTATTTGAGTAGAATGTTCTCCGGCATCTGGGAACCTCCACAGTGAATGGATGGGATCTAGCTGATTATCGTGTTAGTCGATTGTATTTACGTCGAGGGGGCACCAGAGCAGCAAGTTCATCGGAGCATATTCCATTGAAGTACTTGTGAAACAAACACAAGGAGGCAACATTGCGGCGATGGAAAGGGGGTGGAACTTGGTGGATAGTGAGGGACCTATTAAAATAGCGACTCTTTTTTTGTTACCTTATCTAAGAGGGAGACACTAGTGGATGATGCACCAGCCAAGATGTGGCAACAAAATGGTGGCTTTGTAGAGATGTAGAATACTGTCAGGGGTGAGAAGTTTCCTAACACAGTAGACGGAGCCCACTTTCTTTGCAGCAGCCTCGGCAATATCTTCTATGGATTTCTTCCAATTCATGTTACCTGTGAATGTTAGACCTAGGGATTTGAACATTGGACTCGCAGGTAGGGTGTTACTTGCCATGGCAATCGGTGGGTGAAGAAGTTTTCCTGTAGTTGTTGAAGGAAATAAGCTTTGTGTTAGCAGCATTAAATGTTACCATCCATTTATGACCCCATTCCACTGAATCATCTACCATATAAAGGAGTTTCAATGTCAGACACAAATAGCAATCCGTTTGACATATCGATACTTGATTCTGACTAGTCTATTTTTCAGTTTTTCCGCCAACTATGTTATTAATACGGATATATTTTATTTCGCTCATTTTTTTCTGAAAATATTTATTCCGGTTAAGAAAATTGTTAGAGTGGAGACATATTCCATTAATCACCAAAACAGATTAAAGAGAAGTAATAGTGTGCAATTATACCGGGTTCTCCCCTTTGAGTTCTTAAAATATATATATATATATATATATATATATATATATTACATAAATTATTCTGTTTCAAGCGTGGCTGTGCATGTGTTTGTATGTGTTTCTCACCTCCTTATTAATTATACATTAGTTTTTGTTCATTTCCGATTTTACCAAAATAATTTGATTACGAAATTAATAAACAAGTCAGTCATTTTTTCTGTTACTCCCGAGTGACGCCATTTAGCTACAACTAGTAGTATATATGGTTCTAAGCCTAATATACGCTTTCCGTCCTCTATATATAACTTTGTTGTGGCCCATTCTTCAATATACCATCTAAGTAGGAAATCTCTATTTTCAAAAAGAGATCGTACACACACTTGGAGCGTGTTCAACGGTTGGCAACCAGGATTGTAGTCGGATTTTCGGCTTTATAGACTAAATCTGTTTTCACTTAACAGCGGGGATGCGAAGGGACCTGATTCTGACATACAGCAGCATCTACTGTTAGAAGAATTTCTCATCACAACGCCAAGTTCTGCATTTTCACAGGCAAAAGATATTTAGTCTAAATAAAAGAAAGTCAGCATTCCCTGTCCGTGTTTTTGCTCCGTGGAACATCCAATCAGAGGAAATAGTCATGGTGCCTACCCTATCCAGGTTTACAGTTGCTTTGGAAAACACTTTCAAACGGTATATAGATGTACACATATTCTACCTATATTTTATGCTATCTTTTAGAATAAATTAGATTATTGATTTATCGATTGTTTGATTGATATCCTCTGGTGTTTACCAGAGTTCAGTACTGGAACCTTTGTTATCTTTTAATATTCCCAAATGATTAACCTAATGATACACAAGAAGAACTAGAACTATTTGCTGATCGTGTTAGTAAACAGTCATTAAAAGCGCCGATGAATCTAAATAAATTTTCATTCTTAGATGATACATGGAAATTAAAATTTAATATAGAAATACGTAAAGTACTTCATATTGGACCTGAACATATTAATATTGAAACATAAATTAATATAGAAATACGTAAGTTACTACATATTGGACCTGAACATATTAAAGTTAAAACATAAATTAATATAGAAATATGTAAGGAACTACACATTGGGCCTGAAACATAAATTAAAGTAGAAATACGTAAGTTACTACATATTGGACCTGAACATATTAAAGTTGAAACATAAATTAATATAGAAATACGTAAGGTACTACATATTGGGCCAGAACATATTAAAGTTGAAACATGAATTAATATAGAAATACGTAAGGTACTACATATTGGATCTGAAAATATTAAAGTTGAAACATAAATTAATATAGAAATACGTAAGGTACTACATATTAGACCTGAACATTTTAAAGTTGAAACATAAATGAATATAGAAATACGTAAGGTACTACATATTGGACCTGAACGTATTAAAGTTGAAACATAAATTAATATAGAAATACGTAAGGTACTTCATATTGGACCTGAACATATTAAAGTTCAAACATGAATTAATATAGAAATACGTAAGGTACTACATATTGGACCTGAACATATTAAAGTTGAAACATAAATTAATATAGAAATACGTAAGGTACTACATATTGGACCTGAACATATTAAAGTTGAAACATGAATTAATATAAGAATTTCGTAAGTTACTACATATTGGACCTGAACATATTAAAGTTGAAACATAAATTAATATAGAAATACGTAAGGTACTACATTTGGGCCAGAACATATTAAAGTTGAAACATAAATTAATATAGAAATACGTAAGGTACTACATATTGGATCTGAAAATATTAAAGTTGAAACATAAATTAATATAGAAATACGTAAGGTACTACATATTGGACCTGAACACATTGAAGTTGAAACATAAATTAATATAGAAATACGTAAGGTACTACATATTGGACCTGAACATTTTAAAGTTGAAACATAAATTAATATAGAAATACGTAAGGTACTACATATTGGGCCTGAACATATTAAAGTTGAAACATAAATTAATATAGAAATACGTAAGGTACTACATATTAGACCTGAACATTTTAAAGTTGAAACATAAATGAATATAGAAATACGTAAGGTACTACATATTGGACCTGAACGTATTAAAGTTGAAACATAAATTAATATAGAAATACGTAAGGTACTTCATATTGGACCTGAACATATTAAAGTTCAAACATGAATTAATATAGAAATACGTAAGGTACTACATATTGGACCTGAACATATTAAAGTTGAAACATAAATTAATATAGAAATACGTAAGGTACTACATATTGGACCTGAACATATTAAAGTTGAAACATGAATTAATATAAGAATTTCGTAAGTTACTACATATTGGACCTGAACATATTAAAGTTGAAACATGAATTAATATAAGAATTTCGTAAGTTACTACATATTGGACCTGAACATATTAAAGTTGAAACATAAATTAATATAGAAATACGTAAGGTACTACATTTGGGCCAGAACATATTAAAGTTGAAACATAAATTAATATAGAAATACGTAAGGTACTACATATTGGATCTGAAAATATTAAAGTTGAAACATAAATTAATATAGAAATACGTAAGGTACTACATATTGGACCTGAACACATTGAAGTTGAAACATAAATTAATATAGAAATACGTAAGGTACTACATATTGGACCTGAACATTTTAAAGTTGAAACATAAATTAATATAGAAATACGTAAGGTACTACATATTGGGCCTGAACATATTAAAGTTGAAACATAAATTAATATAGAAATACGTAAGGTACTACATATTGGGCCTGAACATATTAAAGTTGAAACATAAATTAATATAGAAATACGTAAGGTACTACATATTGGGCCTGAACATATTAAAGTTGAAACATAAATTGATATAGACATACGTAAGGTTCTACATATTGGGCCTGAAAAATTTAAAGTTGAAACATAAATGAACCAGTAGATGCACAAAAATGAAATGAAGCATGCGATTTGGGAATTGCATTATGAAAGTACATTTTAAACTAGTCATCGTTTTTTGTCTATTGTATTGTTGACGCAAGCGTGTCGGTGGACAGCTGAGGAGCAGGACAACAACCATCAAGGAGGACATGGTTGAACTCTCATGTCCACAAGTGGTCGGCCTTCGATGTAGAAATCGCTAGCCATCTCGTGCGACCTTGCTCGGGATCGCCGTGCATGGTTTACTATTATTCGCGATGTAGTGTAGGCCAGGTAAGAAGCCGACTCAATCCGACCAGGGTGAACGCTGTTGCAACATTGTATTGATGGCAAACGGAATTATTAGATGGATAGTTAGAAATATTATTTCAACGGAGCCAACATTGGTTTAAAATATATAAAGTCTCACTTAGACTGCATATAGAGTAGAGTGTTGCGCTTAAGTCTGTGTTCTAGTGTCGCTAAGCATCGACATTGGAATGTAATATTGAAATTAGAGCGCATACACAGAAGAGTGATGCGAGTGAAAAAAAGAGTAACGTATTACAGTTACATGAAAAGATGAAACCAATTAGAAGTAATCATTCAATATAGAAATGGGTTAGCGCTGATTTAATATAAACATTAAAAATAAGTGAGACATTTTCTAATTCTATAGTAAATATTTTTTAAATATTTCTTCCGGATGTGAAAAGTTAATTTTAAAACATATTTTTATCATATTAAGGCCAAGTGCCACTAAAAGATACGAGTTCATTAAAACGGAATGATTGCCAACCGAAAGACAAGGAACACTATGGGAGTACTAACATTGATTCCCTAGATGATCTGTTTTGATTACCTATGGGGTAGTCCATCATAAGATTTTGTTGACATTGGATTTGGAGAAAGCAAGTGGCAATCAGAAGGGAAGCAGTCCGGCGATATAGTGTTCTACAGATTAAAAACTACATCTATTTACCATTTATTTTAATAGAGAAATATATTTTTGCAAACATTTCACGCAAATACGGGAATGTGGCCATTTTTATTTCCATTTCGTGATATTTAATTGGAAAGAGGATGAGGGTCCTGTTAAAAGAATTGTGGAAAGGCAATGGTTCAAAATACCCAATGTCCAATTAGGTCTTGTTTACGTTAGAATTAGGAAAGCTATACGTTTGTAAAAGTACATCAAACTTAGATTTAGCTTAAAAGCCGCCAGGCATTCAAGTCATTTGTTGCTAGTTATTATATAGAGGAATTCTGAGAGGGGATCATTTATTCTGTAAATCCGGATTCGTGAAGTAATCAGCTAAAAAATATAACATATTCGTAGCGGTTTCGGGGCGTTTTAACGTTAAACTATCAATGTTATCCTCCTCCTCCTCCTCCTCCTCCTCCTCCTCTTATTCTTAATCTTCATCTTCCAGAAAAGTACAGAAGGAAAAAATAAACTAGTAGTAGTAGTAGTAGTAGTAGTAGTAGTAGTAGGGAGGGAGACGGGCGAAGATCTCTAATGAAGATATGTAAATGCAAGTAGATAACAATCGCACAGTAAGGAAAGCATTCCAAATAGAACGCTTCTCTACGAAAACAAAAAAATCACGAATTAAAATGATTCTAACAGAAACTGTAACATTTTTTGCTTAGTTTTAATTATGATAAGATAGTGACATTTTGGCAAGAAATAAAAATAATCTATCTCCCCCTCTCTCATATATATATATATATATATATATATATATATATATATATATATATATATATATGTGTGTGGGGGGTGGCAAGGTTCGCTTTGGCCGAAGGGGTATATCCTGGGATCTTGGGAGCGGCATCAATGTGGCACCATGGCTTTGGACGGCTGGGCGATCTTTGCCGGACTTTTGTGACGACGGGACGATGTGTGACAACATGTGCACGTATGTGCAATGTTTCATCTTGTTATGGCCAGTGAGCAATCATCGTCTGACGATAGTCACTGTCGTCTGCTTCTGGGACTGGCTAGCCGGCTGTTTTGTCGGAACCATCGTGCTGCAAATCAAACATTATGTAATAATGGAGCAAACCATTTTGCTTATTATATAAAAATATAATTTATTATATTTCGAAAAGAAACATCTCAGAGCGCGCGACAAGACGCGTCTTCTTCGTTCGGATTTCAAACCAGTCTCTCAATTTTCAATCTCTTTTCGGTGACAGGTTTTCTTTGACCTCTTGAACCTGGCTGGTGTCTCCAGCATTGTTTATATTTTAGCTGACATCGGATTACACCGAATACCCCGATCAGTGAGCTGACATTTTTAGTGCAGCGAATTCACTTCATTTGCAACTCAAGTCTGGCGCAAGAGTTACGAATATAAAGGGAAGCACTTAGCTCCACAAAAGTTTACGCATTATGCCACACACACACACACACACACACACACATATATACAGGGTGACCCCCAAAAAACGGGCCCCAAATCTAATTAGGCACCGTTTCTTAGTGTTTCGTCCGAATGAAATGAATTTTGGGGCATAACTGGTTTATTATATTCACAACATCATATCAAAACACTAGGGTATTTGGCCTTTTTTTCTCCGTTCTACAGCATGTGTTCTAGATGGACTCCTTTTAGCTCCGTGCATTTCTTGAGGCGCAGAACGAAGTTGTCCATGACGTTCTTACAGACTGAATTGGGAATGGCTCTCATCTGCTCCCTGATGGCTTCCTTGAGTTCCGTGATGGTTCTGGGTTTCCTTGCGTACATTCTGTCCTAAAGATAGCCCCAAAGGAAATGATCTGGGGGGCTTAGGACTGGGCTATGGGGTGGCCACCCAAAATTAGTCTTGAGACTGATCACTCGGCCTCTGAAGTTCTCTTTCAGCCAATCTCAGGACAAGTTTGAGGTGTGAGAACTTGCTCCGTCTTGCTGGAACCAGAACTTGCTGATGAGCGACGTGTAGAGGGTCTGGAGCTCACTCTTGAAGGTTTTGAGGACCTCCACATACCGCTCCTTGGTGACTGTCACTGCTGCGCCAGATTCTTCGATGAAGATTGGTCCGATGATGCCTCTGACCGAGATTGCAACCCACACCGTGCAATTAGGAGAGTGCAGGGGCTTGGTGGCTACTTCATTGGGTCTGGAGGACCCCCAGAAGACATTTGTCTTGGAGTTCGCCTTTCCGTCAAGATGGAAGTGGGCTTCATCTCAGGTCCAAAGGAGGTTAAGGAAACCTGGTGTCTCCTCGATCTTATCGAGCATATTGACTGCCATAGCGCTCCTCTGCTTCTTGTCTGAGGCTGTAAGGGTCTGCAGCGTCTGTATTCTGTATGGGTAAGCCCTGATATTGTTCACCAGCACTCTCCTGCAAGTCTCACGGGAGATACCGAGGGACTGACTTCGCTTACTCACAGAGCGTTTCGGACTCTCCTGGAGAGACTCTCTCACACTTTCGACCAGCTCGGCTGTCCGCTTCTTGGGACGTGCCGAGTGGCTTGGACGGTTCTCACTGGCAGCGTTGAAGTTCTCCATGGTCCCATATTTCTCGAAGTGGTCCACCCAGTTCTGAATTCTGCTTTTGGGTGGAGCCTTTTCACATCCGAACTGGTGCATGAAACTGTCCTGGGTTTTCTTAAACGAGCCTGTCTTGTAGTAAAATTTAACACAGTGTATTCTTTATCCCAGCTCCCACTGAGGTCTTGGTGTACTAACTGTCGTTGATTCTGCCCTGTCCTGTAAAATAAGGGAAATCGGTAAATAAATAAAAGAGATATCACATAAAGTGTACACGGGGCCCGTTTTTTTTAATCACCCTGTATATATATATATATATATATATATATATATATATATATATGCAAACATTGTTAAAAATAACAGATCTTCATCTGTTTACTTATACCTTTTTTATTTATTTTAGTTTTTATTTTAGGCTTATCATAACTATCGCTGAGATTTCATATTCCTCGCGATGGCTGGCATTAGACGATCTTCGATCTAAACACTTGACCATGACTGTTATTGTATAACTATATCAATTTGAAAACACGGTCTTAGATTTTGTTTACGTTTGAGAACGTGTGACGTTTTAGCGACATCAGATATGCTGCCATTATTTTATATATCTTGGTGACAAAATGGTCTACGTTCTCCAGACTTAGAATTGATATTCCTATATCTATCTATATAATACTTAAAGTATATGTATATATATGTATATAGCAGATTACATGAATTAACTATTATCTCTCGATCTGTGTGAGTTGTGATTCGGCTTGGCGGTTATGTAGTCATCACCTTTTCACGAGATGCGCGTCTGCATGTAACGCGATTCACGCTCGATCGCTAAAGCCAGATCACGTGATCGACATGAAAACTGCAGTTCGTGATTTATTCTCAACCAGACAAGATGTGACCTGCGATTCTCTGCTGTCGGCCTTGCAGAGAATCCTACATTAAAACGATTAGCCGTCTGTGCACCATGTTGTTCAATTGTATAACGCTCGAAAGAAAAGCTACACAAACCAATGCACATTATCAATGTTACTTTGTTCTCGTCTTTATCTCCTCTAAAAATTGGATTTCGTCGGTTAAAAGTATGCCAAATAAACAGCGAAAGAAAAAGCGAAGAATTGTTTTTTTTTGTATATAAAACGTAAATTAAAAAAAAAATCATTTTGTCTTTTAAACTTAGTGTTGTGAAGTTGTCCAACAGTAAATAATCAATAAAGGAAGTCAAGTCGAGGGTTGGTTTAACAAGTGTATTAACAAAGTAAGAAAGTGACTAGCACTTGGCTAGACAGTTACAAGACTGTGCTTTGTCTTCTCTGTGTCTCTGGTGACTCGCACTATTTATAGTGACAACCGGTGTAGTTTCTCCTGTGTAAGA
Source organism: Sepiola atlantica (assembly GCA_963556195.1). Taxonomy (NCBI): domain Eukaryota; kingdom Metazoa; phylum Mollusca; class Cephalopoda; order Sepiida; family Sepiolidae; genus Sepiola; species Sepiola atlantica. The sequence goes on from OY744515.1 coordinate 259,806,873, forward strand.
ACGGCCGGTGTAACACTTAGTTCTCAAATTCATGCGTAAAAAACAAGAAAAATCAGATTTATGTTTCACAAAGTACATTTTATCTTGTTTTAATATTATTAAGTTGTGTTTAGTTTGCCGTAGCATCTTATCCAGAAGCCATTTTTTTTTCTTAAAACAAGTATGGTAGGCCAAAAGTGTAAAGAAAACGCATGCGTATCAGAAGCAGTCGGTGGCAAAAATGAAAAGTCTCCACAAAACACACAAAACACACAAAAATGAAACTATCCGACGATATCCGCACTTGCCTTTCGTAAAAAACGCTTACAATTCGATAGGATTTTGACTGAAACCAATAGTTTAAATATTTTCTGTCTAGAATTATTAAATGAAATGTTGATCTAAAGTTTCGTTATATAAGATTTTCTTTAATTACACAAATATGCCTTTTCGTTGCACTAATTTATATTGATTTAATTTATAATTATTAATTTTAAAACATCTCTAAAAAGATAAATGAGGAATATAAATAACTCACACGTTTTAGCATCATACCCCCCCCCCGAAAAGAAAACCGACGATTAACAAAAAAATAAAAAAAACGGGAAATATTTTGTTTTTAATACGAAATTAAAGTTTAAAATATCGATTTTATTATTTATCGATTATTTATTTTTTCTTCATTCAATTCTCTTTCGAATGATTTATTTATTTTGGTACATCAACTCAATTACAAGAACACGTATTTTTTGTTAACTATGTGGAAGAAACTGGGGGGGGGGCTCAATGTGCGAAACGAAAACTTTTTTTCCTTTCAAAACTACATTCATTTAAACAAAATCATTTATTTTATTACTTCATGTACTGAAGATTTGATTAAAATTGGGCCACTAATTTATTTTAGCTGATTTTTTAAAAAAGGTTCCTGCAACACTCCCATACACTTTTTGACATAGACAATAATTGAGCATACCTATGTATATGTTTATATCTTTGTATGTAACGAACCCACTCCTAAACTAATTAACTAATCATTATGAATTTTGGAACAAAACTGCTAGGCGTTAAGTGTTCAGACTCTATTTGGTTTAATTTAGTTTCATGCTAAGAGGGTAAAAAGTGGATGGAAGCCCTTCGTAAAAATTCAGCTAAAAATTTCGAATTTTGTGGAATTTTAACAATAGTTACAAACATCAGTTAATAAATATTCCTCAAATTACAATTAATTCTTTGGTGTATTTAAAGCATTTTTAGAGGCATAACATCCCATCTGAAAATTAAAATATTTCAGGATTGCATTAAATTTGATCCATAGTCACCAATTGAATAAAATTCCCTAAATTTTAATTTCTTCTTAAGACCTTTTAAGCTTAAGCCTTAAATGTAAGACATTTTCTGGAATCAAATCATGTAATCGATTTTGATCAAAATTAAAATAAGGATTCTAGTCATAAGGTTTAATATCATTATATTTTGATTTTAATCTTCGTAAGTGGACATAAAAGTGGTGCAAAACTGTATAAATTAGTAATACAAAAATAATGGAATAACAAATACTTAAATATTACCATAAATTGTCATATAGCTTTAAACACACGTAAGTACAACATTTTAAATTTAAAAGAAAAAACAATATTATTAAAACTTGATAGAAAAACAAATAATATACTTAGGAATATTATCACGAAGTAATCAATATGAATTGTTGCCATTTGATTCAAAACGTAAATAAGTGTGAGTCTTTGTTGTAAAATGTTTAATAAACACAAAAATAACTGATTTTATTAATAAGTATCTGTCCCTATCCGGCGTTGCACGGGAGTCTCTTAAGTTCCATTTCGCGCATTGCATTCCTACCGCCTTTTGTCCTTTCTCTTAATTAAATCTTTACATTTTCAGAAAAATAAGTTATGGGGCCAAGTTTTTAGTAGTGATATGACGATTCCAATATTTTTCCCGATTTCGATACAATTACCTATTCTTTTCTAAATTCCCGATTCCGATACAATTACCGATTTCGATTCCAATAACGAAAGCGCCCGAAACAGAACAGTCACAGCATAAAAAGTAACCACCTGCGCAACTATAGACCCACCTATCGAAAAAGTTAATGAAATGGCGTCGATGTAAGGTCGTTTATATGGAAAGTTTTCCGATATTTGGAGTTTTTCTATCGCAAATTATTTCCTAAAAAGAACAACATTGATTCATGAGGTTGAAAGGAAAAATACCAAAGTTATTTTTTAAAAATCAACTTACATTGTTACGTTAGTTTTTTGTAGTATAATATTGCGCCAGAACAAAATCTATAAAAATCGGATATGTAAATTTTTTGTATCACACAGATAAGTTATAAAAAACAATACACATTCCTTTCGTGTGATATGATTTTATGGATTTATAGCGATCTTTTAAGGGTATTTCCGACGAATCTGGGATTGAGTCGCATTCTCAGCTACGGATTTTGTCTTCATCATCGGCGGTGTCCAGAATTCTTCACACGTTTGTCACTCTCGAAATCTTCCACCCGACTCGACTATCGTTTTTTCTTTCTCACACTAACCAACTGACGGCACGTCCGTTCTCTGTACAATCAGAGTCGATGTGACATTTGAAGGCACTCGCTGACCCGATGACCGATGTTGTGCCGACATTAAAATCATTAAAATCACGAGATGAATACTAGCAAACGTACCCACTTACTATGTAACATAGAAACGAGTGGGAAGATCCAGGTATTATTGCGGGCTACTGCCCTGTTCCATTTTTTTCCCCTCTTAAATCCTTGAATTACTTTTCGCTATGCATGTTCAAACTCTATGAAAGTGCATCATCTTAATCTTCTCTATTTTTGATAGTTCTTCTTTATTAAACTTATCTACTTTTTGGTGTAGTAGTTTTTCTATCACTTTCAGGACTTGGTTATGCCTCCACGTGTACCGACTTAGTTCTAAGTCACAGTTGGACAGAATCTGCCCGAGAGTTTCTCTTTTCCCACATCTACATGTGTCATCAATGTCTAATCTCCACCGAACAAGATTCACTGGAGAAGGCATTGCATCCTAGATCGATTTCATCAGGAACGAAGTTCTTGCTCGCTCTCAAGTCAGCATCTCTTTCCATCCTATCTTCTGATTCACCACGAACACATAGATCTTGTTGACCACATTGCACTAGGTGTAGATATACTTTTCTCTGTGATTCATTCCTTATCTGACTAATCACAGAATCTCTTCTCTGTTTTAGTTTACTTAAGCAGAAATTCTGCATACCTGTTAATAGCTGTTTTGGTAGCTTCTTCTACCTTTTTTAACAAAGTTTACCCCAAACAAGGCGTACCGCCACTGTGGACGTAAGGGGCTACTGAGAAAAAGGGTGATAGTTTTTTTAGGGAGGGGGGGGGCTCAACCTAAATTGGGAGCTGTGCAGCGAGATGTCTGTTTACATTAGTTTTAAATTTCTGTATGTCAGTACCGTCAGGAAAACAGAGAGCAGAGAGGGAGTTCCAGAGTCCAGCAGCACGAGGAAAGAAGCTTTTGGAGTAGAAAACTCTTCGGCATCTGGGGACCTCCACAGTGAATAGATGGGATTTAGCAGATTGTCTGATTGGTCTAGTGAATTTGCGTCGTGGGGGCACCAGAGCAGCAAGTTCATCTACCTACCACATCTTCTCAGTTCTTACATCAAGTAGATCGTCTTAAATACCTTGGTAGTTAGAGAAATGGAGCATCACGACTGTCATTACTTTTAACACCTTGTACTCCTCAACAATTGATGCAATAGGTAGATTTAACTGTCCCTCTCTTCCAAATATTGTTGAGTTATTCTACTCACGTCAATGGTACTTCATACATCGGCAATGGCCACATTATCCGACCAAACTTCAGACACCAACATTTGTACTTTCTCGGTAACTCAGTCTTATCGATTACCTTTTACCATTTCTCTGTCTGCCGCTGTATTTCCGCTCATTGACTTCTGTCGCTTAATGTGTCTTTGTACCATCTTCCCAAACTTTTAACTGGTTTCTGTTTTGGGGATCACAGTTACTAAGTGGTTAACGACACGAATTGAAGACTTGGGTGTACCAAGTTCGAATCCAGTTCGTTCCACAGAAACACTTTCACTTAGGATGTTGGCAACCTTCACGTGATCCCTCCTGTAAGTACCCGATTTCTTTCTAGAAATAATTCTGACTAAAAAATATATCTGAGAAACCAATGCCAACAACGGAATCATCTGATTCATACTTTATTTCTTTATACTTTTTTTTATTTTCAGCCTTAAACCTCATTCTTAACAACTCAATAATATGTTCTAGTTGATCGAATACTTCTTCCATTCTTTTTGTGCTTTTTTTACTTTACAGCAATATTGACCATAAATGCGGAAGTGGGGTCTTAACAAGTGTACTCTCAGAATGTGTTGACCTCAACAACATTTCCATCACAAGTACAGACAAGATCACTAATATCGTACACTCTGCTGCAATCTCCACCTCCAACCTTTGCCTGTTTGTTTATCAGTTACATGTGGTAAAGCGTATCTTGAATTAATCGTAGGAGTTCATGATAATACTATGAACTGTCTCCGGAATTCAAAAGAAATCAATCACGTTCCGAATCATCTCATCTGAAACAGAGTCATATACGTTAGCAAGTTTTAGCCAACATCCTTTTTTTATTTCTTAGCTTGTTTGATACTCTGCCATATTGCATATGCGAGTATACTTCCCTTTTGAACTGACTCATTGATGAAGCCATTGCTTTATCACTCTTTCGCAATCTTTTCATCGGAATCCCTTGGATTGTTTCTCTTTTGGTAGGTATATCACTTCTGCTAGATACCACTGTTCAGCAACATTTTTAATCTGCCACAGCTTTCTTATCAAAAGAAAAAGCCTCAATCAGAGTTGTTCGAAGTGCTTATACACCTTGCAGATGATGACATCATTGCCTGGTAAACTCTATTTATGTAAACATTTCTAGCCACACATGTGCATGAAGGTTACGACTAAAGCTGAGAACAGCTGAACTCTTGTCAGGCCAAATATTCAATCAAATCGTTCGAATCACCTACTATTAATAAACGGACTGAAACACTTACCTGTCTAGTCACACTGAAGAACTTTGATACAGCGATACAGTCTCTCTGTAGATGTCTATAAAGACTATGAGGACAGCAATAAATAAATCTTCCTTTGAATAGTAAAGGGTACTTTCACTAGTACATATCTGATGATTTAAATTCGCAGAGCAACATTAACACGTACACAGGAAATCGGGGTCGGCGAGTTAGTCAACGTATACACTTAGATGTCTCTTCGATCTTCTGCATGCTAGAAACGGACGTGACGTCACATGGCTCAAAGAGAGAGATAGTGACTAAAAAAGGTAGATAGTTCGTTGAGAAGCGTTGTAACGGAAAGCACATGTAAATAAATGACTTAAGAATCGATTAAAAACTATTGTGCCGAGGACCTCAGATGTTAGTAGCCCCGGAATATACTCGCCCTCCGCCGATAGCAGAAGAGAAGGCGGTGTCAACAGCTGAATAATTTTTTCTTCTCTAAATTAAGAATATTCTTATTTTCTGTGGTTGTTGTGAAGCTTTGATTCTAGCGAGAACGCACCTCACGAGACGATTGGAGATGAAGTGCCTCGATCACGGGAGGCGCGGATCACGAGGCATGATTTACTTGTACTGTTATGATTTGTTGATTTGCGGGGTTATTTATCTACCTCCCACAAGGTAAGATGTGACACAAGGTCGGGAAAGTGGGATTAGATAAGCCAGCGCTCGAGAGGTGAGCACTCTGGCCATTTAAAAATTGCCTGGGCAGCCCCATCGGCATTCCCCGGTAGGGGCGCCTCAGACAGTAAGCAATAAACTTACTCCTCCCCAAAGAGGGGAGGCAAAGCCTGGAAGGGTGCACCTACTAGAACTGCACAGGACCAGACAACCCCCAGTAGACCGGCGTAAATCCAGACCCAAAGGCCCGGACAATACCAGTTTATTAGGCGGGGTAAAAAAAAATTTGTTGATTCGCATTCAATGAAACATATTTTCTTGTATCGTGACATACGAGACATTAGACATCCCCTTGGAGGGGAGGTGTATGCAAAAATAGGTTAATGATACACTAGGTAGAAAGGACAGATACAATTCAGACCATTTAATACTGCAATGAAAGTGATCTTTTTATTCCGCTGTTGTAAGTTATACAAAGTATTTCCCATTTCCATAAAATCAAATTTGTGAGCAATTAAGACACCAAAAAAAGTGTCTGTTGAAGAATCAAGTTTGTGAGCAATTAAGAACACCAACAAATGGCGCAATAAAACATTCTGTCTGTTGAAGAATAAAGTACTGTTTCCAGCTGTGCGTACAGCATCTTCGACAGTTTGCGGTTTTCTATGAGAATCTATTTTTATGAACGTCGATGTATAATTAGGTTACTAAATACATTTTCATAAAAAACGTCTCTTTAAAAAAAAATAGTCTCTTAAAAAAAAATAGTCTCTTTAAAAAAAATAATCTCTTTTAAAAAAATAGTCTCTTTTAAAAAAATAGTCTCTTTATTTTCGTGATAGACTCGTACTTATCTTTAATATAAACTGCTTGTGTGACACGATCTATTTCATTGCCAATCCATCCAGGCAAATTAGACAATGGTCATTTTTGTTTTTTTGGTTTTTTAATTTTTATCTATCTTATTCCCACAGCGGTAAGATGTGACACAAGTTCGGGAAAGTGGGATTGAAAAGCCAGCGCCCGAGAAGATGAGCACTCTGGCGTACAAAAAATGCCTAGGTAGCCCCGTCAGCATTCCCTGGTAGGGGCGCCTAAGGCAGAAAACGATAAACTTACTCCACCCCAAAGAGGGGCGGCAGAGCCTGGGAGGGTGGACCTCCTAGAACTGCACAGGAAATACCCATAGACCGGCGGAATCAAGACCTGAAGGCCAAGACGATACTGGTCTATAGGGTGTAGTATCCATCGAACCAGTTCCTACACTTTGATCTTGGCGAAAAAGGCTAAGAAAGTTTTTTTTTGTCGGTTTTTAATGTGGGGAAAATCTAACTTCTTAAAACACGAGATATTCTAAATTAGTCCGTTGTGATGGCGGCAAGAGTAGAAAAAGAAGGAGACAATGCAGCAAGCTTTGCTCGTCTGCCATTGATACGATTTGCTTTATTTTGAAATATGTTGGGTGTGTCGAAGGTATCACGATGAAGACGACATTCTTTCTTGTTGCTGGAGAAGAAATGGGCGCCGTCATTTCTATGCTCGATGTTATAAACAGAAAGTTTTTGGGGAACGGGTAGAACAAGCGCTGGACACCATTTCGGATGATTCTTCTTTATGAAAGGCTTTTCATGTTTATCCTTCATAGTGGACAATTTGGTAAGATCTCTTAGACATGCAGGCACGTATTCTGGTAATCGCTGCCGAACGATCGCGAAAACAGGAAGCTCTTTCTCAGCAACCTTCTTCGTTTGAAAACCAAAAAGAAACATCTCTTTTTTGAACGGTCGCTTTGTATTATATATGATACGAGAAAAAATGTGGGTCGTTGGGTCACCGATGGGTAAAATTGTTTGCATCAGTAAAAGTGAGTTGGAAAAAATTAAATATTAATAAAATAAAGACAAAATCAAATGTTAGTTTATCTCTCACCTCTCTCTCTCTCTCTCTTTCTCTCTTTCTCTCCCTTTTTCTCTCTTCCTAAAGCTACTAGTTAAATAATATTAGTACTTGAGATAATATTCCCTTTTGTTTATAAGAGAGAGAGAGAGAGAAAGAGAGAGAGAGACGGAGAGAGAGAGAAAGAGAGAGAGAGACCGTTGAAATAAGAGCGAGGGGCAAACAACATACAGTGAGATAGTCTGAAAATGATAGATAGAACATTAGTAGAAGATGAAGCACTTGATGGATTAATTACGATTAATTAAAACAATTAAAATGGAAATTTTCAAAGATAACTCAATCCCAAAACTGATGAACATTTTAAGATGTATTTTGTGTAATCAAAATATATAGTAAAAAAGAAGTTTCGTAATTCTGTCAAGCTTAATTTTGAAATAGTATTTTCAATATTCTGTCACGATGAAATTTGCAATATATTTTCATCGATAAATGCGCAGATTGAATAATCGCATATTAAGAATATCAGTTTTTTGTTAAATTCGCCATGGGGTTTGCATAATTGTATGTTAATTGCATGCTTTATTTACGACATTTTCAAATATTAATTCTTTTATTTTTCTTAAAATCAGTCATCGTGAGAAAATATTGAAATAAAGACGAAACGTTGATGAATTTATAAACAATTTTCGATTTTTCCTTTATCATTTTCAATCTCATTCGATTATTATTTCCATAATTATCATATATATATATATATATATATATATATATATATATATATATATATATATATATATTAGGATAATATACATGTGTGTGTGTGTCCGAAAGAGAAAGAGAGAGAGAGAGAGTGTTTTTTTTTGTTTTTCGGAATTTGCTCCTTGTCCCAAATAATACACTCTTATACGTGTTTACTGATGGAATGGTCATAATCCAAAAGTCACCGCACGAATAAAAAATATAATAATAGTCAAAATGTGGACTTTGATTTACAAATAACAATGAGTTTAAAAACTGTTGCCAATTCTTACCATCGAATAACATACTCAGTCTATTGCCCATCTATCGAATTCAATCATTACAGAAGACTCGTAAACGGTAACTCGACAATAAATACAGTCGTAAATCTTATCTTGTTAAAATACTAGTGGGCACGATTGCCTAATCGCATTGTGGCAAACAATATGGAATAAACGCCAATGCATATATAGATTGTTAAATATTGTTTTAATAAGCAAAACAGAATCCTATGTTTTGGAACTATTGAAATGCATTTATTCATTTCGTATGAAGAAGATATTTCTATTGTTGGCATTGGTTTCCCCGAGAAATCTTTCTAGAAAGACATGGGGTACTTACGGGAGAGAACACACGAAGGTTGCCAACATCCCAAGTGAAAGTGTTTCTGTGGAACGAACTGGATTCGAACTAAGCACATCCAGGTTGACAGTCCGTGCCGTTAACCACCTAGCCACCGTCACCTCCTGCTATTGAAATGGTGATTTATAATTTTTATTATTTTGATTTTTCGGACTGCTGTTCTAATTTTTGATTTTATTCTCACAACAATTCGACGGAGGGTTCAAACCTCAGTACGGGCGATACTAAGAATATATTCCGAATAACTTAAGACTTCTATCCGGCCATGGCTGACGGAAAAAGAACAAGCAACTCCCGTGGATTCAATAAAGGGTTCCGTTCGAAATTCCTTATAGATTCACAAGTTCAACATGAAGATTCCCGAGTTCGATGAGACACATTTGAAGAAGGTCGGAGGGGTTATCGACTGAAACATTGTGAGAATAACATCCAAGATGAGAACAGTAGTCCGAATAATACAATTAATACAAAAAAGATGTTCTATTTTCTGTTATATTTAAGTCTGTGCAAATCTACCAAATGGATTCTTGTGAAGACCAGCCTATGAAGTAATCCTTGTCTTTTTCGTTTTCAGGCATCCATCAATTGTATCTAACGTATATAGTGGGTTTGGGAATAATTAGAAATATTTTTATTTTCGAGATTGGACATATAGAATTTGGAAAACAACGAACCTAGAGCCGAGACGCATCGAAGTTTCGTCCATTCGGTTATATATGTTACTGTAGGTTGTCATAGAATAAAACCTCAGTCGCGCAGGAAAATTAGTAATTTGAGTAGAATATTAGGATTTAGTTTGAATGAGGTGAGGATTGGATCATTGTATATTTTGTTTATGTTTAGATTAATGGTTTCGTTTACTGGGACATTTGTAAAAAGATTTTCGACGTTAGTGAAACTAATATTTAATTATTAAGTTGTACAGAGGGGAGATGTCAAGCAATTGTTCTGGTGAATCTACCCTGTTGCTTATGATGGCATTAGATTGTGTACACATTTTAAGGTGTAGGGGTTTGAGATATAATAGAGCGAGGGGTTAGGGTTAGGGTTAGGGTTATGTGTTTTGAGATTTCTATATTCACTGGTAATTTTGTGGAGTTTTACAGAATCAACGTGGGCGATGTGCGTTTTGTGTTGTTTAGTGGGATTTCTTTGTATTTTAATAAATTTAGATTTTTCCTTAATCAAACATGTATAAATGAAGGAATATATATATATATATATATATATATATATATATATATATATATATATATATATATATATATATATATATAACGGAGGGTTTTGCTTGATAAGACTTTTTATTTTCAATTTTCCGAATGGTCCATTTTATGTTTCAGTCAAATTGCTGTATGTAAGTTCCATGGGTTTCTTGTTCCATTTTCTTTACTTTTTTGCGAGTACTTTCGATTTGATTCATTCAAATCATCTTCAGGCTGTGTCAGTTTTGGTTTCTTAAAGATATGTCTTTACTGTTGAGTTTATTATTATTATTATATCGGCCAGTAATTTACAACTTGAAAGGAGCGTCTATAATATTGAGATGTTACATGAGAGGGTGATTAAGTTCGAAGAACAATTAAACCGAAATATTAAATGGACCATTCGGAAAATTTAAAAAAAAAAAGTCTTATCAAGCAACAAAAACTCCGTGTTATTTAATAATGTTTTCCTAAATGAAAATATGCTGCCTAAATACACACACAATATATATATATGTGTGTATGTGTGTGTGTGTGTGTGTGTGTGTGTGTGTGTGTGTGTGTGTAATTCATCCTTATACACGCAAGGTGTGACAGTGGATAAGTGGTTAACGACGCGGACTGATAACCTGGGTGTGCCGGGTTCGAATCCAGTTATTTCCACAGAAAAACTTTCATCAAACCCCACACTTGACTTTGTGTCTAACTTCCTGTCAAGGAGGTAAATAAAATCCATACAGGATGGCTGCCATAAAAAAAATCGCCACCTATAAAATCGCTAATGAAATTTATAATCCTTTCTGTAATTCAATCATATTTTGTACAAACATCTTGACTTGACCACCAAGTTTCAGTCATGAATTTTCAACAGTTTTTATTTCAATGAAATGCTCTAAATGTTAACCTCTGAGCTCTACCAAAGCAGGGGGGGGGCACTTTGGTGATCGTCTCATCAGAAGGAGGTGTTATCTTGAACTTTACACACATAAAAAATTACCGTCCTATCCGCCAACTTTTTATCTGTGGGGCTATCCCAAAGATAATGTCGATCAAAACAATCTTCAGTCTATTCCTGAACAAAAAAGGCCATCACAGCTAAAATAAAGGAAGTGGCAAGAGAGGCGTGTGTCAGGTTGTATTTAAGGAATCCTGGATATGTAGCAGCATCGGTGTAATACCACAAACGATATAAATACGCCAGTCTTCTCGTGATACGTGTATGCAAACCGATTGCCGTGGTGACGAGTGGAGCGGTCGGCCCCGCCACACGTGATTTCCCCAACCGTCTAGATCCATTAATGACGTGCCACACAGAGGACCATCGTGTATTGACGTGGCTCTACCGGCTGCTCTCCACTGCCATTATTTGCGGAAATGCATCGAGCCTCCAGGTTATCCGATGAAACTTCCTGTTGTTCCGATTATAGAGTTTTAAAATTTGGTGGTTGAAAAAGTCTTTCAGGAACTTTTGAATTTAAATCTTAATTCATATTTTGTCAAATCTTGAATCATTTACTTATTAAATACATTTTTTTTATAACTTTTAGGAAGTCACTCTATGTATTTTATATCCAAAAAATTATGGAAATAAATATCAGATCTGAAAACAGCAGCACACAATTAGTGTAGAACACGTATGTTTACGTTTGCCTTAATGTGTCCACAAACCAATGTAATTATTTCAACGATATTCGCTTTTCGAATATCGACATTCCTTCAGATGCATGAAATATTTTCCTACTTCCGTTGATATTCAAGACGAGCCAACATTTCAATCCAACAAACTAATTAATCTGTGAACAAAGCAGAAATACAGATGGTTCCATCGCTTATTGAATAATACGAATACACGGATGCATGCAATACTTGGCACATGTGTTATAGAGGTTATTGGTAACGAATGAAATAAACTTCTACTTGTGTAATCGCATGAACATGTCTGTGTGCTTAATATTCACACTTTCGGTAACTGTGTTGATTGAACATGTTTGTTAGGTGAAGTATAATATAGCTCATCAACATGGTGTTTTTATTGCAGTATAAGATAGCTCTTCATCATGGTGTCTCTATTGCTGAATAATATAGCTCTTAAACATGGTATTTTATTGCAGTATAATATAGCTCTTAATCATGGTGTTTCAATTGCAGTATAATATAGCTCTTAAACATGGTGTCTCTATTGCAGTATAACATAGCTCTTCGTAATGGTGTCTCTATTGCAGTATAATATAGCTCTTAAACATGGTATTTTATTGCAGTATAATATAGCTCTTAATCATGGTGTCTCTATTGCAGTATAATATAGCTCCTAAACATGGTGTTTCTATTGCAGTATAATATAGCTCTTCATCATGGTGTTTCTATTGAAGTATAATATAGCTCTTCGTCATGGTACCTTTATTGAAGTATAGTATAGCTCTTCATCATGGTGTCTCTATTAGAGTATTATATAGCTCTTTATCATGGTGTTTTTATTGCAGTATAATATAGCTCTTCATCATGATGTCTTTATTGAAGTATAATATAGCTCTTCATCATGGTGTCTTTATTGAAGTATAACATAGCTCTTCATCATGGTATTTATTGCAGTATAAGATAGCTCTTCTATCATGGTGTTTTTATTGCAGTATAATATAGCTCTTTATCATAGTGTCTCTATTGCTGTATAATATAACTCTTAAACATGGTGTTTTATTGCAGTATAATATAGCTCTTAATCATGGTGTCTCTATTGCAGTATAATATAGCTCTTAAACATAGTGTTTCTATTGCAGTATAATATAGCTCTTAAACATGGTGTTTCTATTGAAGTATTATATAGCTCTTCATCATGATACCTTTATTGAAGTACAATATAGCTCTTTATCATGGTGTTTCTATTGGAGTATTATATAGCTCTTCATCATAGTGTTTTTATTGCAGTATAATATAGCTCTTCATAATGGTGTTTTATTGCCGTATAATATAGCTCTTCATAATGGTGTTTCTATTGCAGTATAATATAGCTCTTAAACATGGTGTTTTAATTGCAGTATAATATAGCTCTTCACTATGGTGTTTTTATTGCAGTATAATATAGCTTTTCATCATGGTGTTTCTATTGCAGTATAATATAGCTCTTAAACATGGTGTTTTAATTGCAGTATAATATAGCTCTTCACCATGGTGTTTCTATTGCAGTATAAGATGGCTCTTCTATCATGGTGTCACTATTGATGTATAATATAGCTCTTAAACATGGTGTTTTTATTGCAGTATAAGATAGCTCTTCTATCATTGTGTCTCTATTGCTGTATAATATAGCTCTTAAACATGGTGTTTTTATTGCAGTATAATATTGCTCTTCATCATGGTGGTTCTATTGCAGTATAAGATAGCTCTTATATCATGGTGTCTCTATTGCTGTATAATATAGCTCTTCACCATGGTGTTTTTATTGCAGTATAAGATAGCTCTTCTATCATTGTGTCTCTATTGCTGTATAATATAGCTATTAAACATGGTGTTTTATTGCAGTATAAGAGAGCTCTTTTATCATGGTGTCTCTATTGCTGTATCCATCTTTTAAAAAGTGTTTTCACCTTTACATCAGCAATTTGCCAAGTTTACAAAGTGGTGAACCAAGCGAATTAAAATAGAGCATCCCTTTTTTACTGCAAGGCTGTTTTGTTGATCGCACTATTTGTTGCCAAATAAAATCTGATATTCATGAATATAAATCTCTACTGTGTGTAAGTGTTTGTATGTGCATTTCTTTGTTATTTAGATTTAGATTTTTTTCTATTTAAATAGAAATTTCATAACATAAAGTAATTATAATAGCTCAACAGTTTAAAGCCAGAGCTATGCTATATTAAAGCTATGCTATATTACATATTTGTTATGCTATATTACATATTTTTTATGAAGTTTTATACTAGTTCAATGTTATAAACTATAAAATATATAAATTAAAATATTGAATTACTCAAACTTAACAGAACACAATATCCTAAACATAACATCATCGTTGCGTTTTTTACATTTGAAATACTGTATATATATTGCAGCGGAAACCCCATACTGGACGATTATACGTATATAATCAAATAAACTCACATTTCTGTTAGTACAGCCTCTAAACACCTTTCAAAACACTTAACCAACTTTGACATGTATTGATTAAAATATAAAATTTCTTTAACAGAACATAAGATCCCAAATACAAAATAACACTGGCAGTGCTTTTATTTATGAAAAGAACAGTAGAAAGTGAACTTTACGTTTACTTCCAGCAGCTTCGTAACTCTCGCTTTCCTTATTTTGTCCTGTAGTCCTCACATTCCATGAGCGATGTTTCTGACAAAGTTGACAAAATTGATGTTTTCTGGGTCGGAATTTATCTACCTAACAGTTATCGTTGACCTTGAAATCGTATTTTTTTGAGTGCCTTACATCAATTGGCTTCGTGCCTTGTCTGGTACGATTTCCATAAAAAAAAACTTGGGTAAACAGGAGATGATTCACAACTACGACGGTAGCGGTCGCTATAGTTCCGCAGTAAATACATACCGGATAAGTTTACGTAAATTATTAAATAATCACACGGTTTTACGAAAAAAAAATAATAACAGCCTTTAAAAATATTAAAGCAAAATTTAGCCCACACACCCCATCCCAAACATATCTTCGTCCAAGTTGTAGCATAAAAAATACCCCGCACATGAGGGAACTCCTTTTCGGTTCTTTTCTTTTTCTCTCATCATTCCCGATGAAGAACGCAGTGTGTTTGAAATATTTAATAATAAAAAAAATATTTTTTTTAAACCTACGACATCGTTTTATGCGACAATCACTACCTGCTCATCATTATCAAAAGATATCTCTAGAAGCATAAGTGGAATACCCAACTAACTTACGCAATATCTCTCTCTCTCTCTCTATATATATATATATATATATATATATATATATATATATATATATATATATATATATATATATATATTTGATGCAATGTCTTTGCTCAACACGATCAATCATCTTGAGAAAATCGGTAATCCGACGAACACGTTGTGTAGCACCTCGCTCAGCGACCGACAGGCAGCGACTAACGCGCAGGAAGGCGGTGATAAAATTCACACATGCGCATGAAGGTGTCTTACTTCACTATGTAGAGTGGCGCCGCCCAATCGTCTCTATTTCGCACGGAAAAACTAAAAGTCGGATACTTTTTCGACAGGCCTGGTAATATATATATATATATATATATATATATATATATATATATATATATATATATATATATATATATATATATATATATATATATATATATTACCAGGCCTGTCGAAAAAGTATCCGACAAGCAATGTATATATATATATATATATATATATATATATATATATATATATATATATATATATATATATATATATATATATTGATTACCAAGCAATGCAAGTGCGTGAAATTATTTCAAGTATTGAATGCTCTAACCAATAACCAGTCACACTCACTGAAAAAAATTAACAAGTCAACATCTTTGGATGACTGTGAAGCCGCAGGTTCTTTTGACTGGAAGTTCTCTCTCTTTTCTCTCTCAAGGAAATGCCGTAACAACAAAGCCAACGAGCATTCCCCGATTAACTAGCAACAATCCTGGACATTAATCTAGGAATTATCGTACACACACAGACACAGACACACACATATTTAAATAAATAAATACGAAAGTATTTTTACCTAAACTAACAATATTAACATCAAAAAAGGTTACGCTTATTTAATACTATTATACAACATAAACGTTTGAAATACTGTATATATAGTAATTTGAAAACACCCATAACAGTTTTAGATATTCCTAATTTGCATATCTATTTTATAAACAGTTTCTGTTAAATTAATATTCTGTAATATAAATTTGTAATTTGCTTTTTTGTATTTTCTTATATATATATATATATATATATATATATATATATATATATATATATATATATATATTCCATATTTTCGTCGATAGTAAAAAGTCTGATGTTGCTGTGATGCTGGAACAGATACTACACTTTGATTTTAGCCCAAATTAAAAGAAACTATTTTTTAAAATGCTGTTTTTATGACTGTGCATTTTAAAACTAATAGAAAAAAACTATTTTTTTAAATTCTGTTTTTATGACTAGATATTTTTAAACGAATAGGAAAAAACTATTTTTTAAAATGCTGTTTTTATGACTAGGCATTTTTAAACTAATAGAAAAAAAACTATTTTAAAAACGCTGTTTTTATGACTATGAATTGTTAAAATAATAGAAAAGAACATTTTTAAATGCTGTTCTTATGACTAGTCATTTCTAAACTAATAGAAAAAAACTATTTTTAAAAATTCTGTTTTTATGACTATGAATTGTTTAACTAATAGCAAAAACAATTTTTTTAAATGTTGATTTATGACTAGGCATTTTCAAACTAATAGAAAAAAACTATTTTTTTAAATGTTGATTTATGACTAGAATTTTTAAACTAATAGAAAAAAACTATTTTTATAAATTCTGTTTTTATGACTAGGCATTTTTAAACTAATAGAAAAAAACATTTTTAAATGCTGTTCCTATGACTAGTCCTTTTTAAACTAATAGAAAAGAACTATTTTAAAAAATTCTTTTTTTATGACTATGAATTGTTAAACTAATAGAAAAAACTATTTTTTTAAATGTTGATTTATGACTAGGCATTTTTAAACTAATAGAAAAAAATATTTTTTTAAATGTTTATTTATGACTTGGCATTTTTAAACAGATAGAAAAAAAACTATTTTTAAAAATGCTGTTTTTATGACTAGGAATTTTTAAACTAATAGAAAAAAACTATTTAAAAAAAAATTTTTTTTATGACTATGAATTTTTAAACTAATAGAAAAAACTATTTTTAAAAATTCTGTTTTTATGACTATGAATTGTTAAACTAATAGCAAAAACAATTTTTTTAAATGTTTATTTATGACTAGGCATTTTCAAACTAATAGAAAAAAAATTTTTTTTTAAATGTTGATTTATGACTAGGAATTTTTAAACTAATAGAAAAAAACTATTTTTAAAAATGCTGTTTTTATGACTAGGCATTTTAAAAATAATAGAAAAAAACTATTTTTAAAAATGCTGTTTTTATGACTAGGCATTTTAAAACTAATAGAAAAAAACTACTTTTTAAATTCTTTTTTTATGACTCATATGCAGAGTCATAAATCAACATTTAAAAAAATAGTTTTTTCTATTAGTTTAAAAACTAATAGAAAAACTATTTTTTTAAATGTTGATTTATGACTATGCATTTTTAAACTAATAGAAAAAAAACTATTTTTTAAAATGCTGTTTTTATGACTGAATTTTTAACTAATAGAAAAAAAACACTTATCTATTATTGTATCATCTTTTAATGTGTGTGCGTAGTGTAGTATCAGTTCTGTTGTCATAAGACCGTCATCCCAGGAATTACCCCCGCTTTTATAGGGGTGGAGATAATCCTCTCAAATATTAATATTTGAAACTAGGCGTTTTTCTTGGCATTTAGTATAAATTAACAACACCTCTCTACTAAACAGGCGTTTCCTTTTACCTTTTACTCACACAAATAACGTACCAATTTGCAACAGTCTAAATAAACTAGGAATACCAACAATAGAAACCACACCTCTAACTATAAAACAGACATTAGGTGTAAAAAAACACTCTCAACAACCCCACATCCCAGGCAGGTATATACACCATCCCATGCAGTGTTTGCTATCAAATATACGTAGGGAAAACACAAAAGGAATTTTTTTAAAGGCTATGTGAACACGAAAGAGACATAAAAAATAATAATTCCCTAAATGCACTTTTTTCTCACATTTGGCAACACAATGATCACTATTTTAATTTCAAGCAGGCCGGAATCATTAAATTCATTATAAATAAATCGCGACGCAAACTTCTAGAATCAGCAATGATCATGAACTCAAACACGATTAAACAGCGAAACGGTTTCTACAATCTAGCCGTTTTAATCAGTAAAATCATACTAATGGAACAAAACTTGAAGTTAGAGCCCGGTTTGTGTTTTTACACCATTTCCAAAACTGGTCTTGTAAATAATTATAATGATCATGGTAGTAGTAGTAGTAGTAGTAGTAGTAGTAGTAGTAGTAGTAGTAGTAGTAACAACACAACAAGAACGACGACGACGATGATGATGATCATAATAATAATGATAATAATAATAATATTATTTTTATTATTATTATTATTATTATTATTTTAATATATATAATAAAAAATAAATGAATAAAAAATAATAGCAAATAAATAAAAAATAAATAAGGGCTTATTTCACACCACATTCGTATTACATATTTGTATTTTAGTCGGCCATGTTTCGCCCAGAAGATGAACATAAATATTCTTTTTACATTCTATACGTACAGACTATTTCCAAGTAATATAAACGTGTTTATAACTTTTTTATTCTCTTAAACCATCCTGAGGAATTCTTTTCTTGATGAAGACGAAACGTTGATGACTTTACTGATAATTTAGTTTCTCCTTCTTTCATTCACATATATACATATACTGATATATATAATCATATACATATAATGATATATATATATATAACGATATATATAATGATATATATATATAATGATATATATAATTATATATATATATATGTAATGATATATATATATATATATATGTAATGATATATATATATATATATATATATATAATGATATATTTGCATATCTACAATGATATATATACATGATAAATATATATAGAATTATATATATATATATACTGCTGATATTGTTTATATAAATATATAAATAGGACACACTTTCGCAGTGTGTGTGTGCGTGTGTGTGTGCGTGTGTGTGTGTGTGTATTTATGATGGTTAACTTCAAACAACATTCCTCCATTTTTTTGATATGGTGAATATCGGGTTTAATCTTTGCTACACATGGCGCTCTCACAAATGGAGATGTACCAAAGAAGCTGGGGCCATGTTTGTGTTTTCCCTGGTTGTCATCGCAAAGTGTTGATTTTATGTCGAACCTGATCTTTTGTGGTGGTGTGAAGATAATGTTATCATTTTCAAAAGTTTAGTAGACGATGATGATTTTGATTCAAACTTATTCAAAGATGTTTTTTTTCTTCACTTTATTTTGAGTTCAGGGGAGAAAACCCCGATTATCTTTTCATGTTGTTGAAACGCCTATATGACTCTTAAGGGTAATAGTAATGGCGGAACGAGATAAGAGTGTTGTTTTTTTACGTTCAAACGTAAGATAAGTCAAAGATTAAAAGTCATGGCGCTTTCGTTTTAGTAGTTTGTGTTTATTTTTAACCCTGGATTGCAAGTAAGATGGCGTGAAGAGACTTCGTATGGTAACTTAAAATTTAGAAAATTTTCAGACGAAGCTTCATAGGAAAGAATGACGTAAGTGACATGTCTTTTAGCAAGTAAGAAGGGCGTAATGATACTTCGTAATGATACTTCGTAATGATACTTCGTAATGATACTTCGTAATGATACTTAATGTGTGGCGGTTATCACATGAGGCTTCAGAAAGCAAGCTCATTAACTCACCTATGTTGAGGCAAGTTATTGGACAAACAATATATATATATATATATATATATATATATACAATAATATTTTTATAAATAAATATTAATTATTTAAATAGTTACAGACATCGATGTTTCATGCTAACGCAATCTTCAGTGTAGGAACTAATTCTCAACGGTCGGTAGGCGCGAACCCCGATCACAAATCGCCACTGATTCGGGGATCTTACCCATCGGCCATAGCCAATTAGTTAGTAACTATAGAGGAACTTAAAATGTAAATATATATATATATATATATATATATATATATATATATATATATATATATATATGTGTGTGTGTGTGTGTGTGTCTGAATCGTGGTTGAAAGTACATCTGAGGAAACCAAAATAAGGTCAAAATAGACTATTATGTACACAACCGAAATGTGCATCTAATTCATCTCCTCTTCAAATGTATACTTGCTCTGCTTAATTGGACATCGAGCTCTTTTATTCGGATTCCTACCGAAACTATTCGAACCAGTATACTATATATATATATATATATATATATATATATATATATATATATATATATATATATATATATATATATATATATATATATATATATATATATATATATATATATATATATATATATATATATATATATATATATATATATATGTATATATATATATATATATATGTATATATATATATATATATATATGTATATACATATATATATATATATATATGAATGAAGCTAAATTATATATTTATTCTATTTCCATAAAAATAGTTTTCAATTCATATTTTTTATTTGAGTTGTGTATGCCTCCATTTAAAAGGGACATTTAAGGGCGGAGTTACACAATTATACCGCCGTCAAATGAAACAAATAAATACACAGACATTTTCTTATTAAAAAAACTGTACTTTAATTATTCTTTAAAAATATTCATATATACTAGAAGAATACCCGTCTCAGGAGAGATAAAATAAATTCCCCAAACAAAAGTGTTACATCATTTTATGTTCCCTTACGAAGTTTAAAATCAAGATACCAAAAAACGTTCATTTGTTTAAAAAAATATCAACGTAATGTTTTTTTTGTTGTTGTTTCTTTTTAGATATTTCACTCCAAACAAGACAATTCGCTACTGTAGACGAAAGGGTGTAGGTTTTGGGTGTCATCTTAAGTTGGGAGCTTCGCCGCGAAATGTCCTTTTACATTAGTTTTAAACTTCTGCATGTCGGGACAGTCGGGGAAACAGGGAGTAGCGAGGGAGGGCCAGAGGCTGGCAGCACGATGAAAGAAGCTACTGGAGTAGAAGGCTCTTCGGCATCTGAGGACCTCCACAGTGAATGGATGGGACCTAGCTGAATGTTGGGTTGTTCGAGTGTATTTGCGTCGAGGGGGCGCTAGAGCAGCTAATTCATCGGAGCACAATCAATTGAAGTACTTGTAAAACAAGCACAAGGATACAACATTGCGATGATGGGACATAAATGCACTCGACCAAGTCGACAATCAGGTAAATCAAATCCATTCACTGTGGAGGTCCCCAGATGCCGGAAAGCCTTCTACTCCAATAGTTGCTTTCATCGTGCTCCTTGCTCCCTGTTTCCCCGACTGTACCGACATGCAGAAGTTTAAAACCAATGTAAACAGGCATCTCGCTGCACAGCTCCCAATTTAGGATGACCTCCAAAACTTTCAATAACCCCTTACGTCTACGGTGGCCACTTGCCTTGTTTGGGGGGAATTATATTGAAAAACTTGTAAACAAACTTTTTCTTTCCATTTACAATTTAACAAACTTTTTCTTCTTTTAATAGAATGTTTGTAGTAGAATTAGTAGTTAATAAAGTAAAGATATATTAAATAAGCAAAGCTCGATTGTTGGTAGCACTTCATGCTATACGGAATGCAGTTTAGTAAAATGGAAAGGCGCGAAAATTCCGCCCAAATCGAACGGTGCCAAATTTACATGTAAAAAATAATGTTTTAAAAAATACAGGTTTTATTATTAAAAAGAAAAAAATTATTTTATTTAAAATAGATAAAACTACTTTATTTAAAAAGAAATAAATAATTTTATTTAAAAAAGAAAATGTTAAGTGTAAAAGTGTAAAAATGTAAAATGTAAAATGTAAAATTGTAAAATTTTAAATGTAATATGTAAAAATGTAAAATGTAATATGTAAAAATGTAAAATTTAAAATGTAATATGTAAAAATGTAAAATGTAATATGTAAAAATGTAAAATTTTAAATGTACAATGTAAAATATAATATGTAAAAATGTAAAATTTTAAATGTACAAAAAAATTATTGAAAATAAAATTAAAGAAATATTATTTAAAAGAGATAAAAATCACTTAATTTTTTAAAAAATACATAATTTTATTTAAAAAAAGAATAAATATTTTTATTTTAAAAATAAATAAATAATTTTATTAAAAAAATAGAAATAATTTTATTTAAAAGAGAAAAAAAATTGTTTTAAAAAGAGAAAAGATTATATCATTTTTAAAATAAAATAATAATGTTATTTAAAAAGTAATAAATAATTTATTTCAGACGAAAAATAGTAATTTTATTGAAAAAAGAAAACATAATTTTATTTGAAAAAGAAAATAATAATTATATATTTTTTAAATAATAATTACATTTAAAAAAGAAAAATATAATTTTTATTAATTTTATTTTATTTAAAAAGAAAACGCTGCAAAACAAGTTTTTTAAATTGTAATTTGACAGAAAGAAAAACTTTTTTAATTGTAAATGGAAAAAAAACGTTTGTTAAATTTATGTTTGTTATTTTTCGGATCCATTTATACAAAAATTGTTTTATGTTCACAATTAAACGAGGGTACAACTTTTGGGGGCACCGGTTTAAAAAAGCCGATGTTTCTTTGACGTCAGAATTGTCAACCATTTTGTGCTAGGAAACGACAAATAAACCTGTATTTCGTACTGGATCCTTTATATAATTCACAAGGGTATATCGTGTGCTATCAGCCATGGTCAGATAAAAGTATTATGTTATTTCTTTTTAATTGTTAGTTATTATCGCCTGCAGTAAGGATTGAACCTTTAACCTGCAGCAGACTGTCACTTGGAACTGATTGTTACTCAACGGCTTTATCTGTTGTATAACAGTGCATGGCTGTCGGAACGAAAATAAATGTTAACCCCGTGGATTAAATAAAGGGTTCAGTTCGAAATTACGCAGAGATTCCCGAGTTTGACATAAAGATTAGCGAGTTCGAAAAGATGCACCTGAAGAAGTTCGGAGGTTACATCGGCCGAAACGTTGTGAAAATAACAACTATGTTGAGAACAGTAGTGTGAATGATTAAAAATAATACAAAGCATCAACCAAAGAAGCCTATCACCTGTTAGTGTGTTTCAACTTCGAGAGAAATGACCACAAACAGAAACGACCACACGTGACCAAGTAACATTTTGGACGAATGTTTAATCCTGTTTGTGTAACCTTCCTTTAAAAAGAATTATTCATGAGACATTCTATAAGCAGTGATTTTTAAATGGGAACACCGTTAAAATGCGGTGTTCGAAGACGAAGCGAATGTTGTTTTTATGTTTCTCGACTTGTCAATACAAATTAATTACTTTGTTAGAATAGACTTTATCATTCTTTCATTTGATAATGACCTATTTCCATTATTTTGTAAGGATAGACTTTGTCATTCTTTTGTTTGATAATGACCTATCTCCATTACTTTGTTAAGATAGACTTTATCATTCTTTCGTTTTATAATGACCTATCTCCATTACTTTGTAAGGATAAACTTCATCATTCTTTCGTTTGATGATGACTTATCTCAATTAATTTGTTAGGATAGACTTTATAATTCTTTCGTTTGATGATGACCTATCTCCATTACTTTGTTAGTATATACTTCATCATTCTTTCGTTTGATGATGACCTATCTCCATTACTTTGTTAGGATAGACTTTATCATTCTTTCGTTTGATGATGACCTATCTCCATTACTTTGTTAGGATAGACTTTGTCACTCTTTCGTTTGATGATGACCTATCTCCATTACATTGTTAGGATAGACTTTATCATTCTTTCGTTTGATGATGACCTATCTCCATTACTTTGTTAGGATAGACTTTGTCACTCTTTCGTTTGATGATGACCTATCTCCATTACATTGTTAGGATAGACTTTGTCACTCTTTCGTTTGATGATGACCTATCTCCATTACTTTGTTAGGATAGACTTTATCATTCTTTCGTTTGATGATGACCTATCTCCATTACTTTGTTAGGATAGACTTTGTCACTCTTTCGTTTGATGATGACCTATCTCCATTACATTGTTAGGATAGACTTTATCATTCTTTCGTTTGATGATGACCTATCTCCATTACTTTGTAAGGATAGACTTTGTCACTCTTTCGTTTGATGATGACCTATCTCCATTACTTTGTTAGGATAGACTTTATCATTCTTTCGTTTGATGATGACCTATCTCCATTACTTTGTAAGTATAGAATTTGTCATTCTTTCGTTTGATAATGACCTATCTCCATTACTTTGTTAGGATAGACTTTATCATTCTTTCGTTTGATGATGACCTATCTCCATTACTTTGTTAGGATAGACTTTGTCATTCTTTCGTTTGATGATGACCTATCTCCATTACTTTGTAAGGATAGACTTTGTCCTTGTTTCGTTTGATGATGACCTATCTCCATTACTTTGTAAGGATAGACTTTGTCCTTGTTTCGTTTGATGATGACCTATCTCCATTACTTTGTTAGGATAGACTTTGTCCTTGTTTCGTTTGATGATGACCTATCTCCATTACTTTGTTAGGATAGACTTTGTCCTTGTTTCGTTTGATGATGACCTATCTCCATTACTTTGTTAGTATAGACTTTATCATTCTTTCGTTTGATGATGACCTATCTCCATTACTTTGTTAGGCTAGACTTTATCATTCTTTCAGTTGATAATGACCTATCCTTATTACTTTGTAAGGATAGACTTTATCATTCTTTCGTTTGATGATGACCTATCTCTATTACTTTGTTAGGCTAGACTTTGTCATTCTTTCAGTTGATAATGACCTATCCTTATTACTTTGTAAGGATAGACTTTATCATTCTTTCGTTTGATAATGACTTCTCTCCATTACTTTGTTAGTATAGACTTTATCATTCTTTCGTTTGATAATGACTTCTCTCCATTACTTTGTTAGTATAGACTTTATCATTCTTTCGTTTGATAATGACTTCTCTCCATTACTTTGTTAGTATAGACTTTATCATTCTTTCGTTTGATAATGACCTATCACCATTACTTTGTTAGTATAGACTTTGTCATTGTTTCGTTTGATGATGACCTATCTCTATTACTTTGTAAGTATAGACTTCATCATTCCTTCGTTTGATAATTAACTTTTCTCTATTTCTTTGTTAGGATAGACTTTATCATTCTTTCTTTTTATAATGACCTATCTCCATTACTTTGTTATGATAGACTTTGTCATTCTTTCGTTTGATGATGACCTATCTCCATTACTTTGTTAGTATATACTTCATCATTCTTTCGTTTGATGATGACCTATCTCCATTACTTTGTTAGTATAGACTTTGTCATTCTTTTGGTTGATGTTTACCTATCTCCATTACTTTGTTATGATAGACTTTGTCATTCTTTCGTTTGATGATGACTTATCTCAATTAATTTGTTAGGATAGATTTCATCATTCTTTCGTTTTATAATGACCTATCTCCATTACGTTGTTAGGATAGACTTTATCATTCTTTCGTTTGATAATGACCTATCTCCATTACTTTGTTAGGATAGACTTTGTCATTCTTTTGTTTGATAATAACCTATCTCTTGCAATGCTGATTGTGAATCTGGCGGTTTGCGTTCAAGTTTTGTCAAAAAATGTTGATGTCATTTTATTCGTATAACTTTGGGGACAGTGTGGATCCATCCATTCTCGTTCTACTATAAGTCAATTAGTAGGGTTGGATAGACTAATAGGAAAACTATATAATTACAGTGATCCATTACATAGGTGAAGATCTCAAGTGTTGGTAAACAGTTTAACTAGATGACGATAACTCTAGATTTGAACTCTCCTAGCTAAGGAAGCCAAGTTATGAAAGTTGTTTTTACGTATCGAATCTCGATTGGACAAAAGCAGGTTTATTTTCAACCTCTCACAGCAAGAAATATAAATTTCCAAATAATAGCACGTACTATAAAAACTAAAACACAGCATATTATTCCCTCCTTCCTCTTTTCTTTCGGACGGCATGCATACGTGTGTATGAGACATACTACCTGTCGGTAGGTATTGTTGTATGGTTGTTTTGTTTGATGATGTAGGTAGTGTTCGGAGTATTATTGTTGTATCGATTGGTGTGTAGGGTGGTTGTAGGGTCTGTTTTGTGGTGTGTGTTGGGTAGAAGGTTGTTGTATGAAGGTTTCATCTGTTAGTGTGGTGAGTGTGAGTAATGGTTGTAAGGTTTACTTGGGTATGAGTGGTGTTTGTACGGGTTGTTTTGTAGTGTGGAGTGATTTTGTTAGGGGTTGTTCAGTAAGGGTATGTTGTAGTAGTTTGTTTGTGTGGTGTAGGGTGTATGATAGGGTTTTTTATTGTATTGGTTGGTGTGGGTGGAAGTATTTAGGTTTGTATTGTTGTGTTGGGCCGTATTCGTAATGGATAGTGTATGGTGGAGTGGCATGTGTGTTTGATATGTTGTATTTGTTGTGTGTATGTGTTTGAGTGTGGTTGCGAGGTGAGCTTAGTGAAGATTTGGATTGGAATTGTTGAAAGGAGTGGGTAAATGATGTGGGTATATTTATGTTGTTTCCTTGTGAGTAAGTGGGTCTGTTGTGTAAGTATGTTTGTGTGTGGTATGCGTTTTTCTTCTTACCTCTGTTTTGTATTCTCCACTGGGTGTGTGGGGTGTTTTCCTTTGGGTTTTGTTCTGAGTTGTCATTTTGATTCATCTATGATATGTGTATTGCCGTGTAAGCTTCTTAGCCAGGTTATTTTTCTTTGGACAATATTCCTGGATTTTCCTTCCTCCTCTTTTCATTCGGAGTTCTGATAGTAATTGATGAGTTTCCGTGAGGGCATAATTCTTTGATTTCAGTAGAAATTTTGTTATCGATTTCCGTGTATTTTTTGTTGAAGTGTATTTTGTTGTCTTCTTGTATGTCGATTTGGGCTTGTAGTTTGGATATATTTAGGGCTTTTTAAATTATTTTTTGTTCGTTCGTGTTCTGTGGGTTTATTTTTTCACTGAATTATTTGGGCATGAATTGTTCCTCCATCTCCAGAAATGTTCTATATGTGAATGCGATATCACTACTTTTTATTGCATGGTAGAAAGCCATTTTCCTTAGTTTTAAGAGGGTTCCCCATATTTGGAGGTTTTGTTCTTTCGTTTTTAACGATTCGTGCTGGATATATGCTAATCTGTAGTTTTCTATGAATTCGTACTGGGGTTTAACTAGTTTTATAATTGTCTCTTTGATGTTGTTTTGTTCCTTGTCTTGTTGATTGGATAGAAGATGAACTACCGTGTCCACTTCCTCGTAGAGTTTACGTAATTCTTCCTCGAGAAGTTTTTGTTCGTTTTTGTGGATTTTCTGGAGTTCCAGTAGGTCTTCCAAGGATTCTTTACTTGTTGGTGGCATTCTTTCGTTGTAGATATATATATATATATATATATATATATATATATATATATATATATATATATATATATATATATATATAGATAGATAGATAGATAGATAGATAGATAGATAGAAGAAAAAAGAGTGACGATTGTCCAAATTTATTTCAAATTTCAATTGTTCAATGCAAGGTGTATTCAGTAATAAACTAGTGTGTATTATTCTTTCCTTAAGCCAAGGCTTTTCAAAGATCGAAATCTTATCATCAGAGGAGAAATACAGATGGATAAGTTGGCTTTCGAAAAAAACAAAGTTCAAATATTTGAAAAATATGACAATTATTATTAAAGGAACTTTTGTTAAAAAAACGAAAAATTCCGTAAAAAACTTGAAAAACTCACTTGATATATATATATATATATATATATATATATATATATATATATATATATATATATATATCACCAAGTGAGTTTTCTGAACTATTCATATGATTTCTTTTCTCTATCGTTTTTTATCGTTTTATTAATTTGCATACACCTTAAATACAATTTTCACTGTTATCTACTGCATCGATAGCAAACGAACTTCCCGCCTGGATAACTTTTTTCGTTTTTGGACCACCATTCACCACTTGGATTATTTTTTAATCAACCTCTTTGATATCTTGCCTGGAGCTATTTTGGACCTGTTGACTTGGATGAACTGTATACCTTTACTAAAAAAGTATGTTTTGGGCCGATATTTTTGATGTTTTATACCTTCATGTATTTTTATATATATTTTTTATATATTTTCAAAGTTTAATTTTTATTACCTGCAGTAATGTCATTGCGGTGATGGTCCTCTGAGGAGAAGATTTTCTTTGAAAACTCATGAGTTAAGGACTTTAAAGAACTTTGCCTGAACATTGAATTGTAATAAAATTTGATTCGTACCTTATTTTATTCTTTCACTTTATCTATTACTATATATATATATATATATATATATATATATATATATATATATATATATATATATATTTGTTTTCGTCAACTGAAGATGATCGAAAGTGCCTAGTTATATATGGAACATTCATTAATTTATTTTATTTTGACACAAAAAAGATGAGAGAAATCGAAAAAATAAAAAAGTATGAAGAGAGCACAAATGCTTGAAACGCGTTATAAAATAATAAAATGACAAAAATAATAAACAATTATTGAAAACAGTGTTTTACAAATGTTGTTAGCCTCACTTCTTATATACATATATATATATATATATATATATATATATATATATATATATATATATATGAGTGTGTACCTATATCCCAATGAAAACTCAACACAGACACCTTTCTTCTTCCTAAATTGAGTCTTAAAATTATGGCTTAGAACATCTTGTAAAATCGTTAAACAAAGGGAATCTGTATCAAAACAACTGCTCGTGCGCAAATGAGATTTTCTTGAACACTTCCCTTTGATTGACACGGGAGCGAAGGTCAAACGAAATACATTATAGCGTCGCTTTATTTCACGAAGTTCTTTCTTCATTCATTCGTATTTTGTGCACAGATATTTCTGGCCTTCGATGCGCCGAACAGACGCCCTTTCTCTGCTCCCGTAAGAATACAATCATTTTAGTAATGCAAGTCAGTGGCCTAAACTCGAGCGAGAGTCCGATAATGTTTATCTTCATAAGAGGTTTTGGTAAACGTTACTATTTGCGACATACATTATTTTTAAGGAAATACAGTTGGGAAATTAGTTAAAAACAATTTATTCAGCACTGTCCTTATACTGCAACAGATTATTTAGAAAGCCATTCTTAATATGGGTAGGGGGCTTTGTTAACTATTCTGTACTTTCACCTAACAATTTAATGCATGAATTAATAAATAAAAATTAGTTCAAAACTTGTCAAAATAGATAAATAAGCGACCCAAAAAAGGAAGTTTTTAATATCAGGAACCTAATCTGACCGAACACTCTTTGCTGCTTACTGAGTCGGGTACTCTTCTGATTTGACTGGAAAGTTTCTTTTTAAGTGCTTGTAGCAAGACGGGTACTTGCTGTTAAAGTTTTAGAGTAGCGATCATAAATTGTAGCTCAGTAGAACACCGACTGTTGTATTTCCATTCTCAGCAATAACAAATGCCCTGAAGAGAAATTGATGTACGGACCACTAAAATATCACTCTAGACACCGACTTGCGGGGATCCCCGGTTATGTTATCTGAACAAGCAGGGTTCATGTGGTCCCTGATTGAGAATCACCGTGTTAGAAGGAAACCAAAACAATGTCAACGTAACTGCATCGTCTTCCGGAGAAATTCGCTGGTGATTAGTTTCGTTTTCTGAACGTAACGTTCGCACACATCCACGCACACACATACACAGACATATTCCCCCACACACACGGCTTATTTGCTATGGTTGGATGAAGGAAGTAATTTGCGTTTGTTTAACGCTATTAGACAATAGGCATTTACAAGATTTATGTAAGCCGTATACGTAATTGGATATTCTCTTCAAGGCAAAAAACAAACAGTTGTAATACATATAGAAATCAGACAGTAATTAGTAAGAAGAAAGAAACAAAATAACTTTTCTCCGCAGAAGAAACTCGGGAATAATCTTGCATTGAAATAGGAAAAAAGAAAAACTATACAACCATCGGGAAGACGTCTAAATTAGTCATAAAGTTTACTGACGAAGAAGACAACATTTAAACGTATAAAATAAAAAAGGCGAATGATTTCGTTGTGGAATTAGTAAAACGCAGTTGTGTTAGGAATTTTAAAACGTAATTGATTGAGGATTTCTTTATGACGCAAGTCAATGGACAATAGGCAGAATAGTTTATTAAGATTTGGTAAACAAATAATTTTATTCCGAAATGCAACAAAGACATCCGAAATCCGATCAGAATTATTATTTGTGATAGAAACAAAAGAAAATGCGCAGAATGTTTGTTAACGTCAATCGTTACATAAGCAAGAGGAATTAATATAGATAAATAGATATACAGACAAACAAACAAACAGACAGACAGACAGACAGACGAAGAAACAAAACGAGCGAACAGTGAGAACCTGAAAGACAGAGCGAGAAACAGACAGACAAACGAATTTATGTAGCCGGACACACGGCAGACCACTGTAGTTCCCTAGTAACTTAGACTGTAGCTAAATATTAACCGCACATTGTTATCGTGATTCATTGATAAACAGAGAAAAACCTATTGGAACCAAAAAGATAATAATTGTACGTATTTTCTTTTGGATGTTTTGTGCGAACAAAATCAACTAACATAGCTGATGATGATACAGTGAAAATATTCGAGGAACGACGAAAACAAACAGTAAAGAAAAAATAACGGATTAAAACTAAAAACAGCCTCTCCGATTTCGAATCTCTTTCAAACGTTAAAACCCTTCTTCTTATAAGGGAAAGGAAGTTCAATTCTCGCACGTGAGAATGTCGTAAAAATCATGAAGCGCTGAAATTGAAATGGGATGACAGCTTTTGGAATGAAGGAACGACAACAGTGCGTATAATGAAACAACTTTACTTGGCCAAGTAATAAACAAAAAAGGTGTAAATATAGAATGAGTTTTGTTTATTACTTGGCCAAGTAATAAACAAAAAAGGTGTAAATACAGAATGAGTTTTGTTTGGGAATACGCGCTTTCACTTGAGAAAGATTGTTCGGGTAACTACTTTCACACTGGGGTCCGTCTATTCTGCCTCTTTTTGTGATAGAAGGATTTTGTGCGCAAATGGCTTTCCTGTGGCTTTTCTCGTAAATCTAATGAAGCCGATGTCAATAAAATAAAAACATGAAAACCTCAAAAAGGAACAATGGCTGTTTCTGAACTGCCGTCTGGGGTTCTGTAGAGAAAGAGAAAGAGAGTTTTAAGAAAGGTAGAAGAAAGAAGAAGAAGAAAAGGGGAAATAAAAGGGTGAGCCATGAAAGAGAAAACGACGACGATGATGATGATGAAGTAAGCACAAAAGGAAATGACAAGAAAGAAAAAGAAAACTTGATTATTATTATTATTAGTAGTAGTAGTAGTAGTAGTAGTAGTAGTAGTAGTAGTAGTAGTAGTAGTAGTAAAGGAAGAAAATGACGAAATGGAAACGTATGAGAAAGATGTGAAAAGAACAATAAAACCTAAAAAGATAACTTTGAAGGAAGATGAAAAAGAATAATAGTATTGATGATGAAGAAACAGTTGAAGGAGAAGTGAGAAAAAAGGAAAGGGAGATAATGGAGAGAAGACGTAGAAAAACATGAGTAGTAGTAGTGGTAGTAGTAGTAGCAGCATCGGCATCAGTAATAGTAGTAGTAGTGGTGGTGGTGGTGGTGGTAGTGGGATTATATGAAGAAGATCTAGACAAAGCATTTACAAAGGGTTCGAACAATAAAGTGAGGAACCAACGAGAAACATAACAAGTTAATGTATTCTAATTAGTACGAGAAATAAAAAGGAAATGGACTAGATCGCCTCAAGAAAATAAACTGGAAAATCTATCATAATAATTATATATAAAGGAAAAATAATATTTCGTAAAGGAAATGAAGAAAGGTGTTTAGATATTAGCAAGGAAGTGGGGAAATAAAAAAAGCATAACTTATTCAAAAATAACAAGGGAAGTAATTGAGTTTGAGCATCTGAGAAAGAAACACAAACCGAAAACTGTGTTAAATACTCCCTCGTGTTATCTTTTATATTATTACCGGTAAATTAACCGAACAATCATTTCCTTACTTAATAGAGATATTTTCGGTGTAGAGTAAAAATCATTCTCGTCCCATATTGCAACCGGTAAATGAATGGACATTTTAGGAAGAGCTTTTTTTTAAAGTCTTTTAAAATAATAATATTCTGTTGCAAAATAATAATTAAAGTACAAATACTCCTGGGCAGCGTCGTGTCGAAACAGCTAGTATATATATATATATATATATATATATATATATATATATATATATATATATATATATGTATATATATACGTATCATTAAAAATAACGGACATCTTGTGTCTGGATATTTTTTCTATGATCCTTTCCGTTTTTCTGATTAGGTTCTTAGTTTCAGACGGAAACTGGCTGATAAAATTGGCATAGCTTCCCAAAACGCTTTCGGACCCTTCTAGGTACATCGTCAGTGGAGTAATGTTAACCAGGCATAGACCTAGGAGTGAATATATATTCTATTTAGGCGGGAAAAATAAAGGACTGTGTTTAATTTAAATTTATATTTATAGGCATTTAGGTAAACTAAAAAATATATCCAGACACAAGATGTCCGTTATTTTTAATGATACTTGTATAAAAGAAAATATGCTGCCAAGATACACATATATATATATATATATATATATATATATATATAGCCAAATGAATAAATGCGAAAGATTTTTTCATTTATCACTCCTATATTACCATCAAAACGGGTTAGTGCTATTTAAATAAAAAATACAACATATATTTTTAAATACTGTATATATATATATATATATATATATATATATATATATATATATATATATATATATATCATTGAAACAAAAGGCACAATGCACTCTTTCCATGCCTAATTTTCATAACAATTTTGTAACCACTTCATAATTAATTTATGTTTGGTATCATTCATTCGTAATTTTATCGTTCTGTATATTCCATATATTGTCTAACGAACTTTATTCCATTGTTTTTATATCGACACACACATTGCATCACATTTCGCTTAAACAGCAATACGTCTTCTATCTTCTATCCTTCGAGAACAACATTTTCGAAATAAAACTTTCTTCAGTTTTGTATCTATATATCATTGTCTGTGTTTTTCTTTCACCGTGTATTGTATTTCGTGTTGTTTTTATTTTGCTTATCAGTTCTCGTCCGACACACTTTTTCTTGCCAACAAGACATTGTAAGCTAGACTGACAGAGGTGCAAAAAGGGGGCAAATTATAAGTACCTTTAGTCACGAATAAGGGTCGTGACATAAGTGGGGGCTCAGGTCCGGGGTAAAATCTGTCGGATACCGGTGAAATATCATAGCAATCAGAGCGGCATAAGAATTCCTGGGAAATCAATCCTTCGAAAAGCTTAAGAAAGACGACGCATTTCTAGTGGAACAAACTCTCGAAGTAGATTCCCCCAGAACCATACGTAAGGCCAACATCATCAAAAGTAGCGCTGAGCACATGCTGGACAACGATTTATTCGAGGAGGACGTACTCGGTCATCTACAAGTAGATAACAAGTCGAGTTGGAAAACACAAAATTATGGACAAAATTGAAATCGAGAAGGCACAGCTCGCTCAGGAAACGAGAAGGTTGGAACTTGAACTGCAAGGAAGAAGTCAAAAACTAAGAGCTAGAGAGTTTGACGTGGCTAAACAAGTGAAACTGACAGCGAAGCTTTTACAAGAGGAGGTCGACGAATATTTTCGACACTTCAAGAAGACGGCGATAAATATGGAGTGGCCAGAAAACACGTGGACCATGTTACTACAGATAGTACTGGTCGGCAAAGCTCACAAGACACATGGAGGGCTAACTATCGCTGAATGTGGGGACTATGACACCGTCAAAGATACAATATATGCCCATACGTTTCAGACATGAACTCGTATTGAGTTCATGTCCAAAACGTATAGGCAAAAGTTTCGAAATTATCGAAATATAGAAGCTAAAACCTATGCAGAGTTCCTTAGGCAAAAAGAAATGTTCTGCGACAGATGGAGCTCGTCGGAACAAGCCGAAAATAGCTACGAAAAGTTGAAGCAGTTATTTTCATAGAATAATTTAAAAACGGATTAAATAGCCAGCTGTAACTTTACATAGAAGAGAAATGAGTCTGAACCGCGCAAAAACTGGCTGCGTTATCAGACGAATATGTCCTGACTCACCAAACGTTCCAGACGAAGTCCACCTATGTAAGAGTACCGAATATCGAACAGAACGAGTATAAGGAAAGAAGTTACAATGCACCAACCGAAAGAGCGGACGGTAAAAGTTTTCCTCATATGAAATGGAAAGAGAAGCCGATAATAACATGCTTTCGTTGGGGGGAAAGCTGGACACATCGCTAGAAACAACCTGACGCCATAATGGAGGGCAATACTATGCCACAAGGAGTAGTCTCGACCAAGGGACAGCAAGACAGCTACAAACCGTTCGTGTCAACGGGACAACTGTTATGGGTGAAGGACGGCAGAATTACGTCGAACGTCAAAATATTGAGAGATACCGGAGCGTCCCAGTCCTTGGTTCTCGTAAGTCGACTTTCAAATGGAATCGATTCGGCAACCGGGAGACACATTTACATAAAGGGGATAGGAAATGATCCCGTAAAAATACCCATTCACCGGATTGATATAAAGTCTAAGTGGATTTCGGGAACGGTAGAAATGGGAACGGTAAATAGACTCCCCATGAATGGCGTCGAGATGTTAATGGGAAACGACCTAACAGGACCGAAAATAAACAGCGACCGGACAAGATTTTCTACAT
>OY744515.1:259846884-260049384 GCA_963556195.1 Sepiola atlantica
CAAAAATAAATAGCTAAGTGACTTATGAATCACCCTGTATATATTTATAGTTCTAGTTCTAGTTCTCCGTGCTGTATTAAACATGCACTGGAAAACGCACCGATCTAATAAACGGCTGTATGACAACTTGTCTAAAATATCATCAGTAATAAAAGACAGGAGACAGAGATTATAGAAGCAAATAAAAGGTTATCAGTAATCTGATTTTATGACCCTATAAGACGTACACAAAACAGTTGACAGAAGATACCGGTTCTCAACTCGAAGATCTTCACAGATCCATGACGAACAGGGAAGTATGGAGAAGTTGGGTCAAACCAGCCCGATATATATATATATATATATATATATATATATATATATATATATATATATATATATATATATATAGTCTCGAAAGTTTTTCAACCATTAAAACTATATAAAAAAAAAACATTTTAGTCCCAAGTCGTTCGGTGGAAAATCACTTTTCTTGTAAGTCAATTTACTTTTTACAGTCACTATATTAGTTTGCTTCCAAGAATTTACGCTAGTCTTAACATTATTTAAGGGATCATCAGTTGTTTACCATGAAAAACTGTTTCGGGAATTTAAAAACAAGACAGTATTTTATCTCATGGCTTCCCAGCAGAGTTGATCAGACCCCACTTCCCTTAAAATATATATATACAAATCAATACACATTGCTCTTTATTATAGAGTGGGGAATATTCAGATGACACTAAAATAAGATGTAAACAGGGTAAATCAAGAGTAAGTAAATAAACTGATTGTTAGCATAAGCATTGTAAGCGAGAAACTAATAAGGTAATCCGAGAATGGTAAATAGGGCTGCAGACTCTAAATTGGAAACAAGTTCAACACAAATGTGTTTCAAATGCGAGATTGACACAAGTAAAAGAAAAAAGAACACAAGAATATTTCCTACAATCATTATTAGCTCGTTAGCGCATGTCTACACATTCTTCAGCGGAAATAAATCTTTATTTATACGATTTATAACCCCCAAAATGTGTTTGGTGGGTGCTTTTCAAGCAGGCACATCCCGCCACCAAGGAACATATAAAATGTCGAAATGTAACTCGTGTTTCCTCTTTGTTTTGTTCAGCTTCCATTTCTTGAGAACGTGGTGTATCTCATGGTATATTATTGCACAAAATACGCCACCCTCAACGGTTGGCGTATAATAAAAATAAAAAAACAGAACATGTACGTAAATGTTGACCTTCTTTTAAGTTTCTAGAGACAATGGATACCTCCTGTAAAAATCCCTCCGCGAGACGTCTACAGTGAAGCAAGGGTAATGTAATCACAAACCGCACGTCTCCCTAACTGGCATTGCTCGAGTCCAGTGGGAAATGAAAGTCAAGGACGACTGGAAACGGCTTCTTGGCCTTTTGGCCAAGATCAAAGTGTAGTATCTGTTCCGATGGATACTACACCCTATAGACCGGTATCGTCTTGGCCTTCGGGTCTTCATTCCGTCTGTGGGTTTGTCCTGTGCAGTTCTAGGAGGTCCACCTTCCCAGGTTTTGCCTCCCCTCTTTGGAGTGGAGTAAGTTCATCGCTTACTGCCTCATGCGCTCCTACCGGGGAATGCCGACGGGGCTGCCCAGGCATTTTTTGTAGGCCAGAGTTCTCACCTTCTCGGGCGCCGGCTTTTCAAATCTCACTTTCCCGACCTTGTGTCACATCTTACCTTGTGGGAGGAAGATAAATAAAACGACTGGAAACAATGATAGAATAATGCCGGAATAGTCAGCCATCTCTCACTTAGCTATCTGTGTGTTTCTCGTCCTCTCTCACTGTCTGTGAATATTGTTGTGAGCATGTACAGGAAAAGTGGTTCAGGCTTTTAAACTAATTCATACAGTGTACATTATACACCGTAAACACGTCTGTAAATTAGATGGCAGAATAATAAGACTCTTTACTTCCATTTGTGTCCATAAATTTAATAGGATAATATATGAGAAAAGAAACTTTTTAGTTATGCCAGAAGAGTTTCTTTACAGATATATGACAGTTTTGGAGTTTTCGAATGAAAACAAAGTGGAGCAAATAGTGGTGGTGGTTGTGACCCGACTGTCACGGGCAGTCATATATATATATATATATATATATATATATATATATATACGATACACGTATTGTATTAGTTTCTGTAGATGTAAAACCGTTGAAACTCCAGTTTTATAAAAAGTGCTCAATAACAAGTAGAGCTGTTCTTAAGTATAAATTGTTATTTATACAAACATTATTGGTTACATATGTGCATACATGTTTCGGTTGTACTCTTCACACAGAGTCAACCTCTTCAGACCAAAGAGGACAGAGAAGTGAGATGAATTTTGAAAACTTTCCCTTTTAATAAATCTTTTTTGGGGATGAGATATTTTTTATAATTTAGTATCGGTCTTTACTTGTTAACTCTTTCAATTAGTTTCTATCTTTTTATTCTTTTTTATTACCTGCCTTCTTATTCTTTCCTTTTTCTATTGTTTTATTACCTACTTATTCTGGATTCCTTTCTTCTCTATTTAACACTTGAAAGTGTTAATCTGTTTACAAACATATTCAAGCATAAATATCTTATGTTTATATATATATATATATATATATATATATATATATATATCGGCAGCAAGTCGTTTATTATACATGTGTCATTGAAGACCACGGAGTTTTCTTTCTTTGCGATCTTTCTGGTTAACTTCTCGACTCGGCGAGCGATTCGTCAGGTTTCCATTGTCAATTGGTGGATTATGGCGCCTAACGTTGTATCTTGGGCCATTTTTCTAGCGCTTATATATATATATATATATATATATATATATATATATATATATAAAGGTTTATAAGATTGTTAATAAGCAAGTTAACATGCTAGTAGAAATAAAGATACAAAAGCATTTAAAGCAAAATAACCAAATGAATATGGTCGAACCCATCGATTGAAATAATTGGTCCAGCTTTAATGATATGTTTGTTTTCAATATTTCTACTATGTTATCTTATCTACCTTTCCATAAACTAATTACACATTTTGTCTGAAATTGTCAAATTTATATTTACTCCCTCATATATATATATATATATATATATATATATATATATATATATATATATATATATATACATATATATAGTCTCGGAAGTTTCTCAACTATTAAAACTATATTCAAAAAAAAAAAAAAAAAATTATAGTCCCAAGTCTTCCAGTGGAAAATCATTGATGTAAGTCAATTTATTTTTTACAGTTATTATATTAGTTTATTTCTAACACTATTTTAAGGGATCATCAGTTGTTTACCATGAAAAACTGTTTCGGGATATATATATATATATATATATATATATATATATATATATATATATATATATATACAATTATTTATTTCAAAACTATACGTTTCATTGACATGG
Organism: Sepiola atlantica; assembly: GCA_963556195.1. Classification (NCBI taxonomy): domain Eukaryota; kingdom Metazoa; phylum Mollusca; class Cephalopoda; order Sepiida; family Sepiolidae; genus Sepiola; species Sepiola atlantica. Next base: position 259,850,311 of record OY744515.1, read on the forward strand.
ATAGACCATTACTATTTATACTGGCTTTTATAATCCATCGCAAATCTTCGGAAACTCACAAAATGAAGACAGTTCGAAAAATGCAATTCAACGATCACCGGTTTCATCGTCCGGTGAATTCCCTCTTGAAGAAAGTACCGAGTTTACGGGGAAGGTCTATATCACTGTATGCACCCTAATCGAAACTTAGTATTATTTAGTAATAATTTAATTATTGATTACAGATGCTGTCAGTTTGTCTGTTGCTATGGTGTATTTCAATTTTATGATATATTTTAATAACTTATCGACTAATAGTCTAACCTATTTATTTTCACTCGTTAAATCTTGTTTATTTTTATAAATACAAAACCTCAAATATACATTTTTTTATAATATTATGAATGTGAAGATAGTTTTCGTTGACGGAAACATGAATACATAACATTTTTATTGATTGGCCGCCAGCATTTACGACATTTAATTTAAGTTAGAGTATCAATATTAGCATTTACGACATTTAATTTAAGTTAGAGTATCAATATTAGCATTTACGACATTTAATTTAAGTTAGAGTATCAATATTAGCATTTACGACATTTAATTTAAGTTAGAGTATCAATATTAGCATTTACGACATTTAATTTAAGTTAGAGTATCAATATTAGCATTTACGACATTTAATTTAAGTTAGAGTATCAATATTAGCATATACGACATTTAATTTAAGTTAGAGTATCAATATTAGCATTTACGACATTTAATTTAAGTTAGAGTATCAATATTAGCATATACGACATTTAATTTAAGTTAGAGTATCAATATTAGCATTTACGACATTTAATTTAAGTTAGAGTATCAATATTAGCATTTACGACATTTAATTTAAGTTAGAGTATCAATATTAGCATATACGACATTTAATTTAAGTTAGAGTATCAATATTAGCATATACGACATTTAATTTAAGTTAGAGTATCAATATTAGCATTTACGACATTTGATTTAAGTTAGAGTATCAATATTAGCATTTACGACATTTGATTTAAGTTAGAGTATCAATATTAGCATTTACGACATTTGATTTAAGTTAGAGTATCAATATTAGCATTTACGACATTTAATTTAAGTTAGACTATCAATATTAGCATTTACGACATTTAATTTAAGTTAGAGTATCAATATTAGCATTTACGACATTTAATTTAAGTTAGAGTATCAATATTAGCATTTACGACATTTAATTTAAGTTAGAGTATCAATATTAGCATTTACGACATTTAATTTAAGTTAGAGTATCAATATTAGCATTTACGACATTTAATTTAAGTTAGAGTATCAATATTAGCATATACGACATTTAATTTAAGTTAGAGTATCAATATTAGCATATACGACATTTAATTTAAGTTAGAGTATCAATATTAGCATTTACGACATTTAATTTAAGTTAGAGTATCAATATTAGCATTTACGACATTTAATTTAAGTTAGAGTATCAATATTAGCATATACGACATTTAATTTAAGTTAGAGTATCAATATTAGCATATACGACATTTAATTTAAGTTAGAGTATCAATATTAGCATTTACGACATTTAATTTAAGTTAGAGTATCAATATTAGCATTTACGACATTTAATTTAAGTTAGAGTATCAATATTAGCATTTACGACATTTAATTTAAGTTAGAGTATCAATATTAGCATTTACGACATTTAATTTAAGTTAGAGTATCAATATTAGCATTTACGACATTTAATTTAAGTTAGAGTATCAATATTAGCATTTACGACATTTAATTTAAGTTAGAGTATCAATATTAGCATTTACGACATTTAATTTAAGTTAGAGTATCAATATTAGCATATACGACATTTAATTTAAGTTAGAGTATCAATATTAGCATTTACGACATTTAATTTAAGTTAGAGTATCAATATTAGCATTTACGACATTTAATTTAAGTTAGAGTATCAATATTAGCATTTACGACATTTAATTTAAGTTAGAGTATCAATATTAGCATTTACGACATTTAATTTAAGTTAGAGTATCAATATTAGCATTTACGACATTTAATTTTAGTTAGAGTATCAATATTAGCATTTACGACATTTAATTTAAGTTAGAGTATCAATATTAGCATTTACGACATTTAATTTAAGTTAGAGTATCAATATTAGCATTTACGACATTTAATTTAAGTTAGAGTATCAATATTAGCATTTACGACATTTAATTTAAGTTAGAGTATCAATATTAGCATTTACGACATTTAATTTAAGTTAGAGTATCAATATTAGCATTTACGACATTTAATTTAAGTTAGAGTATCAATATTAGCATTTACGACATTTAATTTAAGTTAGAGTATCAATATTAGCATATACGACATTTAATTTAAGTTAGAGTATCAATATTAGCATTTACGACATTTAATTTAAGTTAGAGTATCAATATTAGCATATACGACATTTAATTTAAGTTAGAGTATCAATATTAGCATTTACGACATTTAATTTAAGTTAGAGTATCAATATTAGCATTTACGACATTTAATTTAAGTTAGAGTATCAATATTAGCATATACGACATTTAATTTAAGTTAGAGTATCAATATTAGCATATACGACATTTAATTTAAGTTAGAGTATCAATATTAGCATTTACGACATTTGATTTAAGTTAGAGTATCAATATTAGCATTTACGACATTTGATTTAAGTTAGAGTATCAATATTAGCATTTACGACATTTGATTTAAGTTAGAGTATCAATATTAGCATTTACGACATTTAATTTAAGTTAGACTATCAATATTAGCATTTACGACATTTAATTTAAGTTAGAGTATCAATATTAGCATTTACGACATTTAATTTAAGTTAGAGTATCAATATTAGCATTTACGACATTTAATTTAAGTTAGAGTATCAATATTAGCATTTACGACATTTAATTTAAGTTAGAGTATCAATATTAGCATTTACGACATTTAATTTAAGTTAGAGTATCAATATTAGCATATACGACATTTAATTTAAGTTAGAGTATCAATATTAGCATATACGACATTTAATTTAAGTTAGAGTATCAATATTAGCATTTACGACATTTAATTTAAGTTAGAGTATCAATATTAGCATTTACGACATTTAATTTAAGTTAGAGTATCAATATTAGCATATACGACATTTAATTTAAGTTAGAGTATCAATATTAGCATATACGACATTTAATTTAAGTTAGAGTATCAATATTAGCATTTACGACATTTAATTTAAGTTAGAGTATCAATATTAGCATTTACGACATTTAATTTAAGTTAGAGTATCAATATTAGCATTTACGACATTTAATTTAAGTTAGAGTATCAATATTAGCATTTACGACATTTAATTTAAGTTAGAGTATCAATATTAGCATTTACGACATTTAATTTAAGTTAGAGTATCAATATTAGCATTTACGACATTTAATTTAAGTTAGAGTATCAATATTAGCATTTACGACATTTAATTTAAGTTAGAGTATCAATATTAGCATTTACGACATTTAATTTAAGTTAGAGTATCAATATTAGCATTTACGACATTTAATTTAAGTTAGAGTATCAATATTAGCATTTACGACATTTAATTTAAGTTAGAGTATCAATATTAGCATTTACGACATTTAATTTAAGTTAGAGTATCAATATTAGCATTTACGACATTTAATTTAAGTTAGAGTATCAATATTAGCATTTACGACATTTAATTTTAGTTAGAGTATCAATATTAGCATTTACGACATTTAATTTAAGTTAGAGTATCAATATTAGCATTTACGACATTTAATTTAAGTTAGACTATCAATATTAGCATTTACGACATTTAATTTAAGTTAGAGTATCAATATTAGCATTTACGACATTTAATTTAAGTTAGAGTATCAATATTAGCATTTACGACATTTAATTTAAGTTAGAGTATCAATATTAGCATTTACGACATTTAATTTAAGTTAGAGTATCAATATTAGCATTAACGACATTTAATTTAAGTTAGAGTATCAATATTAGCATATACGACATTTAATTTAAGTTAGAGTATCAATATTAGCATATACGACATTTAATTTAAGTTAGAGTATCAATATTAGCATTTACGACATTTAATTTAAGTTAGAGTATCAATATTAGCATTTACGACATTTAATTTAAGTTAGAGTATCAATATTAGCATTTACGACATTTGATTTAAGTTAGAGTATCAATATTAGCATTTACGACATTTGATTTAAGTTAGAGTATCAATATTAGCATTTACGACATTTGATTTAAGTTAGAGTATCAATATTAGCATTTACGACATTTAATTTAAGTTAGACTATCAATATTAGCATTTACGACATTTAATTTAAGTTAGAGTATCAATATTAGCATTTACGACATTTAATTTAAGTTAGAGTATCAATATTAGCATTTACGACATTTAATTTAAGTTAGAGTATCAATATTAGCATTTACGACATTTAATTTAAGTTAGAGTATCAATATTAGCATATACGACATTTAATTTAAGTTAGAGTATCAATATTAGCATATACGACATTTAATTTAAGTTAGAGTATCAATATTAGCATTTACGACATTTAATTTAAGTTAGAGTATCAATATTAGCATTTACGACATTTAATTTAAGTTAGAGTATCAATATTAGCATATACGACATTTAATTTAAGTTAGAGTATCAATATTAGCATATACGACATTTAATTTAAGTTAGAGTATCAATATTAGCATTTACGACATTTAATTTAAGTTAGAGTATCAATATTAGCATTTACGACATTTAATTTAAGTTAGAGTATCAATATTAGCATTTACGACATTTAATTTAAGTTAGAGTATCAATATTAGCATTTACGACATTTGATTTAAGTTAGAGTATCAATATTAGCATTTACGACATTTAATTTAAGTTAGAGTATCAATATTAGCGTTTACGACATTTAATTTAAGTTAGAGTATCAATATTAGCATTTACGACATTTAATTTAAGTTAGAGTATCAATATTAGCATTTACGACATTTAATTTAAGTTAGAGTATCAATATTTACATTTACGACATTTAATTTAAGTTAGAGTATCAATATTAGCATTTACGACATTTAATTTAAGTTAGAGTATCAATATTAGCATTTACGACATTTAATTTAAGTTAGAGTATCAATATTAGCATTTACGACATTTAATTTAAGTTAGAGTATCAATATTAGCATTTACGACATTTAATTTAAGTTAGAGTATCAATATTAGCATTTACGACATTTAATTTAAGTTAGAGTATCAATATTAGCATTTACGACATTTAATTTAAGTTAGAGTATCAATATTAGCATTTACGACATTTAATTTAAGTTAGAGTATCAATATTAGCATTTACGACATTTAATTTAAGTTAGAGTATCAATATTAGCATTTACGACATTTAATTTAAGTTAGAGTATCAATATTAGCATTTACGACATTTAATTTTAGTTAGAGTATCAATATTAGCATTTACGACATTTAATTTAAGTTAGAGTATCAATATTAGCATTTACGACATTTAATTTAAGTTAGAGTATCAATATTAGCATTTACGACATTTAATTTAAGTTAGAGTATCAATATTAGCATTTACGACATTTAATTTACGTTAGAGTATCAATATTAGCATTTACGACATTTAATTTAAGTTAGAGTATCAATAGAAGCATTTACGACATTTAATTTAAGTTAGAGTATCAATATTAGCATTTACGACATTTAATTTAAGTTAGAGTATCAATATTAGCATTTACGACATTTAATTTAAGTTAGAGTATCAATATTAGCATTTACGACATTTAATTTAAGTTAGAGTATCAATATTAGCATTTACGACATTTAATTTAAGTTAGAGTATCAATATTAGCATTTACGACATTTAATTTAAGTTAGAGTATCAATATTAGCATTTACGACATTTAATTTAAGTTAGAGTATCAATATTAGCATTTACGACATTTAATTTAAGTTAGAGTATCAATATTAGCATTTACGACATTTAATTTAAGTTAGAGTATAAATATTAGCATTTACGACATTTAATTTAAGTTAGAGTATCAATATTAGCATTTACGACATTTAATTTAAGTTAGAGTATCAATATTAGCATTTACGACATTTAATTTAAGTTAGAGTATCAATATTAGCATTTACGACATTTAATTTAAGTTAGAGTATCAATATTAGCATTTACGACATTTAATTTAAGTTAGAGTATCAATATTAGCATTTACGACATTTAATTTAAGTTAGAGTATCAATATTAGCATATACGACATTTAATTTAAGGTAGAGTATCAATATTAGCATATACGACATTTAATTTAAGTTAGAGTATCAATATTAGCATTTACGACATTTAATTTAAGTTAGAGTATCAATATTAGCATTTACGACATTTAATTTAAGTTAGAGTATCAATATTAGCATTTACGACATTTGATTTAAGTTAGAGTGTCAATATTAGCATTTACGACATTTGATTTAAGTTAGAGTATCAATATTAGCATTTACGACATTTGATTTAAGTTAGAGTATCAATATTAGCATTTACGACATTTAATTTAAGTTAGAGTATCAATATTAGCATTTACGACATTTAATTTAAGTTAGAGTATCAATATTAGCATTTACGACATTTAATTTAAGTTAGAGTATCAATATTAGCATTTACGACATTTAATTTAAGTTAGAGTATCAATATTAGCATTTACGACATTCAATTTAAGTTAGAGTATCAATATTAGCATTTACGACATTCAATTTAAGTTAGAGTATCAATATTAGCATATACGACATTTAATTTAAGTTAGAGTATCAATATTAGCATATACGACATTTAATTTAAGTTAGAGTATCAATATTAGCATTTACGACATTTAATTTAAGTTAGAGTATCAATATTAGCATTTACGACATTTGATTTAAGTTAGAGTATCAATATTAGCATTTACGACATTTTATTTAAGTTAGAGTATCAATATTAGCATTTACGACATTTAATTTAAGTTAGAGTATCAATATTAGCATTTACGACATTTAATTTAAGTTAGAGTATCAATATTAGCATTTACGACATTTAATTTAAGTAAGAGTATCAATATTAGCATTTACGACATTTAATTTAAGTTAGAGTATCAATATTAGCATATACGACATTTAATTTAAGTTAGAGTATTCAATATTAGCATATACGACATTTAATTTAAGTTAGAGTATCAATATTAGCATTTACGACATTTAATTTAAGTTAGAGTATCAATATTAGCATTTACGACATTTGATTTAAGTTAGAGTATCAATATTAGCATTTACGACATTTAATTTAAGTTAGAGTATTCAATATTAGCATATACGACATTTAATTTAAGTTAGAGTATCAATATTAGCATTTACGACATTTAATTTAAGTTAGAGTATCAATATTAGCATTTACGACATTTAATTTAAGTTAGAGTATCAATATTAGCATTTACGACATTTGATTTAAGTTAGAGTATCAATATTAGCATTTACGACATTTGATTTAAGTTAGAGTATCAATATTAGCATTTTCATTTACGACATTTGATTTAAGTTAGAGTATCAATATTAGCATATACGACATTTAATTTAAGTTAGAGTATTCAATATTAGCATATACGACATTTAATTTAAGTTAGAGTATCAATATTAGCATTTACGACATTTGATTTAAGTTAGAGTATCAATATTAGCATTTACGACATTTAATTTAAGTTAGAGTATCAATATTAGCATTTACGACATTTGATTTAAGTTAGAGTATCAATATTAGCATTTACGACATTTAATTTAAGTTAGAGTATCAATATTAGCATTTACGACATTTAATTTAAGTTAGAGTATCAATATTAGCATTTACGACATTTAATTTAAGTTAGAGTATCAATATTAGCATTTACGACATTTAATTTAAGTTAGAGTATCAATATTAGCATTTACGACATTTAATTTAAGTTAGAGTATCAATATTAGCATTTACGACATTTAATTTAAGTTAGAGTATCAATATTAGCATTTACGACATTTAATTTAAGTTAGAGTATCAATATTAGCATTTACGACATTTAATTTAAGTTAGAGTATCAATATTAGCATTTACGACATTTAATTTAAGTTAGAGTATCAATATTAGCATTTACGACATTTAATTTAAGTTAGAGTATCAATATTAGCAATTTAAAAATGGTTTGGCTATATTTAAATAAATATATACTATTATTAAAACAGCGATTACAATACACCATTTATTTTCAGTTATAGTATCGACATTTTCAAAAATAAATGAGATTTCACTGTTAGGAGACTAAATAACATTAAACCATACATCCACATCAAAAATACAATTAGTTGTTGATGGAAATATTTAATATTTGTGCTCTGATGATCTTGCTGCTCTGGTACCACCACGACGTAAATTCACTAGACCAACCCGACAATCTGCCAAATCCCATCCATTTACTGTCGAGGTCCCCAGATGCCGAAGAGCTTTCTACTCCAAAAGAGTATTTCTTCGAGCTGCTGGACTCCCTGCTCCCTGTTTTCTTGACGGTACTGACATGCAGAAATCAAAAACTAATGTAAACAGACATATCGCTGCGCAGCTCCCAATTTAGGTTGACACCTCCCAAAAAAACCTTCACCCTTTTTCTCAATAGCTACTTTAGTTACGTTTATTAACATCGTTCTCATATATCGCCATTCGTGTCATTTAAACTTTAGTTTGATTTTCCTTATTCTTAAACGTGTACGGTGAAAATTGTGTTAATAGTTTTCCACCACACACGTGTACGGCTTACAACACCGCAATTTCTGGTTCACTGGTTCAATTGTGAAATACAGATTGTCTCTTTCAAACCAACTTTTCTACAGTTGTCCTGTAATAAAAAGATACCATTCATTTGTAAGTAGAAATACATTTGAACTTCATATCCACTTCAATTTTACGATATCGTTTTTTTGCGGGTTTTTTTTTTCGAAAATCTTGCTTTTTTATAAATACATAACGTCAGTTTTATTTCTTTTATAATACCAGAAAAAAGGCTCCTTCCGGTCGCATATTTTTGCTAAGCTGAGAGAATTATATAATTGTGAAAGAACTACATACAATAAGTAGTTAAAGCAAAATAAATCTTTTAGACATTTAAAATAATTTCAAACGCTATTGATAATGTTTCCCCATTCATTTATTTATTTTTATGATCACCTATGTTTTAATTCATGTTTTCAAACACATAAATCTATAACGTCACACCAAAGCTATAATTATTTTGTTAATGTAACGTTTTAAGCTCTATTCATTAGAAAGTACAAATAGGTCAGTTGGTAGAACCTCAGACTGAAGATGTCAAAGGTTTCGGTTTCGATTTTCGGTCATGGCATCTGGCTTATTTGTTGGGAATGAATTATTTACTATTAATGCAATATATTCAATTTCTAAAAGTAGTTAAGATCTCTGATATTTCGAAATTAGACAAATTCCGCTATTTATTTATTACGTTTAAAAAACTGTAACTGACGGACAGACAGACAAAATCTCCATTTATATAAGATTACAAACGTGGAAATAGTTTTGATGTACGGAAAAAGAAATACATACCCTTTTTATAACTTGTCCGCCAGCGATTACAACATTTATTTTCTGTTAGAGTGTCAACACTTTTTTTAAAAAATAGATTTTTCTGAACCGACAAAGTCAATTTCAGCATAACTTAAAATAATTAGGTTTTTGTTGTTTATGAATTTTTTTTTTAAAAATAGATTTTTCTGAACCGACAAAATCAATTTCAGCAAAATTTTATGCAAAAATAATTAGGTTTTTGTTGTTTATGAATTTTTTTTTAAAAAATAGATTTTTCTGAACCGACAAAGTCAATTTCAGCATAACTTAAAATAATTAGGTTTTTGTTGTTTATGAATTTTTTTTTTTAAATAGATTTTTCTGAACCGACAAAATCAATTTCAGCAAAATTTTATGCAAAAATAATTAGGTTTTTGTTGTTTATGAATTTTTTTTAAAAAAATAGATTTTTCTGAACCGACAAAGTCAATTTCAGCATAACTTAAAATAATTAGGTTTTTGTTGTTTATGAATTTTTTTTTAAAAAATAGATTTTTCTGAACCGACAAAATCAATTTCAGCAAAATTTTATGCAAAAATAATTAGGTTTTTGTTGTTTATGAATTTTTTTTAAAAAAATAGATTTTTCTGAACCGACAAAGTCAATTTCAGCAAAATTTTATGCAAAAATAATTAGGTTTTTGTTGTTTATGAATTTTTTTTGTTTAATACTTCCAATCGTTTTATCTCGAAGAAGAAAAATATAAAATATAAGAAATAAAAATATACTTTAGAATAGAACTGCAAAAAATATTTTATTTAAAAAGATTATTTTAGAGAAATTACACCAAGGTTTGAAACATGATGTATAGCATGATTACAAAAACGAGAAAAAAAGTGAAAAAAATAATTAAACATAAATGATAATAATGACTATTTATATAATAGTATGAACATATATTTGTGGCACTACGGAAGTAAATACTGAATATTTATATATATATATATATATATATATATATATATATATATATATATATATATATATGGGAAGAGAAGGATGAAAGTAATCCGACGTGATGGGAAAATGAAAAAGGAAAACCAAAAAAATGGATGTTTTTTATGTGTACATCAACGTTTCGTCTTTATTTATAAGACTTCATCAGGATGATAAAATAGAGAAAAAATGTCATGCAAACACAGATACATGTAGGGTAGACATATTGGGAAAAATAGAATGAAATAGTGGCCAACTGCTGGGTGGACGTCCGTATTTCTATTTCTCCAACAAATACGGACGTCCACCCAACAGTTGGCCACTATTTCATTCTATTTTTCCGAATATGTCTACCCTACATGTATCTGTGCTTGCATGACATTTTTTCTCTATTTTATCATCCTGATGAAGTCTTATAAATAAAGACGAAACGTTGATGTACACATAAAAAACATCCATTTTTTGGTTTTCCTTTTTCATTTTCCCATATATATATATACGTAATATATTATGGTTTTCTTTCTCTTCTTCAGGTATCAGGTCTGTCTGCAAACATCGATGATCATGGCTCTCCATTCATTTGAATATTTGTTTCACCATGATGTTCTTTGCAAAGAGGTTACCTATAGTGGGTTGCAATTACCTTCTATAGGGACAGTGCTATTACAGAGCAAGAAGTCTTAGCCATTGTACAAAAATCAGTATCATCTGCACAGCACAAAACAAAGGGTTAACCAGTTTCTAAAATCCATTAGGCTGCTCAACCCTCCATCTATCATCTGCCTGCCATGACTTCACGTACCCTGATCGGGGGAGCTAAGTGTGTACTCGACCTTACCCAAGGGTCTCCCATAGGCTAGCAGAGGGGAGGGGGCGCCTTACTGCTCCTGTTGGTGGAAATGTTTCCACCCCACTAGCCATATTATATTACTTTATAACATTATACGTGTATGTTTAGAACACTTATTACAATCTTCATGAAAATCCGTTACATTATTTTGATTCTAGAAAATGTCTAAAATTTTAGGCTTAAGCTTAAGAAGTCTGGAGAAGAAATCGAAATTCATGAGATCCTGTTTAATTTGTGGCTAATCTGATATATTTGAATTTTTAAATTGATGATTAAACCCACGTCATGCTTTATAAAAACCCTTTAAAATACTTCAAAGAAATTTAAATTTAGAGAATATGTATAAATTGACGTCTAATACTTATTTTTAAAATTTTACAAAATCAGTGGTATCTGAATTTTCCCGAAGAGCTTCACCCCCCTCCCCCATTTACTCTGTTTACATAAATCGAACATAGCCCACATTACGACTCGTTGGGCATAGTAGCTGTGTTCCAAATTTCATAACGATCTGTTAATTTGTTTAGGAGTGAATCCTGTACATACAAATATAAATACATATGCACATACCTAACTTTATATAGAAATTCATTAATGTAATTAATAATTTTAATAGCTAACTTTATATAGAAATTCATTAATGTAATTAATAATTTTAATACCTAACTTTATATAGAAATTCATTAATTAATTAATAATTGTAATATCTAACTTTATATAGAAATTCATTAATGTAATTAATAATTGTAATACCTAACTTCATATAGAAACTCATTAATTAATAATTGTAATACCTAACTTTATATAGAAATTCATTAATTAATTAATAATTGTAATACCTAACTTTATATAGAAATTCATTAATGTAATTAATAATTGTAATACCTAACTTTATATAGAAATTCATTAATTAATAATTGTAATATCTAACTTTATATAGAAATTCATTAATTAATAATTGTAATGCCTAACTTTATATAGATATTCATTTATGTAATTAATAATTGTAATACCTAACTTTATATAGATATTCATTTATGTAATTAATAATTGTAATACTTAACTTTATATAGATATTCATTAATGTAATTAATAATTGTAATAATTAGTTAACTTCATATTTGTTTATAATTGGGCTACTTGAACAGTAGAATGTATCAAGTTGCTTATGCATTCTACGTCAGAGTAAGTTATTCTATGCATTCTACGTCAGAGTAAGTTATTTTATACATTATACGTCAGAGTAAGTTATTTTATGCATTCTACGTCAGAGTAAGTTATTTTATGCATTCTACGTCAGAGTAAGTTATTTTATGCATTCTACGTAAGAGTAAGTTATTTTATGCATTCTACGTCAGAGTAAGTTATTTTATGCATTCTACGTCAGAGTAAGTTATTTTATGCATTCTACGTCAGAGTAAGTTATTTTATGCATTCTACGTCAGAGTAAGTTATTTTAAAAATATCTATATAAAGTTAGGTATTACAATTATTAATTACATAAATGAATATCTATATAAAGTTAGGCATTACAATTATTAATTAATGAATTTCTATATAAAGTTAGATATTACAATTATTAATTAATGAATTTCTATATAAAGTTAGGTATTACAATTATTAATTACATTAATGAATTTCTATATAAAGTTAGGTATTACAATTATTAATTAATTAATGAATTTCTATATAAAGTTAGGTATTACAATTATTAATTAATGAATTTCTATATGAAGTTAGGTATTACAATTATTAATTACATTAATGAATTTCTATATAAAGTTAGATATTATGCAAGGCTATCGAAGAGGCTATCGAAGACTTTTCGAGTCCCTCTGTTGATTGTCTGGTTGTTGGTGATTTCAACGCACCCTCTATTGAATGGAGCGACCATGTATGCAACCCCGCTTCGAACTTTGACTGCCAACTTCTCCAAACAGCTGAAGAGCAGTTTCTCGTCCAGCATGTTGCATCAAACACCCGCTTTCGTGGTCAACAGGCGTCGACGCTCGATTTGGTGTTCTCAAAATACGATATGACGGTGTCAGATGTAAAATTCCAGCCACCCTTGTCGCGCAGCGATCACGCTGTCATCGATTTCATCCTACACACGGAACCTGTTACTCAATCACCAGATCAGTTGCCGATACGCAATTATGCTGCACTGAATCATACCACTCTTCTTGATGCAGCTTCGACAATCGACTGGAATGCCATAGCCAATCTCCCCTCAGTTGAAGAAAAATGGTTAGCCACCAAACAGGCTATTCTCTGGGCGACTGATTTGGCTGTTCCATTCACTGTTCCTCGAAGGCGCCTTCAGCCCTGGATAACTAGCAGAATCAAAAGAGAATGGCGACTGAGAGGCATTGCATGGGCCGAATACTTGAGGCTTGGGACTCATGCATCATATGAAGTGTACCGTGAACAGCGAAACAGGGCAGAGTACATGCTGAGAATTTCAAGATTTCGATATGAGCAACGTCTGGCATCCAAAGTGAACTCAAACCGTAAAAGATTCTACGCCCACGTTAAGCGGAACAAGAGACTTGTGAACCGTATAGCAACGTTGAGAACTCCAGATGGAAGAACGATTAGCGACCCTGGTAAACAGTGCGAGCTATTTGCCGACAGGTTCTCCTCAATATACCGGGTGGACAACGAGCAACAACCTCCTCCACTGCCGACTTATGATGTTCAGCCAATGCAAGCTATTGAAGTCACTCCTCAAGAAGTTTTTGTGACCCTTTCCAGCATTCAAACCAACAAAAGCCCAGGACCTGACCATATCCATCCAGCAGTCCTTCGTGTTTTGGCGCAAGTTCTGGCAACTCCACTAGCGGACCTGTTTAATCACTCACTTTCAGACGGTGTCGTACCAGAGGACTGGAGAGTGGCTACAGTATGCCCCATTTTCAAGAAAGGCGCTAAAACCGACCCTCTTAACTACCGCCCCGTGAGCCTGACTTCAATCATCTGCAAAGTTATGGAGAAAATCCTGAAAAATGCATTGATGAACCACCTTGAACGAACCAAATCTTTGACTCAGACCCAGCATGGTTTCGTCCCAATGCGATCCTGCCTCTCCAACCTCCTTCTTACGGAAGAATGGATAACCAAGATTTTGGATGATGGCGATGCTGCGGATATCCTGTTTCTGGACTTCTCCAAGGCGTTTGACTCCGTAAACCACCGCCTGCTCCTTCACAAGCTTGATCGGTACAGGATTCACCGGTCCATCATCAGCTGGATTAGGTCGTTTCTACAAGCACGAACTTTTCGAGTTTCTGTGAGTGGATGCACTTCAGCAGAAGCAAATGCTTGCAGCGGAGTACCACAAGGTTCAGTGCTTGGCCCGATTTTGTTCCTCCTGTTCGTCAACGACCTTCCAGACTTACTTCAGGGCAAAGTTTTGCTTTTCGCTGATGATGTCAAACTCATAGCGCAAAGACGCAATCATGCCATCCTGCAAACCGATCTGGATTGTACTGCAAACTGGGCCTCAGACTGGGACCTTCCACTCAACGCAGCCAAATGTAGTCATCTTCCAGTTGGCGCGCGACCATCCCAGCTCTTCACTATCGGTCCGAACAACCATGAAATGGCCTCAGTATCTCAGGCAACTGATCTTGGTGTAAGAGTGGATAGCTCTTTCAAACCGTCTCGTCACTGCGTTGAAATGTCCAGCAAAGCCCGGGGCGTCTTGTTTCAAATTCGACGTTCCTTCATCAACCTGACGGCCGAAGTGTTCCGTCCACTCTATTTGACGCTTGTTCGACCTTTGCTGGAGTACGGTGTTGAGGCGTGCAGTCCCTATCTCCGAAAGGATATACTTCATGTTGAACGCATCCAGAGGCGTGCAACCAAAATGATTTCTGGCTTTGCCGATCTCTCGTATGAAGAAAGACTCCACCGTCTTCAACTTCCGACGCTCGAAATTCGAAGGATGCGAGGGGACCTCATCCTGGTTTACAAAATCCTGAATGGGCTCATCAATCTCCCCGCTGACGAATTCTTTACTCGTGCGCCAGACAGAGGCCTTCGAGGTCATGACCAGAAGCTCTACTGTCGTAAATTTCGGCTTCAGAGGCGTCAAGCATCCTTCTCAATTCGTTCTGTCAACCCCTGGAACAGGCTTCCCGCTGAGGTCATCCAAGCGCCTACTATCAGTACTTTCAAGAGAAAACTTGATTTATTTTTGTACACTGATTAAATTTTTGCCTATCTTACATGGCTTGTGCGTATGCTTTCTTAGCCAAAAAAAAAAAAAAAAAAAAAAAAAGTCATTTTAAAAGGCTAAATCTTATTATTAGGTTAATCAAACTTATTTATTAAATATATTATATTTTTCCACCATGACATATTCTTTTGACTATTAACTCTATATCTTATTAACATACTAATTATCTTTATTTTTTACGTCCAATATTATGAGAAATGGTATTTTACTATAGAGAACTCGTTTATACATGTATGTAGACACGGTATTTTTCTTATACCTTTTTTGTGCCTTTTTCATACCTCGCCAGAACGTTATTCAAGATATGTTCGGTGTGTTCTTTCGTCCTGATTGTGTGGTCGGTTCACTATTGTTCCTATATACTTGCTTCCCCACGAGAGCAAAGTTAGACGCAAGGTATGTGTTTAATGTGTGCCAACAAAAATAAAATTGCCTCAGGCTCGAATGACTTCTCTTTCACTGACCGAGGACACAATAGACTAAGTGTAGCGTTAGAACAGATACTACACTTTATTTCACAGCAGACGAACATTACAACTGGACAGTGTGGGAGCGGGGATCGTAGCTCTTTCCACATCCTCCTCAAAATGATGCACAATTATTATAAGCTGGTTGTTACGTACAACTCCGATAAATCATATATTCTGTAATCGTGCCCAGACGCAGGGAAACGTCCGACTTACGAAACTGGAAATTTGAGCGCACATTTAAGTAGACGAATCAAAGAACAGACCCAAACAAGCACCATTACACACACACACACTCAAGTCTGGAAGAATTTCAAATGAGACATCCCTCGTGGATTTTTTTTCAACATACTTCTTGGCAATTAGAGACGGCATTGTTAAACTGCATCATAAAAGCAACTCCACCTCTTTCTTATTATATTTTCTTCTATTGTTTTATTTAAAGATTGTTTTTTGTTTTTTTTATTTAATTTTATTTTATTTATTTATTTATTTATTATGATTTTCTGCTCACTAGAAGTTATCACACAAGTCATTGTCAGTGATTGCTCACCTACAACAACCGGGGGTGTTCCCTGGAGTCTGAGTGGCCACAAGTCTCCCCACATTTCCAGTGTTCTCCACCTCTTTTTGATACCCACCGCAAATGGTCTTGTGGTATCGCAATAGTCGTCTACCATTGGTTTCTTGCTGGCGGCGACCATTGGTCTCCTCTGCGATTTGGGTGGCAATAGGCCTTCCCAAGGTCCCAGTACTCTCCTCACTCTTCTAGTGGAGGTCAGGTTAGTGCTCTCCTCTTCGGTCCTCCCATCCTCCTTGACCCTTTACGACTATTTTGTGTGGTATCAGCCGAGGCTGGTGCCATCACTTTTTTTTGGGGGGGGGGGGGGGGAGTTTATAAGATATTTGTCAATTCCTGTTATTTGGTTCTTTGCGATAGTTTTGCTTTGTTCCTATTGTAACTTCCATGTGGTTGGTTACCATTCGTTACTTATGCGGGTTGGTTACCGCATTCGAAGATTTTCCTTAGGATTGCAGCTGTTTTGATCACTGCCGTCTGTTGTATGGTTTTCTCCGGGATTTTTGGAACTGTTCCTAGTGCTCCTACCATTATTGGCATTATTTTGACTTTCTTCATATTCCATATTCCTTTCAGTTCTCTGGCGAGTTCCGTGTATTTGTTTCGTTTTTCCGTCTCCTTGATCTTCACTCTGTGGACTGCTGGAACATCGAAGTCTACACTTTGGCAGGATTTTTCCTCCTTGTCGATTATAATAACATCAGGTCCCCTTGCTTGCATGAATTTATCTGTTTGCACATCCATGTCCCAGAGGATTTTGTGTTTTCTGTTTTATAGTACTGTCTCTGGTTTATGTTTTTATCATTTGTCTGCGTGTTCAAAATGTTTACACAATTCTCTAGTGTACAGCTTTCCCCACACAGTTATGTCTGTTCTTGTATTTTGAGGGCTAGTTTGCTGCATTCACTTATTATATAATTTACTGTTTCCTCTCTTTGCCCACACAGTCTGTAGTTACTGTTTTCTTGGGTTTTATCCATTTTAGCTTTAATGTAGTTTGTCCTGATATCATTGTTCTGTGCAGCCGTCAGTAAAGATTCCGTTTCCCTGTTCAAGTGTCCTTTTCTTAGCCATGCCCAGCTATTTTCGTTCGGTTCTTCTTTTGTAAGTCTCATGAAGCGTCCATGTAGTTGCTTTGATTCCCACTTTTTTCTTGTCTTTTTGTTTCTGGTTTCGGTGCTTCCCGAGTTTTTCGTTGAGGTGGTGTCTCTTGCTGCGCTGATCCGCCTTTCTGTGTTCTGGGTTATGTATTTCTCCAGCTTTTTGTTAGTCTCTTCCACACAGTCTTCTATACTTACCAGTCCTCTTCCCCCTTCGTTTCTTTTCATGTAGAATATGTCCGTATCGTCTTTTGGGTGTAGTGCGTTGCGCATCGACATAAGTTTTCTAGTCCTCTGGTCAAGGTGCTTGAGTTTTCTAGACTAGCCTATGCATTATTAGTGATACTGCTCAGGTGTTTATTCTTTTTACTAGATTTCTACTATATAATTTCGTTTCTAAGAGTTTTCTTGTTCTTCGCAAATATTATTTTCCAATCTTCTTTTTAATTTCTGTAGATTCGATAGTGTCTGCTTCCAGAACTCCAAATATTTATAGCTCTTCTGTTCGCCTAGCGCCCTCATCTGCTCTTGGTTTGGCAGTTCCATACCCTCTGTTGTCTCCAGTTTTCCCCTTTTCATCTCTAGCAGTGTACACTTTTTCATTCCAAATTCCATTACAATGTCCTGGCTGAATTTTCTGGTCGTATTTATCAGCTTTTCCAGTTTTTTTTTTTTTTTCTTTTTGCAAATAGTTTCAGGTCGTCCATGTACATAAAGTGGTTTATTCTTTGTTCTGTGTCTGTAAACTTGTATTCGGAATCACATTTTCTGAGTATGTAGTTGAGTGGCATGATGGCTATGATAGTAGTAATGATAGGGAGTCTCCTTGGAAAATGCCTCTCCGTATTTTTATCTCAGTCAGGTGTTGTCCTCCTGCTGTCAGTACTAGTATCCATGTTTCCATTACTTTCTTAATTAGATTAATAATCCTGTCTGGTACCTTGTATATTTTAAGCATTAAATTATACATGCTTAAGGAATTTAGTCGTAAGCTTTCTTGTAGTCAATTCATGCCATGGTTATGCTATTTTTTCTGCTTTTTACCTCATTCCGGATCTTTTGGTCTATGTATAGCATATCATGTGCCCCTCTTTTCCCTTTCCGGCATCCTTTTTGTTCCTCGGGGAGCAGTTCACGATTGTTCAGGGATTGGTAGATTTGTTCTCTCAGTTGTGCCGTTAGGATTTTCCACATGTTGGTAAACAAGTTATTGGCGTGTAGTTGCTTGGGATCGTTCCCTTTTTGCAGTTTTTTGTATTAGCGTTGTCCTCCTTTGGTCATTCACTCTGGTACGTCTGTTTTGTTGATACATCCTCTCAGTTTCTGCGCTAGATTTTCATGTAAGGTCGTGAATTTTTTAAACCAGTACACATGTATTCCATCATGGCCTGGTGCTTTCCAGTTTGCCATTTTCCTTAGTGTTACTCAATAGTTTCTTCACTAATATCTGTTTCTGTTCTTTCTTCATATTCCTGTAGTTCATCTTTCATGTTTTTCAGCCATTTTGCATGTTTGTTGTGTTTTTAAGGCTTTTCCCATATCTTGCTCCAGAAGGGTTTTGTTTCTGTCGGGTCCGGTTATTCTTTTGTTGTTCTTTCTCCGTTTATGTTTTTGTAAAACTGGCTTTCATTATTTTCAAAGGTCCTGTTCTGTTTGTGCTGTTCTGATTTGTATCTATATCGGCTTAGTCTTGCTTCTATTGCTGCTATCTTTTGTTTTAGTTCTTCGTGTTTCTTATTTAGTCTTTCCTTGTGATTCAGATTTCTGCACTTCCATTATTATTATTATTATTATTATTATTATTATTATTATTATTATTATTATTATTATTATTATTATTATTCACTCCCTGTGGGTTTTTACATATGTCATTGTCAGCGATTATTCAATGCTAATAACTAGTGGTGTTCTCTGGAGTCTGAGTTGCAAGGAGGTTTAGGTGGTGTCCCATCCTAGGTTTTTCCATTCTCCTTGGCCCGTCATCCCGTCATGACCATTTTATGTGGTACCAGCTGAGTTAATGTGCTTTGTAGTTTCGATATTGGCCAATGGGAATTGAAAAATAGTTTAAACAAGGTTTCCTAGTCAGAGGGTTAAGTAAATTAAGGTGATTGGTAGGATTTAGAGTCTCGGTTCACTAAGATTTTTATCCGTGATTTTCTGAGTATCAATAAGTAAATAAAAGTATCGTATGCGTTTATAATGGAAAGAGTCAACCAACAGACAATACGGCTAATAAGAAATGAATAAATGATGCATGGAGAGCTTGAACATCACCGATAGTTCTTAATTCCATCTTTTTACGGCTTATCATGTTACGGTTGGTGGAAACCGTGGAGATTTTATTGTTTCTGGCATTAATTAATTCACAACACAATCTTAGAAGATGTGACTAAATTAGACAAACAGTGAGATAAAAACGTCGACCCTCTTTTGAAATAACCAAAAAAGTCATCGAGTGCATTGAGGTCAACGCATCGAGCTATACCTGAGAGTGTACGACAGTTCCCACAAACTTCGAAAGGTTAAACTTCTTGGCTTATGCGTGAAGGATGTCTTTTGAATAACAGCTTGTCTTTCTCTTCGCGTGAAAGTTTGCCAGTTTTGTGACTGCCAACCAATGCACTAGACGCATGTCAAGAGGCACTGACATCGACTTGGGTGTGAGACAATCAGGTAGCATCGCTTAGCTGATAAAATGGAATTTTCAAAATACATTTTCTTTTCTAAGACGCAAGTGTCTCGTCATTCCGTTTAGTCATTCCTTTTAATTCGTTCCTATCAGCCAAATTATTCATTTTTCGTCCCTGAACTCGAGACAACAATTTCGATGAATAAGCAGAAAAGTAATGCCCAAAAGACGCTTATCTCGTTAAAACCACAAGTTTGTAGGTCTAATTACACAACGTGGGAGCAGAGCTATTGACAAAGAAACTAGCCAGAACGAATACGACACTCGTGGCGCCCAAACTCACCAGCTTAGCCCTGAACTCCCACGCAACAACAGCTTGTAACAATGGCTCCATGATTTCGACGTATATTGTCACACAGTCTTTTAGAATCGATATAAGTGTATATTTGTTACTTATCATTTAAATCTTATTAAAATCAAATGTTACAATATTCAGTAGAAAATTAGACTTCATTAATTTTAAAAAGTACAAGAAATACATAATACAAAGCAACCAGAAACAGAATATGGCGGAAACCATGTGAAAAAATGAGAATATTTGATATTCTATTTTACGCGTTTTCATAGCGACGCACGTGTTTGGGTATCGTCGCCATATTTTTTCTTTTAACATATTTCACCCCAAACAAGGCAGGCCGCCACTGTGGATGTAAGAGGTTACTGAGAATTAGGGTGTAAGTTTTGGGTGTCATCCCAAGTTGAGAGCTGTGTAGCGAGATGTCTGTATACATTAGTTTTAAACCTCTGCATGTCGGTACAGTCGGGGAAACAGGAAGCAGGGATCGCTCCAGAGGCCGGCAGCACAAGGTAAGACGCTATTGGAGTAGAAGGCTCTCCACCATCTGGGGACCTCCACAGTGAATGGATGGGATTTTGCTGATTGATGAGTTGGTCTAGTGTATTTACGTATAGGGGATACCAGAGCAGCCAGTTCATCAGAGCACATTCCATTGAAATATTTGTAAAACAGGTACAAGGATGCAACATTGCGGCGATGGGACAGGGGCTGGAGCTTGGTGGACAGTGAGGGACCTATTAAGTTGACGACTCTTTTTTGAACCTTTACTGTAAATATGCTTTATTGAGAACGCACGATGGTCGAAATTAAGCGGGAAAAGAACGATGTGGAATAAACGGTAATAATAAGAAACGTGCCATGCTTGTATGGTTAGCTGTGTGTGAGTCTCGTGTTAAGTGCCTAAAAGCGAGATTTGAAGAAAAGTAATCATGTGAAGCTAAGTGAGGCACGTTCACCCTGACCCTAACCTTAACCCTAACACTAACAATAAGCCCACTGTCAGAAAGAGACAGAACATCCGGTTAGATATATTTTTAGTTTCAGGAATTAGAGAGTTCGTTCTCCCGTTGTCAGTATAACTCAGGAGAGACAGCGTGAATATTGTTCAAGGGACGTAACTTTGAATATACTACACCAACGAGTTATGCACACTTCATTTATTTAGCTTAGAAAAGTAGAAATCAAGCGCACAAAACGCCCATACCCTTCTCGGGTGGCCTAATAATTAGATCGTTTATTTAAAATCTGTCGGTGTTCAAGCGAAAATCGCAATCTTTTCTTCCAGATAAAATTATAATTCTTCAAAGAGTTTTTGTAAAGTAAATCGTCCTTTACTTTTTTAAATTTATTTCCCATATTATCTGTCTATATATATGTATATGTTTATATATTTGTATGTACAGAATTCACTTCGTAACTAATTAACTGATCATTATGAATTTTGGAACACACCTACTAGGCGTAAGGATGTGTAATGTGGACTACATTTAGTTTAGTTTCATGCGAAAGGGGTAAAAAGGGGTGTAAGAGTTTCAAGAAAAATCTAGACACCTCCGACTTTTGTGAAATTTTTACATCAGTAAATATTCCCCAAATTTCCGTTTCTTTGGCGCATTTTAAGTTTTATTAGGGGGGTGGCATAATATAGATACAACCTTCCATTTAGAAAATTCAAATATTTCAGATTTGCATTATTTTTTATTATTCTTTATTCAGAGTCATTAGACACCAATTAAGCAAAAGAAAACCTGAATTTCAATTTCGTCTTAAGACACCTTAAACTTAAGCCTTAAACTTAGACATTCTTTAGAATCAAAATCATGTAATAGGTGTTGATAAAAATTAGAATACGGATTCTAGACATAAGGTTTAGTATAATTATATCTTGATGTTAATCTTCGTAAAGGGGGCATAAAAGTGATGCAAAACCGTTCCGGTTATTGGAATTAGTGTTACTCGTCCTTAGACGTAATTCTTTTAGTTAACTGTAGTTTTGAAATCTCATGAGAATTCAGGCTTCTTTCTGGTTTCTTTTCTTGTTGCCATTTGCATGTAATAAACCCCATACAGTTTAGCAAACCGATACGCTGACTATGTTGTTTGGCTCAAATCAACAGATTTATGACGGATATTTTTACAGACATCAAGATTTTAAGGTCAAACATGTGCGGGAGAAGGAGTATGTGGATTTTGACCTCCGTTTTTATGTTGATGTGAGTGTCTCTTTCTATGCATATGGTTTGGGTATGCGTGTGTGTGCGTTTACATGTAAATGTACGTCTTTTATATGTTCGTTGCGAGCGGATATTAGCTATTGTATTTATTTATACACACAAACATGGATTTATATATATATATATATATATATATATATATATATATATGTGTGTGTGGGGGGGGGGCTCATTTCAGCGAACACATAAATCTTTTTATACGCCTATAAAATTGTTTGTATATATTCATATGACGTAGGTAGGAATAGAATTTCCTGTAGTTTACACGGCGAACGATGTACCGTCCGCCTAACATTATTGGCCTGAAATAATTATTATTTGCTATGGGAAAGGTCATAGTGATACTAAAATATAAAGCAAGTTTGTGTTTTAATGTTTACTTTTGTTCAACTCAGACAAGGCATATTGCCACTTAAACGTAAGGAGCTACTATGATAATAGAAAGATTTATAGGGAAAACCTAAGTGGGGAGTTGGGCAGAAAGATGTTATTCACATAACATTTAGATGTCTGCATGTTTGTACAGTCAGGGAAACAGGGAGCAGGGAGGGAATTCCGGAAGCAAGCTGGCTGCGGAAAGAAGTTATTGCAGAGGAAAATTGTCCGGTATCTAAGGGATCTACAATTAAGGGGTGGGATTCTGCTGCTAGTCGGATGAATCAGATGCATTTTCGTTGAGGGGACACAAGTGCAGTTAGTTTGTTGAGGCACATTCCGTGGAAGTACTTGTAAAATGAACACAGGGGTGCAACACTGCGGCGATGTTACAGGGACTGGGGTTTAGTAGACAGTGCGGCACCTATAAGGTTAGAGACTCTTTTTCGCATCCTGTCTAAGTGAAAGAGCATATGGTTGGTGCACCTGCCCAGATGAGGCAACAGTACTAAAAATAAATAAATAAATAAATAAAAGTTAGAAGTAGGATCTTTTTGTCAGGAACATTTGCTCGGTACCGATACTTTAACGCACAGATCGATACCCCGAGGCAGAAAAATGTCTTTTTACAAAAGTAAATCAACAAGAATGGCACGATAGAGTGTACACCTCCACCACGGCTTAACATTAAATTAATAATTATTAAATAAATAGTAAAGCTATTGTTTTGATATATTTAATAATCAAATAGTAAAGCTATTGTTTTTATATATTTAATCTAGCTAACTAACCAATCATATTCGTTGTTATATCTCCCTCGCGGATTAATGTTTTCATTGGTCAATGGCCGAGCTTTTCTCAAACAAAGACCTGCTCAAGCTTTACTTGTCACCCTTTTTTACTTGTTTGCGTGTTGGAGAACCTCATTTTTAAGTTTGTCAAATTAACATGCGACTTGATTATAGCACGTGCGGGATTTAAATAATTTCTTTTCGATTTATTTTGTTATTCTACTTTACATGTTGATTAGTTTATTTATCTATTTATTTTATTTTATTTATTATGTGTGTATATAGTTATCCTAACATGAAGTCTGCAATTGATTGCAATTTCGCTTCTACAATTTAGTAAGTTTGCGAGATCTTTAAAAATTAAAATTGCAAAACATAATCTACACGGGGCGTTTAAACATCTACATGTACTGGCCCATCGTAATATTGTTCACTCGATTATTTGCGAGCGCCGCGTTCTTTGAGCTCCCAGAATTGGTCCACTAGTTAAGTTTTGAATCGGTGTTTTAGTTATTAAATGTGCTTTTATAGTTATACTTAGTTTTTAAATTAGGCGAGGTTTCTTTTACGTACTATTTTAGTTATTCTGATTTTCTTTGGCAAAAATGGTGGCTTGGTCAACTATGACTTTGATCAAGCAGTTATTTTGTAGTGGGCAAAGTAAACGATTTTTACAGTTACAGATTATCTATTTATTATAATCGTTCTTATTTCTGTCTGGATGATAGCTATTAGAATCTAAGTTCTTACTATTTCTAGTGTTATATTATTGTTTTTCTTCGTGTTATTGTTATTGTTGCTATATTTATATTTATTTTATTTACTCTTGTTTAGTATTTTGATTATCATTTCGAAGTTTTCGCAGTGACTGTATGTCAGTTTAAAGTTATTTTTATTTAATACAGTGAAGCATGAACGTCTCTGTGTATCTTATTTGGTAATATATATCTACGACAAATAAGATACACAGAAGCGATCATGTTTCACTATTTGCACAAAATATTCAATAAAATGTAGTTGTATGCTGTCGAATGGGAGTTGGTTTTGAATTCTTGGAACAATGTTCAAATAATATTAAGTTCAACTAACTTTATAATAGCTCTGGTTGATATAACAATAAACCATTGAGCTGATATTAATATCTGCGGTATTTGAGGGGTTTCTTAACTACCTGTATTTTAAATAGACCTATATTTATATAGCTATGTTATTCTATTATCCATTATCACTCCACTGTAGTAAAAAAATCCTGACTTTGAATTTATATATATATATATATATATATATATATATATATATATATATATATATATATATATATATATATATATATATGCAATAAAGCGAGAAACAGTGAAAGTGGCTAACAAATGCATAAATGTCTATAACTTTAGAAATATCGTATAGACTTGCAAAATATTTTGGTATCTTACCTACTTAGGAGCACTCTTTCAGTGTGCAAAATTTCAAACTTGTGCGATTTATATTATTGAAGTTATTAACAATATTATGATCTGAAATAAAGCGAGAAACACAGTTTATATATATATAGTGTAAAAGTGAATAATTTTTGTAATAAATCCTAGTATGAGAGGTCAATATGGAAAACAGAGCAAGAATAACAATTCCCAATATGTAGTTTTCCCGTTAGCATTTCGAAGAGGCCAGAAGGTCGAAATAAATTATAGTGCCGACAATTACGATGTGTATGTGATTTATATATATATATATATATATATATATATATATATATGTATATATATATATATGTGTGTGTATATATATATATATGTGTGTGTATATATATATATGTGTGTATGTATATATATATATATGTGTATATATATGTGTGTATATATATGTGTATATGTATATGTGTATATATATGTGTGTGTATATATATTTGTGTATATATATATGTATATATATATGTGTATATATATGTACATATATATACACACACATATATATATATATATATATATATATATATATATATATATATATATATATATATATATAGGAAATGAAAAAGGAAAAACCAAGAGATATTTTTTATGCAAGTTTGCATGACATTTTTCTTTAAATTATCATCCTGAGGAAGTCTGACAATAAAGACGAAACGTTGATGAATATATAAAAAAATATCTCTTGGTGTTTCCTTTTTCATTTCCCATTACGTCGGATTACTCTCATCCTTCCTTTCTCATATATATATATATATATATATATATATATATATATATATATATATATATATATATATATATATATATATATACTAACTGTAGCCTCTCAACGTTGCTCGGGAGTATTTTAATATGTTTTTTAAAATACGCTTTCTAAGAATTCCGTTAATTTAACGGTTAGAATATAAGAGGGAAATTATTTTAACTCGGTTACACGTTTAATAAATAAAGTAATGTAACACATTCTTTAAATGACAATAGAAAATGATTAAAATAAATGAATAATAAATAAAGAAAACAATTAAAATGAATTAATTTCTTCATAGTATTCATACATACATAATGTATTTTTATTAATAAGTTAACATTGCGTTTTTATAACCGGGTCACATTTCAATAGTTGACGGAATTAAAGTCGCTACCGTAAAAATTAGTTAAAAAAGGGAATTAACTCTGCAATGTTTGCTGTACGTTTGTTGATAAATCACAGAAAGGGAAAAAATAAAAGAACACCAAGGGAAAGAACCAACATCGGGGTTCGCATGAAGCAAATTAGTTAAAAAAGGGAATTAACTCTGCAATGTTTGATGCACGTTTGTTGATAAATAACAGAAAGAGAATAAATGAAAGAACAAAAAAGAAAGAACCAACATCGGGGTTCGCATGAAGCAAATTAGTTAAAAAAGGGAATTAACTCTGTAATGTTTGATGCACGTTTGTTGATAAATCACAGAAAGGGAAAAAATAAAAGAACAAAAAAGAAAGAACCAACATCGGGGTTCGCATGAAGCAAATTAGTTAAAAAAGAGAATTAACTCTGCAATGTTTGATGCACGTTTGTTGATAAATCACAGAAAGGGAAAAAATAAAAGAACAAAAAAGAAAGAACCAACATCGGGGTTCGCATGAAGCAAATTAGTTAAAAAAGAGAATTAACTCTGCAATGTTTGATGCACGTTTGTTGATAAATAACAGAAAGAGAATAAATGAAAGAACAAAAACAAAAGATAGAACAAAAATCGGGGTTCGCATGAAGACAGAAAAAGTAAAGAAAAAGAAAAAGAAAAGTAAAATAAGGCAAGGGGTATTCATAAAAGAAGGTAGAAAAAAATAGATCCCATTTTGATTGTAGATTTTCTTATTAATATTATTATTATTGCTTTGAGTATCTAGCGTATCGTGTTATCTAATGGCAGTACGGAATTGTAATTTCATATTCAAACAACTGATATGCAAGCGTTTCATCTCCACTTCTTGTTTTATTAATAAAAGAAGGCGGTTACCCATGGTCGTGTCTGTAAATGCATGGGGGATCAAAATGAAAACGAAAACCGACTCGGTCTGGTTGAGTTTGTTAAACTGAGATAAGATAAAGATAACCGACATTCATTTAACGAATGTTGGGACTCGAAGATTTTACTGGAGTCGTCTACTTCGCCCAGTTTCTTGTGGGTGAACCAATTCATTAGAAATGGGAATTACGTCTTTCTCTGCCATTAGAGATTATTACTGGTTGGCACGTTTGGCATAATGGTAAGTTATGTTTTGGCCCGGGGTAGGCGGGGTTCAATTCTCGGTCGAGTCACACCAAAGAATTTTAAAAATGGTAGTTGATTCAACCTTGCGAAATACCCACCATTATAAGGTAAGGGTCAAAGATAAGTGAATTAATTATGGCGCCCTCCCCTATATCTTGCTGTAGTAGTTAATGAAAAGGGACCATTTACTTTTACTTGCTAGCCAAGTTATCATACCTGCCGAGGAAAACCTTTTTCTCTTCTTTTTACCAGTCGACTGTACGTCTTCAACAATCAGTCCGACACAATGGGGCCAGCCACTGTGACAGCGACTGACCCTGTTCTATCGGGTTGCATCCTTCCACGCTTTACCTTCTCTCTTTGATTAGGGGTTGGCTATTGCCAATCGCCCGAGGCGCCAGTACCGAGAAATTCCAACGGAGCTACTCAGCCTATTTTTAGTATCTGTTCCGATGGATACTGCACCCCCATACTGGTGTTGTCTTGGCCTTCGGGTCTTGATTTACGCCGGTCAATGGGGCTGTCCTGTGCAGTTCTGGGACCTTCCCAGGCTTTGCCTCCCCTCTTTGGGGAGGAGTAAGTTTATTGCTTACTGTCTGAGGCGCCTCTACCGAGGAATGCCGACGGGGCTGCCCAGGCAATTTTTAAACCCCACTTTCTCGACCCGACCTTGGGTCACATCTTACTTGTTGGAGTAAGATAAAAACTGGCCTTGTGTCTAACTCCTGGAGAGGAGTAAATCAATACTCAGCCTATTTTTGTTGGGCCAAAAACACTCTATCCAGTCCGTCAGCCTTTTCTATCCTTCAGCTTGCGGCCTTGTGCTACATTTTCCTGCGGTAAGAAGAAAATAAATACCGAGGTTCGCCTGTTAACTTAGGCGCTGTCCTGAACACTCACCCTCTTCTTTGTTTAAATGAAGTATGATCCGACTAGGTTCGAGGAGGTGCATCCTTCCAGAAATTACGTCTTATTTCAGGTGGTAAGTGAGTTGGTGTATTGCCAGTAACCTGGGCCGTCCCAACCGAGAAATATCGACGAGTACGTTGTCGGCTACTTTAACACCGTTTCAGCCCGTGTCCCCTTGGGCGAGCTGGAAACCCCAGCCCGTGTTATCTGAAGAAAAAAAGCGTTTAATTGTTATTTTATTTTATTAACTAATGTTTTCACAGTTTGAACGATGTTTAATATTTAAAAAATACGACCACTTCCGGGCGATCTATGTGTTTATGTCACCTCATATATAGCATTTGTCTGTCTTAGTTAAAAATTAAGTTGTTTCTTTATTTACATCACTAATAATTACGTAATAAGTAATTTACCGATGGTTTATATGACACCATTAGGACAACTAGGGCAAATATGTTTCCTCTGGTCGCATATTTTTACTGGTATGCATAACAAACAAACATATACTACAATGCCACCAAATGAGGAGGTAATCCCTGGAGGATGGTATTATGACGTACGAATGTGTACTACTCTATTCCTAAAGGAGGATGGTGTACAGACAACAGAACAGATACTACACTACCGCCTCTAAAAAAGTAATCCCTGGGAGGATGGTATCATGACCACAAAACAGATACTACAATACACTCTCTCTAAAAAGGAGGAGGAGGTAATGCCTGGGAGGATGGTATCATGAGCACAGAACACATAGTACACTTCTGCACTAAAAAAAAGAAAAGGAGGAGGTAATGCATGAGAGGGTTGTATCATTACGATCGGACACATTGTCCCCAAAGGAGGATGTAATGCCTGAGATGATGGTCTTGAGACAACAGAACAGATACTACACTATCCCCCCCTTGAAGTGAGCATTGAATGATCGTACATTAGTCTGAAATAGTATAATAAACTGATTAGTAAAAGATAGTAGTAGTATAGTTTCGGGTTCAGACATACAGATACCAAATCTCGATTAGTAATCGATATATGTCAGTATTTTTATTTCGAATCCATCGATTATTTGACGAATGCGCTTAAGAACAGTGTAACCCTTAAATGTTTAATTTTTTATATTGTTTTGAAAAAAATGAAAAACGTTTCATGGGGTAATATAAAGTAGTATAAATGATTTTGGAAAAAAAAAAATTTATTGAACAAAAATAAATGAAGTTGCAAATGTGCAACAAATGGCATCAAATTTTACGTGTATAACAAAACCCTTCAATATATGCATCTAGAAAATCATAATACACTAGAGAATCATAAAATAAATTATATTGCAAATGTGCAACAAATGGCATCAAATTATACATGTACAACAAAACCCTACAATATATGCATCTAGAAAATCATAATACACTAGAGAATCATAAAATAAATTATATTGCAAATGTGCAACAAATGGCATCAAATTATACATGTACAACAAAACCCTACAATATATGCATCTAGAAAATCATAATACACTAGAGAATCATAAAATAAATTATATTGCAAATGTGCAACAAATGGCATCAAATTATACATGTACAACAAAACCCTACAATATATGCATCTAGAAAATCATAATACACTAGAGAATCATAAAATAAATTATATTGCAAATGTGCAACAAATGGCATCAAATTGTACATGTACAACAAAACCCTACAATATATGCATCTAGAAAATCATAATACACTAGAGAATCATAAAATAAATTATATTGCAAATGTGCAACAAATGGCATCAAATTATACATGTACAACAAAACCCTACAATATATGCATCTAGAAAATCATAATACACTAGAGAATCATAAAATAAATTATATTGCAAATGTGCAACAAATGGCATCAAATTATACATGTACAACAAAACCCTACAATATATGCATCTAGAAAATCATAATACACTAGAGAATCATAAAATAAATTATATTGCAAATGTGCAACAAATGGCATCAAATTGTACATGTACAACAACACCCTACAATATATGCATCTAAATAATAATAATACACGAGAGGATCATAAAATAATTTTTTTAATGACCAGATTTAAAAGTTTAGGCTTTTGAATGACACTCGCCCGTGACATCGAAGATACTGATTACCTATTTAGCGGGTGTGTTGATGCAACATCATACTAATACTTACTCACACTTGCCAACAGGTTCGTTGCAGATGTTAAACAAATTGCATTTTCCTTGGATTTTATATTGAATAGGCATTTTGTTGAAATGTGTTATGTTTGAAACAAAAAGCATTTAAGAACTAAAACTTTGGTTTTAATTTCTTACTTATAATTGGAAGACTTTCTGATCTGCGTGATTGGAATCAATTTTCTTGATTCCTTTTAGAATCAAGTACTTACAGGAAGGACAATGGGACGTTTGCCAAAAGTTAAAGTTTCCACTCGAATACTACAAGCTGAGTGATCATACCGCATCGCTATTGTTACGCTACATCAATGTTAGAAAATTTGTCGCTTTGCATAGTTTGTCTTTATTGACGTTTAGCTCAGTTTGTTTATTGCTATAAGCGACATCAGTTGAGTTGAATAAGCTTTGATTGATTGGTTAAGAGTTTTCAGCTGCTTGTCCGGCCTAACGACGAGACGAATAAAGGATTACACTTACAAGTCTGGTGGTCAGAGTATTCGAACGAATATGCAGAAAATAAAAACTAGACAAAGAAAAATGCATCGGTTGTCCAAAGAAAAAGAACTGTTTTAGGAGCCACATGAATCATGTACATCTCAACGAAATAGGGTTATTTCTTTATAAAGTTAGGTATGTTTATATGTTTATATATTTATATGTACAAGATTTACTTCTAAACTAATGAACCGATCATTATAAATTTTTGAAAATAGCTGCTAGGTTTAAAGGGTTCAAATGTGGGCTATATTTAATTTTAGTTTTATGAAAAGGATGTATAAAGGGTGCGAGCACTTTGTGAAAATTCAGATTTTTGTGAAATTTTAATTCCCCAAATTTTAACAATCGGTATTAAACATCAATTAATAAATATTAGACATCAATTAATAAATATTCCCCAAATTTCAGTGTCTTTTGTGTATTTTAAATGATTTTTAGGGGTCATAATATGGGAAAAACCTCTCATTTGAAAATTCAAGTGTATCAGATTTGCATCGAATGTTATCTGTAGTCATTAGACATACATTAAGCAAACTTCCCTGAATTTTAATTTCTTCTTAAGACCCCTTTAGCTGAAGTCTTAAATTTCAGACATTTTGTTGAATCAATATCATATAATGAATTTTAATCAAAATTAGAATAAGGATTCTAGGCATAAGTAGCATTATACATTGATCTTAATATTGGTAAGTGGACATAAATGTAAGAAAATTAATTTTACCTGTCCTGGGACATGTATTGTTTTAGTTATTGGTTTTTGTGGACTCATTTTCCGGATGGCCTAAAGTAATCTAAGCCACGGACAGAAAAACACCGTCGTCAAACGAAATACTGAGAACTATTTCAAAAAATGGAAATTGCAGAACATATACCAAGATTTTGAGAGAAAAAGCTTTATTCGTGGTTACATAATACTTTACAAGACACCACCTTACTAACCACAATCTAATGGGTTTGCAGAGGGAAAGGTGCAGGCTATGAAATATGGGATTAAAGGCGTTGTCCCAATTTAATGAAAGTATAGAATCCTACCTACGCCGATTGGACATAAGTTACTGAACGATTAATGGAAGGGCAATCACTCTCCCATAACAAATGTATTTTCAAAAGTAGAAAATACATTTGCTACATCTGTTTACGCAAGACGTAATAAATTTGTCTTCATAGGAAAATACGATAATCCACATATTTTATTCGCTTTCTCTCGGTATATTCGGTTTAATCTCACTCTTATCGATACAAACCATTTAATTACCTGCTGTTTGTCAACATTTCATTCTGTTTTGTTCTATAAAATAGTCATGTGCAATTTTTTATCGGTTTCTCTCAATTAATGGAGGTCTAACAACGGTCGATTCTTTGTTATCAGATCTGAAGATATTTCTATTCATAACAAATTATCTATATGTGCATATGTTTATATATTTGTATGTAAAGGATTTACTCTTAAACTAATTACCCGATCAGCTGGTAAGGGTAAGGACTCCATGAGTGTGATATATTTTAGAACACAGCTACTAGGCGTAAAGGCTGGTAATGTGGGCCATATTTAGTTTAGTTTAGTTTAGGGGTAAAAAGTAGGTGGATACCTCTGATTTTTTGCGAATTTTTAACAATGAGTATTAAACATCCATTAACAAATATTCCCAAAATTTCACTTTTTGGGGTATTTTTAAATATTTGAGGGTGGGGGCCATAATATGAACGCAACTTTCTCATTTAGAATTTAAATATATTAGATGTGCATCGAATTCGATCCATGTTCATTAGACACCAAGTAAAGAAGTTTCTCTAAACTTAAATCTGAGACATTTTCTTGAATAAAAATCATGTAATGGATTTTGCTCAAAATTAGAATAAGGATTGTAGATACAAGATTTTGTATAATTATATATTGATTTTAATTTTCGTAATACGAGCATAAAAGTGGTGCTGTTCAGTTCGTGTAATTAATGTTATCCGTCCTGGGACAGTATATGCATAAAGCTAGGTATATGTATCTGTTTATATATCTGAACGTATAGGATTCACTCCTAAACTAATTAAGTGATCATTATGAATTTTAGAACACAGTTGCTAGTCGTAAACGTGCATAATGTGGACAATATTTAGTTTATTTTAATTTTACGACAAGAGAGCAAAGAGTACGTTGAAGTATTTAAAATGATTTTTAGGGAACATAAGATTGTCACAAATTCAAATATTTCTGATTTACACAAAATTTGATCCATAGTCATTAGTCATGTTGGTTAAGTGGATATCGACACGGACTGAACACCTGGGTGTTCCAAGTTCGAATCCAGTCGGTTCCACATTACCACTTTCACTTAGGGATGTTGGCAACCTTCTCCTGGTCCTTCCCGTAAGTACCCGATGTCTTTCCAGAAAGATTTCTAACTAGAAAAACATCAAGGAAACTAATGCCAACACCAGATTCCTCTGATTCACACGCGAGAAGAATTAAGAAAGATTCTCTGAATTTCTCTTTCTTTTTAAACTGAAGTCTTAAATTTTAGACATTTCCTAGAATCAAAATCATGTAATATACTTTCATCAAAATTGGAATAAGGATTCTAAACATAAGGTTTCGTAGCATTATATTTTGATTTTAAATATTCGTAAGGAAACATAAAGATGGTGTAAAACTGTTCTGTTTCGGGAATTAATTTTATCCGTCCTGGGACGGGTTTTCTTCTGGTATATATATGACGTACAGTTATGTCCAGTCGATACATAGCAACCGGAAGTTGTTGCTTTTTTAGATATTAAAATACAAACATATTAGATGGTGAACAGAAAATTGTTTGAAAATATACTTTTTTTCATTTTACTTCAGCGTAACGTCTTAGAAATCAAGGGGCCCCTTCCTTAGGCTAACACTTGAGATACATAGATATCCGAGTGTTCAACTAAGGGTCTCCTTTATCTCTCAAACGTTGAGTTAGTAAAGAAGTTAAAAATATTAATTTTCCTCCCCCCCCCCAATTGACCAGTTAACTATGTTATAGTGTATCTTTCTTGTGGTCTTACCGGATTCCAGGACAAGAATTCATCTAGTCTGGTGGAGTATCCAGCTAAGTGCTGTTTCTTGAAGTAACATCATAAGGAGAAGGTTCACCATTCTTCGTATGAGCCAGTGTATAGCCGTGTCGAGGGGATCTTATTTGGGCTTCGAATACTATTTTATTTTGAATATTTGGTCAGGGTTTACATGTAGGGTGAAGTATCCTCATGTAAGGTTGTTCTGACAAACCCTTGTATAGAGAGGCCAAGGACACTCGAGGATGGTGTCTAATATGTGATTCAAACTCTCCAGGAGATTATTCCAACTCTCCAGTAGGTAATTCAAACTCTCCTCATATAAATATGCAGCCACGTGTGAATTCATCGACCAAAGTGTTATTTGCATAGACAACTGCAACAAGGACGAGAAACGATTTGTATTCCGCGTTCTGTTTGAATCCTCTTAGCTAGACGATTCTCAAATTCAGCAGACGATTCTCAAATTCAGCAGACGATTCTCAAATTCAGCAAACTGACTTCTGTCTAAAAAATATCATCATCCATAACGCAAAATATTCTTTCAGTTTGTTCTGTTCATAACCATAATTTTTCAATTAGTGCCATTTATATTACAGGCGTGAAGATGATATTTGGGTGTGTCCTGATAATAGAACCAGAGTGGCTCTCTTAACGGCTTTCCTAGTGAGAGTTCATAAAAAAAAAAGCTGTTTGGTCGTCGACCATTCTCTGTGTTTACCAAATGGCGATTTCTGTAATTGAGCGAAGGAGCCACTATGCTAGAATATTTGTCATTTCTTGCGTCGACCCATTTGAGATTATGTCCTTCCACTTGATGGCCGTGATGTCCCGAAGGCAGCAATATGTGTGAGAATTTTTATCTCTGAAAGAAGGTTCAATTTTTGCACGAAATAAAAGAGAATATGTACTTAAAGACAAATGACGGAAGTAAAGTTGAATTGGAGCGACAGCTTTCGAAGAAAGTGAACAACAACCGTGTACATTAATTGAACAATTTTATCTAGGAAAATAATGAAAAATGTAAAGATAAATATATAGAAAGATGATGAACGTAATAAAACTACGTCAGAAACGTTGGTCAGTGAAAATATGAAAATCATTTACATAATTGTTTTCATTTTTTTTTAATCTGTTGCACCGTGATCTGGTTTCTCATATGATTTTCATATTTTTATTAATCGATGCTTCTGACGTAGTTATATTACAGTCATTTCATATACACACATGCCAGTGTTCACTATAACTAATCAGATATTTAAAAGTAATCGGGTGTCTTCGGTGACAATATCGGTAGATCTCAACAATTAGGATAAAAAGAAAAAGAAAACATTGTCTGTATACCACTAAAAATGCGTTGTTAAGCCGAAATATTTGGATTTAAATAATTATTTTCATTTATTTGAAAAACCATCTCTAACCCTAACCCTAACCCTAACCCTAACACGTAACGATCTCTATCCCTAACCCTAACCCTAACCCTAACACTTAACGATCTCTATCCCTAACTTTAAACCTAACTCGTTACTTTTAGAATCAAAAGTCTTTTTTACAGAAAATGTTTGGCATTGCAAGAAACATAAACTGTTTAGAATTTGGGATGAGCCGAAATTAGATTTGACATTTGGTCGATTTTTCTAAAGAAAACAAAACAAGGAATGCTATGATTCATAAAAAGCTAATGATAATCCGACAACTTGTTCCGCAATAATATTAGTCTATTAGCAAAATAATTTTTTTTCACTGAAATATGTTATTAAAGTAAATTTCCTGATCAAGAAGAAATATTTTAGAAATGAATTCAAAATATTTGTTGATATATTATTAAACCGACAGACACACTTATATTTGGCTTAAGGGGGCAGCAATTGTATACAATGAAGTTAAGATTTCTAACTTTTCTAACCTATTAATTATTTTCAAAAGTTAAGAACTTTTTGTTGTCATATTTCAACATTTGTTCCAAACAATCAGGATTTTGAATCGTCGTTTCACTGAAGTCAAAAGAATAATTTATTCAATTCAAGTATTTGGATGCAAGACGTGGTTATATTTCACCGGAAACAAACGGATGTTATTAAGATACGTCCATTTAATCTGCGTGTTCAGACCAACATACAGACAAAGCCGCTTATAAAGATGCATGGACGAATCAGAAAAATACTATTTGAAACTTATGCGTGAAACACCGACGAAATAAGTTATTTAGAACTGAAGTGAGACACAACGACGAAAATGCTAGGTCAAAATTTTGCATGAAACACAAAAGAAAATACTATTTCAAACCAAAACGTGGCCAACCGACCGACCAAACCTCTCAAAGAGAAACGTGGACGTATCTACAAAATACAGTACGGCATAATTACGTTGACACACTGGTTCTCATTAGATCACTAAAGTTAAGCTACGTCGAGCCTGGTCAGTACGAAATGGGTGACCATTTGGGAATACCAGGCGCCGTATATGGGGGGGGGCGACGCCTCCCTGTAAAAACTTCAAAAACTAACGTCTTCAAAATCATCTCCCTTGACTGGAGAGCGCTTGTGAATTTAATATCTTCTAAAAAAAGTCATCCTTGAAGAAGGAAGCCGACTCAACCCGTCCAGGGTTAATGCCGCACTAGGCATTTAAATAAAAAAAATTTGTTTTAAACAGAACGTATTTTATTAGGCATATGGGTGCTTATGCTGATTAGCGGCCATATGAAAAAATATTTTTATATGAAAACAATAATATATACTTATTAAGCATTATATTCTTACTCACTGTACGAAAAAGTAGAAAAAAGTATCCACTAGAACTTTAATTACAAGTATTTTTCCATTCCGCGTAACATAACAGCGACTCGTTCAGTAAGCCTCCATCTTGTTTTTTAAGAAGATTTTAGTTATTTGCCCTTGAAATCTTCTTAAAAAACAAGATGGAGGCTTACTGAACGAGTCGCTGTTATGTTACGCGGAATGGAAAAATACTTGTAATTAAAGTTCTAGTGGATATTTTTTTCTACTTTTTCGTACAGTGAGTAAGAATATAATGCTTAATAAGTATATATTATTGTTTTTATATAAAAATAATTTTTTATATGGCCGCTAATCAGTATAAGCACCGGCAGATGTGCGGATACGTAGCTTTACTCGTTACGATGGCGAAAACGGGAGACAGAGAAACAAACGGTTTAGAAAGCGTTTGATGATTTATCAAATCTTTAATCTTCAAAAATCATGTTGTAAACACTCAAAAGATTTATGATCAATTGATTTTGTTTCTTCTCCAATTAATGACTTAAAATTACCTTTTTTTTTTAAATTATGTTGTAGATTTTAGAACTAATACGAATAATTAATTTAATAGTTTTAGGGATCCGTGAGACCATATAAATAAAGAACTTAATCTTAACTTAACCCTAACAAGTTCGAAGCATGTGTGCGTCATTCTTTCGCGGGCCCTAATTCGGTTCTCATTTTTCCTATGATCTTTTGACAGGGTTTCTTTTCTCTCTGTATCCCTAAAATATGCTCTCTCTCTCTCTTTCTCTCTCTCTCCCTCCCTCCCTCATTCACATTCTATTTCGTTTTAATTCATACAAATTAAAGAGTCAGCTTACGTCAGCTAATAGATTTTATGGTAAACACGTTGTTTCCCGACCCATGTAATTTTATCGGAAAGACGATATGCAGTCGCTCAAAAATTGTATTATTTTAAGATTATGACATGCTGAACGTGTGAAACAAAACAAAACACTTTTAAATAAGCCGACACACAGTTCTTCCTGGCAAAATGCAAGATGGACGTTTTCTAAGCTAGCTGATCCAAATAATTAAGTTGTGAAACAAATATTTTTACAAATATTTTAATTGTTTCAAATAAATCACTTTTATATAACTCACTAAACGATGTTTCTTTTCGCTAATTTAAAATGTGTTTTCCTATTTCATAGGTAATACTACATTGATTGTACGCCAATACGTTCAGCATGTCATAATCTTAAAAATATACAATTTTTTGGCTACTGCATAGCGTCTTTCCGATAAAATTACATGGTTCAGGAAACTACATGGTTAGCGATTTCATCTATAATTTCAAAGATTCCGCAACTTACATCTCTTTATGAAACTTTATGAAATAAAGTAGTAGCCTTTATTCCAAAAAGTCGCTGTAATTGTACATGGCCGGTTCATATAAACATTGGATGTTTTAATAACCACAAAATGCTTCACAGCAGACAAAAGGTAATTTGAGATAAATTGTAGCGCTATTATATTGTCAATAACATGGTACAACAATAACAAAAGAAAATTGGCTAGTCAGGAGTAAAGTTTGATTCGTCAGCTTAAATGCTATTTAGGAATGACTTTGAAAATCCGACAAGATAACTTTATATGTTAGATGATATACGGATGATGGCCATACCACCACGTTTCATTCCTTCGTATCCACTTTGTTACGCTTATGCGCTCTTAGCTGATTCTTGAGACCACCTGCAGGTCTACATACCTTCGAAGCAAACATGACGTATTTTATGCGAACAGACCCATGCTCACACTTGTGAAATTGCAGCATTATTAACTACCATGTGCCTCTCCAGTTCTGGTCTTGCCCTGAACGCTATTTCGTATAATATGCGAGTGTTATATGTTATATACTGTATAAGTCGTAAAGCATCATATATATATATATATATATATATATATATATATATATATATATATATATAGAGAGAGAGAGAGAGAGAGAGAGAGAGAGAGAGAGAAAGAGAAAGAGAGAGAGAGAGAACAGTTTTTTTTATTATATTCCAATAACCATGGTTTGTTTTATTACTTTTATTTTTATTTTTTTCACATTTCCAAAAATTCCAAATTTCTGTGAGATATATTTAACGGTCCGTTTCATTTGTTTTGTGCCAAACAACATTTGTATGTCAATATCATCTCTACAACACTACAAAATCATCAGAAAAAGTTCACAAATAATAAGAGTTCTTAGATTAGAGTGTCTTGAAAAACACCCACATTATACATCAGTTTCATTTTAAGGTGAAAATAAACAAAAGAACAAACAAATATTTTAGAGCAAACACTCACACGTGTGCGATCAAACTAATCAGCCATTTTGATTTTTTTTTTGTTCAAAGCTAGTATCTCCCAAAAGAATTAGTGCGATCAGTTTAAAAAACTTTAATTCGGTAATATTTGCTAAAATATTTAATATGTACTATGAATGTTTATGGTGCGAAACTCATTTAAGCAGATCATTATAGAGTTAGTCTCATTGTGTCAAACCGTCCATTCAATCAACTATTAAAAAAGTTATATATATATATATATATATATATATATATATATATATATATATATATATATATTATTGTAATTTAGAAATTAACAAAATTATGACATATTCATTTATATCAGTTCAAAGAATTCAACATCAACAACAGTTTAGGCGTCCGATCGTTTCTGAGACGAAAGATCTTTATTGATACCAAGTTGTTTTTTCATCAGTACATATTCCAAAACACCAGAATTAGAGGTCGAACAAATTCTTGGAACTGATATAAATGCAATAATTGTATTTATTTCTAAATTATAATATAAAAGCTATGGTTGATCTAAAGGTTCAACCATTGAGCTGATTTGATATCTGCAGTATTACTGAATATACAATGGTCTAAATTTTACTTTATTTTTTCTTATGTCTCGAAGGTGCAATTAGTTATTTAGTAGTCCATTTGTATCCTTGATTGTTGCGTTATACTTCATTTTCCTTATATATATATTTTTAATTGAAATCGCTCCGGACAAGGAATGAAGCCACTTGATGTAAGGAGCTAACAAGAACAAATATGATTATCGCAAAGACATGAGATGCCTATTAGCCTTAGTCTTGAAAAGACCAAGATTATAGGTAGGAGGAAAACTGTATATATATATATACATATATATATGTGTGTGTGTGTGTGTGTGTGTGTGTGTGTGTGTGTGTGTGTGTGTGTGTGTGTGTGTGTGTGTGTGTGTGTGTGTGTGTGTGTGTGTGTGTGTGTGTGCAAAAATGGCCTCTGGCTTATACAGACTATGAGAGATAAAAGCCTAAAGTTAATCTCTAAAAAAATGTAATTTTACGCGTGAAAATAAATTTTAAAATGAAAACTGTTCTCACGCCGATTAATAAGTATAAAAA
Source organism: Sepiola atlantica (assembly GCA_963556195.1). Classification (NCBI taxonomy): domain Eukaryota; kingdom Metazoa; phylum Mollusca; class Cephalopoda; order Sepiida; family Sepiolidae; genus Sepiola; species Sepiola atlantica. The sequence goes on from OY744515.1 coordinate 259,891,110, forward strand.
ATCAGTAAAATTGTAATAAATTCATTAAAAAATCTCTTTAAAAGATAAATATCAAATTTCTGGAACTATTTCAATAATAATCAGAAAATTAAAGACTTAAGACACTGAATAAAAAATGTACATGCTTTTACTAAAAAATTGCATAATTATCTAATAAGTGTCGAAGTAATGATAAAATCTGGAAGCGACGGCTTGCGATGAAATGTAAACTATTGTTAGCAACATTCAAAGATTATATGGGAGATCATAATCGCTATAATATATCATTTTCCTTGTTTTATTTTATAAAGTAGATATAGTTTTGTAATAGTTTAGAAAAATTGTTTAATTATTATACCACATTTCCTTATTAATGCTATTTATTATTTCATTGAGCTCAATGAGATTTTATTTCTCAATGTGACTAAAATTCTTTAAATATCGACCAATATATTTTAGTTTAATTTTGTTTTAAGCCAGTTTTTGTATTAAAAAATGTTCAAAGTTTATTTTGTATCAAAAACTTTGTTTTTTTGTATGTAATAAAACATTTTACGTTGTAATAATATTTTTGGTGCATGGAAAAACAATATGTTCGCTGTCGTTAGTAGAAATTATCCCATTTTTTTATTAATTTCTTTTGGAACGGCCTCTTTTTTCAATTTTTTCATTTTTATTTTCAAGATTATAAAAAAAAATTCTAACGCTGATAATTATATATATTGCGTTTTAAATTTTCCCGGAAACTCTTATCATTAAAATAATATAACATATTTTTCGCAATTATATTATTTTTTGGTGAAAATATTGATTAAACAATGCTTTATTCAGTGATAATATCGTTAATTATATAAATTAATTTCTCTTCGAGTTATATTAGTTTTATTAACACGGAATTTAGGGGCTTTTTTCGTAATATATAAGAAACATTTTTTTTATTTTTAATTGTTAACATCTACGGTGCTTTATCTTCATTTCGTTTTTATAAGTACTTAGTAAAGGTGTATTTTCTTTGAACAAAATAAAACATCTAAACTAAGGTTTACAGAAAAATAATAGGTTCATCATATTCTGTTATCTTTTCTTAATAAATACCGAACATTCCATTAAAATCGGTCGATTTCTTGAATTTTGTTGAAAAGAGGGGTCAAAATGTTTTGACATTTTGGGGATCGGCCATTCATTTTGCACGTACCTTATATATATATATATATATATATATATATATATAAGAGGTTTGTGTAGTTTGCTTGAAGCATTGTTTATTGGTATATAGAAATGTGATATTTAGAAGGCAATACAATGCAGAGGTGTGACGGATAGACACAAGTTGGAGCAAATAAGACATATAATGGTGGAACAAATGAATTAGTTTCAACCTTAATACAATGTGTACATACACATATATATATATTTATTTATTTTTTTGTTGTTTTTTCCCTTTCAAAACACATATAACTGTCTATATATATATATGTATGTGTGTGTGTTTTTGTTTGAAATAAATCTTTAAAAAAACAAGTTAATTACAGATCGCTAGATCGCTGTAACTCATCATTTTGTTTATTAAATCCCACCAGTTTGATGTGATTTTTTTGACAATGCTATATAAATATATTGTTAAAATAATTTTTTTCTGTATTTTGTTTCATTTTACTTCAGTCGATGATCTCAGAGGGGCCCCTTCCTGGGGCTAACACTTAATCTCCATATGAGATACATAGATATTCGAATATTCTATTAAAATTCTCCTTTATTTCTCAAACGTTGAGTTAGTAAAGAAGTTAGGAACATTAATTTCCCTTTCTCTAATTGACCAGTTAACAATGTATATCTCTCTTGCGGTTTCTTAGTCTTACCGGATTGCAGGATAAGAATTCATCTAGTCTGGTGGAGTATCCAGATAAGTGTTGTTACTTGAGGTAACACCACTAGGAGAAGGTGCACTATTCCTCGTATGAGCAAGTGTATAGCCGAAGGGATCTTATTTGTGCTGAAAATACTATGTTATTTTTAATATTTGGTCAGGGTTTACTTGTAAGGGGAAGTATCCTCATGCCAGGTTTTCCTGACAAATCCTTGTATAGAAAGGCCGAAGACACTCGAGGATGGTGTCGAGTAGGTAATTCAAACTCCCCAGTAGGTAATTCAAACTTCCCCAGTAGGTGTGTGTGTATAAACCACCAAAGGAAAACAAATAAAATACAATAAATAATTCATCAAAAAACGTTTGATTCGATCGTTATTTGAAGGATTTTTTGTATTTTATTTGTTTTTGTTTTTGTTTTTGTCTTTTTCACACATCATGTCTTCACGGCATTTAATTTATGATATATTGTGTATTTCATCTGTATATATATATAGAGAGAGAGAGAGAGAGATCACTCTAAACTGCTTGGTATCTAGCCGCCGACTCGCTATTTACATTTAAAATTCCTCTTTGTTTACTAACTAATTGGCTATGGCCGATGGGATAAGACTCTCGACTACGAATCAGTGGCGATTTGTTATCGGGGTTCGCGCCCACCGACCGTTGAGACTTAGTTCCTACACTGAAGATTGCGTTAGCATGAAACATCGATGTCTGTAGGTATTAAAATAATTAATAAATGTTTATTTATAAATATTTTTATTTATCAGCCCCCTCCAACTAAGGCCAGGCACTCTCGAGTAACTTTAATAACAAGCAGTGCAAATAGCTACATGCACGATCCGAACGCCGTTCGTAGATCACTCTAAACTGCTTGGTAGATCTAGCCGCCGACTCGCTATTTACATTTAAAATTCCTCCCTATTTACTATGGCCGATGGGATAAGACCCTCAGCTACGGATCGGGGTTCGCGCCCACCGACCGTTGAGAATTAGTTCCAACACTGAAGATGTCTGTAGGTATTAAAATAATTAATTAATATATATATATATATATATATATATATATATATATATATATATATATATATATATAACGCATATCGACCATGTAATTAACTTGTTTATGGTCATTTATTTTTACAATACAATAACATCTTACAAAATAAGTACTCGTGGGCAAGCATTATATATATATATATATATATATATATATATATATATATATATATATATATGTGAATTAAAATGTTAAAATAGGTAATTTATTAGTGTTATAAAACTCTATCTGAAATAATACTGAGTCCAAGTATGCATGATCGGCATAGACGAGAGTTTTGCGGGAAGTCTTTGCCTTTGCATTAAAACGAATGACGCTATGAAATCATGCCGGTGGTTCTAAAACGTATGAGAACACCTCCATTTTTTAAAATTGAAACTGTGTTCTGCGGCTACGGTAGTCAAATGACATGCCGTAGCTGCAATCAGTCCTCCATGCTAGTCACAGGCCATCTGACCTTGTCATGCGCAAGCTGTCGTAGGCAATGAAGTTGTTTCGCTGTACGTAGTGGTCCTAGTCAGCACGTAGTGTGCTCAGCAGATTTGTACAGTGCCGTCTTAGTTGCCGTTGGTAGGCTTGCGAGCCAGTAACGACAAAGTCTAGTGCGTAGGACATGGCCTATTATAGACCATTTTTGTTCAGCGACTTTTGTGGAGAGGGAGGTTTCGTTGCACAGCTCGTATAGTGCCTTGTTGCTGATAAGTTTTTTAGGCCAGCATTACAATCCCAAAATGTATAGGAGAGTGTCATCGCAAAGTATGTAGAGAACATTCATCGCTGCAATAATTTTGCCCTCTTTCACACTATTATCGATCGTTATCGATCGTTATCGGTTCAGAGAGCGCACTATCGAAGTGAAAGCGTGCTTTCATCTACTGATGAAGTTGTTGAAGTATTTTGAAAAATCTTAGTGTGCATCCATAAAAATTTGCCGAAAATGTGTTCATACAGCTTTCGTCAGTCCGCAAAAAGCTGATGGGGTTCTATCCGTAGTTCGGCGCACTTTTCCTGAAGTTGTTCGGCAGAAAAGATCATTGTGCCATGACCTGATCTAAAACCGCTCTGTCATTCCGAGATAACCGGTAGATCTACCCACTTATTGAGCCGGCTAAGCAAAAGCTTCGAAACTCAGCATGAATACACATGTCCATAGTATGCTCTATATTGCCTCAGAATAACCGCTGATACTCACACAAGAGAAAAACAGGTATCTAAATAAATGCATGCCTATTGTATATATTTATTGAAACGATGCCAGATATTATAGAGCGAAGGTTTGTTTAGTATCCATTCCATCACCCCCCTCCGGTCCCTTTGGGAGTGTGATCCTTGTTAATGAGCGACAGTAAACGAATATCATTTTGTAAAGATATCAACTAGTGATTGAATAATAATCTTAATATTGAAATTATTTTTACACTATTTAAAAAATAAACGTTTGAATGTTGACGCCATGCGCTGGAAGATACCTAATTGATACTTAAGCCAAGGCCAAGAAATATCTGAGACAATCAGTTCGAGATCTTCCACTGCGCGAATTCCTTTCGTATCTCGGCCGGAAACTAATTCAGATTGTCCAGCTACTGCTAATCCCGTCTAACGAGACACTCCTCATACAACGGCGCTTTTTCTTTTCGGGATCAGCACGAAGATTTTTTTCTTACAAGTGATAGTATATTCGACTATTTTGCCAAATTCGTTGTCTGCCGTTAATACAATTTAATTGTATGTTTAAATAGATTTTGTCATTTTTTTCTTATATTACCTTTCCCTCTACAATACGATTAAAATGCATTATTAGAGATTATAAGATCATAAATTAATTATGTTTAACTTGTGCATGTACATGCGAACACACCTTCAAATCAGTCACTGATTACAATGCAAGTTGTTACTAAACGCAAGCACAAACATCATAAATCAAGTTCTAATCGGGTTTGGGCGTATTCTCTCCGACTAATAGCTTTTGACTTATCTACTTTTATTGGCTTTGCGCGATATATATTAGCTGTTTAGGTTCCACACAACAAACCTTCCATTGATGATAAGAGGTTTGGTAAACAAAGGCAGTATTCAATATACGCAACAGTTTTGTCAATTGGTTGTCAGCTATTGTGATCCCCACCCTAAGTATCCATTTTCACCAATGCAGTATTTAAATATTCCATATACGCACGTGTGTTGCATTTTAGGAAAGTACTGATATGATTCAAGTAAAACTTAATTTAAAACCTATTTATTCAAATTCATCTAAAAATCGGCGAACGTCGCCTACTTTCTGAATTGCCTCCCCGCGAGGGCAGAGTTAGACACAAGATCGGGTTTTAATGTGGGAAAATCCAGCGACCAACAAGAGGCACTCTGGATTGGAACACAAAATTTAATTGCCTCAGTCTAGAAGGATTTCTCCTTCACTGACCGAGGACAGTAAAGATGAAGTGTAGTATCAGAACAGATACTACACTTTGCTTCTAGCCAAAAGGCCAAGTCAGACTAAGTTCAATCTTGTATTATTTGGAATACTCTTCTCATCCTGGGCGTTATTCTCACAACGTTTCGGCCGATGTAACCTCCGACCTTTTTAGTGTCTTATCGAACTCTGGACTATTTATGTCAAACTCGGGAATCTTTACGGAACTTTGAATTGAACCCTTTATTTCATCCCCGGGGGTAGATTCCTCTCGTTCCGTCAGCCAGGACCAGTTCGAAGTCTTAAGTAATTCTTAATTATAGTCTCAGTCTTAATTATGAGGCGTCGGAGAAACTGAAATAAACTTCATATTTTTTCTTTCCTAAAAGACAAATCTAATATCAAACCCGTTTTTGTGTGGAACAGATATCAGTTCATTGAAATATAAAGGTTTACATTTGATCGCTTCTCCGATTACTACCTTTGCTCAACACGATAACTCATTTGCCTATCTTTCTTTCAGTTCCCACGGTGCATAATATTTTAGTCATCTCACATTTGACCTTTCTAGACAACATGTTGTCTTTGAGCCAAATATAGTTACTCTGTACTCGAATTCCACGCGATAATTAACACTAGCTAACTCACCCACCTGGAGTTATTACAAAGCGTTATCGGCAATAACTCGTGCCCGGTCGATCTCTTGGTCATCTATGATCCAGAATAAAGACCATGAAATGCGGTGAAAAAAATAAAATATTTTATATGGAAATTATTTAAATAAAAGATTTTTGATAAACTGATTGATTAAAATTCAAAAGTCATGCCAATATAATCTTTTAATTTAATTATTATGTTGTAATGGTGTGTTCGAATATACCCGAAAGAATGTTCCAACATTCCCGACTCGCAGACCGTTTTCAGATATCTGTTAAAATGGTCAAAATTCTGGAAACTCAAACTTTCTTATCATAAGTAGCTATTACGCCCGTATGGCGGTTCGTCAACCTCTTAACATGATATTTGAAAACAGCTGTGCGCATCTTTTTAATCGACTATGTCTGTTCATATGTTGGTTCTCCAATCTGTCACCGTTTATATTATAATAATATTTTTACATGGCTCTATACGAGGCTATGTCCGTCCGTATGTTGGTTCTCAGGTTTGTCAGGTTTTGGTTTCAAATTCTATTTTTAGATCGCTCAATGCGTCTTTATAAGAGGCTACGTCCGTGCATGTGTGTTTGCTATTCTAGAGCTGGAGTCTCGAACAAAATATCCGGTTTTCAAACCTAAAACTGCTTAAGGAGTAGCTAGGCTCTGCCTATCGCCCGGCTTTTGTACTCCTTCTTTGTCTATTAGCCAGGCACAGAGGTATTAGCCAGGCACACCTAAAAAAACACCCAGTGCCTGGCCCTATTTCCTGACTAGGACAATGAACGCCGTCTCTCTTTCTCTCTATCTGGGCAACTTAGAGAAAAAGGTTTGTCACTAAGTCTCGCGTGACTAGTCTGGGTGGTTCTTATTCCGACATGTATAGGGTACAAGTTTGACAGCTTGTCTGACTGCTGTTTCCGACTGGTAGTACAGGAGCCCTAACTCTTAGGTAGCGCTAAGAGTAGCTGCTTTATCAACATGTGTATAATATCGTTGGTAGCTGTACGTGCCATGTTAAGCATGGAAAAAGGAAACCTACAGTTATCCCCGGTGGGCTTTCCCGAGGCCACAACCGCCATGGATAAAGTCTCGACTAATGGTGTGGATGTGTGAGCTTGTTGGCACCAAACAAGCACCTACTTAGCCCTCCCTACTCTATCTAAAACCAAAAGGACAGTACAAAGAAAAAGAAACAAACCTAAACTAGACATCCATCAAGATACATCTTCGCCTTCGCCCTTGCGGCTAGCATTCACAAATATCCGAGGGCTTAGAACCAACATCAATGGCGTGGAAACCTTTCTCCTTATAAACTATCCGGATAAGTGAAACAAACCTACAATCCTCAATCTCCTCAACCCATTTTGAGATGACTAAATACCTCCCACTCTACTGTAAAGACTCTGACAAACATATGCACGGGCTAGAAGTTTATGTTCGGAACACCCTTCCCTTTGACTAGAGAACATAGGCCAGAATCAGATGATCTAGCCTACATGTGCTTTAGATTAACCTTACAACACAGCGTTAGTTACTTATATTTTATAGACCGTTCTCCTTCGACCCAGGACTTTACCCTGCTTAATTTTTTTCTCTGAAAAAGCATAAATATAGCATAGATACAGCACGCTCACTTGACTCGAGTGCCCAAATACATGTATTTTGAGATTTTACTGCATATCATCGTGACTGGCTTAGATACTTCAGATGCAGCTAGTAACTCCACGTATAATTTCTCCATAGTGCTCTCCATATGACAGACTGTTACTTTCCCGGCTTCCTGAGCGTGTGGACCAGCAAGCCTCATTTCTTGACCTGTTCCTAACATCATTGCCCGAGACTTGTGCGACGAATGCCCATAGCTCGCTCGGGAACGCTATTACCTTGTAGTAATGATTGATATCAACATAAAATCTCGTCCCAAAGCTGATGAACCGTTGCTCAAAACGACGAGATACTACAAGCGGGCTTATTGGGAATCCATCAGATCTACCCATCAGAGACGTCCTATTGAGTGAAACTTGTTCTCTCCCTACTGATCAGTGCGCAAATGAAGCATTGAAGCACATGTCCCCATGCGAACATTCTACATCAAGCCCCAAAAATGGTTCACCTCTAAATGTGCAGCTTCTTTTTCTCAGAGGCAGCAATCATTCCGACAATTTAACCGCCACAAGTCAACTACAAATAGAGAGAAACTTATAGCTTCAAGAAATCATTGTAAGACTATGATAGATGAAGCAAAGAGAAGGTATACAGAGATGATCAGAAAACGCATTGAGTCACAGAAACTAGGTATTCGCCATTTCTGGAAAATCTTCAATAGTGTAGTGAATAATGGAAAATAAACAATTCCCCCGTTATCCAACTACAATGATGTCGTCTGCACGTCAACAGATGAGACTGAACTACTTGCCCAGCGTTTCGCCTTAAACTCCACTTTGGACTCCGAAAACCACTCCCTCTCAAATTTCCCATGCGGACTGAAGCCACACTTGATGGCCTGACCATCACCCATCTCATGTCAGGGGCATCATAAAAAACTTTTACACCTTCAACGTATGTAGACCTGATCTTATACAAGTAATAGTAATAAAGAAATGTTCTGGTGAGCTGACCCCTGTCTTGTCCAAACTCTACAACAAATGCCTTGCCGAATCTTTATTCCCTGATAGCTGGAAAATTGCCTTTGTGCTACCTGTCTTCAAGAATTCTGGAGATAAAAATACCCCTCAGAATTATCGCCTCCGTCAATCTACTCCCCCTCTTCGCTAAAATATTTAAATCCTTAATCAGTCAAGCGATAGTCCGGCACCTCGTTAATGCTAATTTTTTTCTGACCATCAGTATGGATTTAGGCAAGCACGGTCATCTCTGAACGCATATACCATACACTGGGCAAGGCAGGTGAAGCTAGGGCAGTAGCGCTTGATATATCCAAAGATTTTGACAAGGTCTAGCATAAAGGTCTTTTCAAAAAAAATAATTCATATGGTATTACTTGACGAATATTTGATATAATTAGATTCTTCCTAACCAAAGAAAGATTAATCCAAACAACATGACATAAATGTAGCTGTAGCCCAAGGATCGATCCTTGGATTTTTATTGTTGCTGTTTTTCATAAACGACTTCCTTGATGACATTGTGTCTGAGATGGGTATATTTGCTGACGACACCACGCTTTGCTCTTGTCATGTGAGTAAAACGAACGCGTACATATCCGAGGCAATGGCTGAATCCTTAGAAAGTCACCTCTAGTCGGTAGTGGAACGGGGTCATGAATAGATTGTAACATTTAATGCTTCTAAGACAAAGCTCCTTTCCTTCAACAACTAAAAGAAACCTCTTCAACTACCGATTGTCATGGCAAATAACACCTTACATGAGAGTTCAACGTTCAAACTCCTCGGCGTAACATTCACAGGTAACATGAATGGGAACAAATACATAGAAGACATTGCCAAGTCTGCTGCAAATAAAGTGGGATCCCTCTATCGTGCTAAAAATCTTTCTCGCGCGTGACAGTATCCTGCATATCTACAAAGCCACCATCCGCCCATGCATGGAGTATTGTTGTTACATCTGGGCTGGTGCATCATCCACTAGTCTCTCCCTCTTAGACAAGGTCCAACAAAGAGTCGCTAATCTAATAGGTCCCACACTATCCACTAAGCTCCATCGGCTGACCCAATGCTGCGATGTTTCATCCTTGTGCCTGTTTTATAAGTACTTCAATGGATTGTGTTCCGATGAACTTGCTGCACTTGTGCACCCCCCCCCTCGACGTAAATACACTCGAACAACACAACAATCAGCTAAATCCCATCCATTCACTGTAGATGTCCCTAGATGCCGGTTAGCCTTCTACTCCAATAGCTTCTTTCCTCCAGCTGTCGGCCTTTGGAACCCCTCCCTGCTCCCTGTTTCCCCAACTGTACTGACAGGCAGAAATTTACAACAAATGTGAACAAGCATCTGCACAGCTCCCAATTCAGGATGACCCTTTAAACTTTCACCCTAATTCTCAGTAGCCCCTTACGTCTACAGTGGCAACTTTTCTTATTTGGGATGATCTCAGTTAAAAGATAAAAAAATTAAACATTTGAGAAATTAGACTTCACAAAGGTTGATATTTCAAATCTCAAATTCTACCATAATAGTCGATTTAAAGGCGAGTATATTAATATCACAAAACATTAACAAAATCATTTGCAATCTGTTAGGGCGATGAAATGTAACACCTTCTTTGCTGTAATTTAACAATTTTCAAAATGGCGTTTTTCGTATTTTGCATTGAAAATCGTAATTTTAAGATTTCTCTACACACTTTATAAGAGCTCTGTCTGTCCGTATGTCAGTTTTTTAGGACCAAGGGATAATTTACCATATTCCAGCAACATCTGTATTTTTTCATTAAAAATTAGTGTTTTTCGGGTGTTTTTTTTTTTAATATTACACCAATTCCTTGATGTATATTAGAAACACTGATGTCTCAGTTATAAATTTGACTGTGAAAAATCAGTTTCATCTATTATTTGGTCACAGATCTTTTGGTATGTAGTATAAATGAACCAACACACATTTGTATGTAGTATAAACGAACCAACACACATTTTTATGTAGTATAAATGAACCAACACACATTTTTATGTAGTATAAATCAACCAACACACATTTTTATGTAGTATAAATTTACCAACACACATTTTTATGTAGTATAAATCAACCAACACACATTTTTATGTAGTATAAATCAACCAACACACATTTTTATGTAGTATAAATGAACCAACACACATTTTATGTAGTATAAATGAACCAACACACATTTTATGTAGTATAAATGAACCAACACACATTTTTATGTAGTATAAATGAACCAACACACATTTTTATGTAGTATAAATCAACCAACACACATTTTTATGTAGTATAAATCAACCAACACACATTTTTATGTAGTATAAATGAACCAACACACATTTTTATGTAGTATAAATCAACCAACACACATTTTTATGTAGTATAAATTTACCAACACACATTTTTATGTAGTATAAATGAACCAACACACATTGTTATGTAGTATAAATGAACCAACACACATTTTATGTAGTATAAATCAACCAACACACATTTTTATGTAGTATAAATGAACCAACACACATTTTTATGTAGTATAAATGAACCAACACACATTTTATGTAGTATAAATGAACCAATACACATTTTATGTAGTATAAATCAACCAACACACATTTTTATGTAGTATAAATCAACCAACACACATTTTTATGTAGTATAAATCAACCAACACACATTGTTATGTAGTATAAATGAACCAACACACATTTTTATGTAGTATAAATGAACCAACACACATTTTATGTAGTATAAATCAACCAACACACATTGTTATGTAGTATAAATGAACCAACACACATTTTTATGTAGTATAAATGAACCAACACACATTGTTATGTAGTATAAATGAACCAACACACATGTTATGTAGTATAAATGAACCAACACACATTTTTATGTAGTATAAATCAACCAACACACATTTTTATGTAGTATAAATGAATGCTCTAACCTATCTTATGAAGTTAAGTAAATCTTTCAAAGTAATTTTAGTATCATATATTGAATCTGCAAAAGAATTTTGGTAATAAATTAAAGAAAGAAAAGTTGGATTAAGTTTGAAATATCATTCTTAGATGTCTCTATGCATCTTTATAAGAGGCTATACCCGTTCGTTGGTCTGTCATGTTTAAGTTTAAAACGTCATTTACATTGCTAAATGCGCAGATTAAATGGTGACGCTTTAAGAAGATCTGTCTTTTTATGACGGCAAGACAGACCAATGTTTGGTACTACGAACTTTTGTTTCGTTTTGTAAACAAGAGCAATAAAAGAATAAAGAATTTGTAACTAAAAAATCATAACGAAACAGGCGATAAGAGATCTGTCATTCTATTGTTTATGCTTTTTCAAGAGTGCTAAACATAAACTCTTTTGCTTCACGCGGACGCCATGTTTCAGTATGTTTCTTCCACATGTGTCTTCCTATTTTTATGTCTTTCCATGCCAACATGATCACATTCTCTTCAGCAATGCTCACAAAATATACACATTATCAATGTAGATGTCGAAGCGTGTGTGCATATTCGTGTTTAATGAGAAGTTTATGCAAAAGTCACCGCTTTGATGTCTTTTGAAACGCGACACCGTCTTTACACCAAATTGATCATAACTGCTGCACTGCGTTGAGCATTCTGGTAAGTGAAATCGCCAACTGCCACTAGCTTATAACGCCAACTGCTCTTTATATAAACTAAGACAGCTTTTTTTTTACAATTTTTACTATGGTGATTTCGTTTACTCTCAGCAGTAGCCAGACGATTACCAATTGGTTAAAAGCGGTCAGGTTTCGATTCCGGCTTGTTGCTGTCTGTGGATGACTATAATGGAAACTGCCCAAGACAAGGCACGAAACCACTTGATGTAAGGAGCTAACAAAAACAAAAGATGATTATCGCAAAGACAGGAGACTCCTATTAGCCTAAGTCTAGAAAAAACAATGCTATAGGTAGGAGGAAAACCGTCAGCAAAAAGAAAGTCCCACAAGCCTGTACTTCTTGGAAAGAAGCTACTGGAATAAGACGCTGTATTACAAAGAGGTATCAAAACAACGAATAGATGGAGACCACTGGACTAACGAGTCAAACGAGCTGGAAAAAAGAAGCAGGAAATAGATGAGATCATTCTGAATAACACATGCCATAATAGTATTTATAGAAAAGACTGAGACTAACAACATCACATCTGTGAGAGAGAGGGTGCAGAGAAGAAGAAAGGGTGTGCCAATTAAATTACAGATACGTTTATGCACCTTATCAAGAACCCTTCAAATAGGACAGAGATTCACCAGCCCAAATATGGCAACAAATAGAGATAGAGAATAAATTCAGGTGTGAGAAAGTGTTAGGAGCAATAAAGAGAACTGACTTTACGATAAGCAGCAAGGACAATGGATCTTATATATTACCCCCAGGAAGGAAAGACCAAGAAGTTTCAAAGTCAATTTCTCCTCAATCCATGAGAATGTCAGGAAGAAAAGGGAGTCGTAACAGGATTAAACGAAACAAGCAATTTCGTACTCCAATCCACAATCGAACCCAGGTCAACTTCTAGATCAGCTGCATATGTCAACTGATTCGAGGGAGATGGGCGAGAAGCAATACAAGAATAGAGAGTGGTATCATCGGCATAGATGTTAATCTCCTAAATAATATTCTTAGGAAGATCCATGATATAGAGAAAAGAAACAGTGTTGGGCCTGGAATAGAGCCCTGAAGAACACCAGCATTGATAAGAGAATAAAATGCGGAGACACCATCTAGAGTTACTCGCAGGCTTCGATCAGAAAAAAAGACCTAATATCATAAATTTACTACTAATACCGTTACCCTGAAGTGTGTAGAAGACCGAAATACCCTGAAGTGTGTAGAAGACGAAAATACCCTGAAGTGTGTAGAAGACGAAAATGCCCTGAAGTGTGTAGAAGACAAAAATACCCTGAAGTGTGTAATAGACGAAAATAGCCTGAAGTGTGTAGAAGACGAAAATACCCTGAAGTGTGTAATAGACGAAAATACCCTGAAGTGTGTAGAAGGCGAAAATATCCTGAAGTGTGTAGAAGACGAAAATACCCTGAAGTGTGTAGAAGACCGAAAATACCCTGAAGTGTGTAGAAGACGAAAATACCCTGAAGTGTGTAGAAGACGAAAATGCCCTGAAGTGTGTAGAAGACAAAAATACCCTGAAGTGTGTAATAGACGAAAATAGCCTGAAGTGTGTAGAAGACGAAAATACCCTGAAGTGTGTAATAGACGAAAATACCCTGAAGTGTGTAGAAGGCGAAAATATCTTGAAGTGTGTAGAAGACGAAAATACCCTGAAGTGTGTAGAAGACGAAAATACCCTGAAGTGTGTAGAAGGCGAACATACCCTGAAGTGTGTAGAAGGCGAAAATACCCTGAAGTGTGTAGAAGACGAAAATACCCTGAAGTGTGTAGAAGACCGAAATACCCTGAAGTGTGTAGAAGACGAAAATACCCTGAAGTGTGTAGAAGACGAAAATACCCTGAAGTGTGTAGAAGACCGAAATACCCTGAAATGTGTAATAGACGAAAATAGCCTGAAGTGTGTAATAGACGAAAATACCCTGAAGTGTGTAGAAAACGAAAATAGCCTGAAGTGTGTAGAAGACAAAAATACCCTGAAGTGTGTAATAGACGAAAATAGCCTGAAGTGTGTAGAAGACGAAAATACCCTGAAGTGTGTAATAGACGAAAATACCCTGAAGTGTGTAGAAGGCGAAAATATCCTGAAGTGTGTAGAAGACGAAAATACCCTGAAGTGTGTAGAAGACGAAAATACCCTGAAGTGTGTAATAGACGAAAATAGCCTGAAGTGTGTAGAAGACGAAAATACCCTGAAGTGTGTAATAGACGAAAATACCCTGAAGTGTGTAGAAGGCGAAAATATCCTGAAGTGTGTAGAAGACGAAAATACCCTGAAGTGTGTAGAAGACGAAAATACCCTGAAGTGTGTAATAGACGAAAATACCCTGAAGTGTGTAGAAGACGAAAATAGCCTGAAGTGTGTAGAAGACGAAAATACCCTGAAGTGTGTAGAAGACGAAAATACCCTGAAGTGTGTAGAAGGCGAACATACCCTGAAGTGTGTAGAAGACGAAAATACCCTGAAGTGTGTAGAAGACGAAAATACCCTGAAGTGTGTAGAAGGCGAACATACCCTGAAGTGTGTAGAAGGCGAAAATACCCTGAAGTGTGTAGAAGACGAAAATACCCTGAAGTGTGTAGAAGACCGAAATACCCTGAAGTGTGTAGAAGACGAAAATACCCTGAAGTGTGTAGAAGACGAAAATACCCTGAAGTGTGTAGAAGACCGAAATACCCTGAAATGTGTAATAGACGAAAATAGCCTGAAGTGTGTAATAGACGAAAATACCCTGAAGTGTGTAGAAAACGAAAATAGCCTGAAGTGTGTAGAAGACAAAAATACCCTGAAGTGTGTAATAGACGAAAATAGCCTGAAGTGTGTAGAAGACGAAAATACCCTGAAGTGTGTAATAGACGAAAATACCCTGAAGTGTGTAGAAGGCGAAAATATCCTGAAGTGTGTAGAAGACGAAAATACCCTGAAGTGTGTAGAAGACGAAAATACCCTGAAGTGTGTAATAGACGAAAATAGCCTGAAGTGTGTAGAAGACGAAAATACCCTGAAGTGTGTAATAGACGAAAATACCCTGAAGTGTGTAGAAGGCGAAAATATCCTGAAGTGTGTAGAAGACGAAAATACCCTGAAGTGTGTAGAAGACGAAAATACCCTGAAGTGTGTAGAAGGCGAACATACCCTGAAGTGTGTAGAAGGCGAAAATATCTTGAAGTGTGTAGAAGGCGAACATACCCTGAAGTGTGTAGAAGGCGAAAATACCCTGAAGTGTGTAGAAGACGAAAATACCCTGAAGTGTGTAGAAGACCGAAATACCACACTTTATCGAACGCCTTCGAAATGTCAAATGCGATGGCTCTACTCTCTAGCAGGGTTACCCGGTGTTGCTTGGGTTAGAGTGTAGGGATAGCATCATATACAACATCATATTAAGGAGTGTTTACTTTAACAGAAACATTGATGTTATCAGCAAGAACTCTTACCAACTGAGCTATTAAAAAAAGTGTGTTTGGTTCCTTTAAGGGGCAACCAAAGACGGAGTACAACTTCCATTATGTTCACATGCAAATTGTACGTGTGAATATACTTATATTTAACGTACAGTCGCTAGTATATCTTCGTTCTTAGGAACAGACATGTACACAGACAGAAAGGTTCTCTGTTATATTATATATAGATATATATATATAGAGAGAGAGATATATGTGTGTGTGTGTGTGTGTGTGTATGTGTGTGTGTGTGTGTGTCTGTGTGTGTGTGTGTGTGGGTGTGTGTGTGTGTGTGTGTGTGTGTGAATATTTCTGATGATTTTGTAGTGTTGCAGAGACGATATTGGCATAAAAATGTTGTTTGGTTCACGGCAAATGAAACGGACAGTAAAATACATCTCACAGAAATGTTATGTTTTATGGAAATGTGAAAAAAAAAAATTAAAAAACATAAACATAGTTATTGGAATATAAAATAAACCTGACTTTATATATATATATATATATATATATATATATATATATATATATATATATATATATATATATATATATATATATATAGTGTGTGTGTAGATTTCAATTTTGTGTTGGGAATCTGAATAACAGAGCTCAATGTAATTTAAACAGAGCAAAACAGAATTATAAAAAAGAAAAAACTATACACACATTAAGGTTGTATACATTATAACTTATTTCGACCCCTTAATTAGGTCGCCTCAGATGTATAAACAACTACGTCAAAAAAACAAATAATGAGAGAAATTGATCATCGTCTTAAAAAGATAAATTCACTTTTTTGATTGGTCGATGTAAAAAAGGAGGTAAATGTTAAAATAATCGAGGAGGGGTGACAGAAGTAAAAGATTAATTTGACTATTTTTTTACATATGCAGAAATATAAAAATATATATAAGAGAATTCGTTTTTACTATTTAAATAAATAAATTATCTCATTTAAATTTCGAATGTGAGCTTTATAGGTAAAAATATAGGATGAAAGATTCGAGCGTTCACGATTAAAAACTACGTTTAATTATTTACGATTAAAAATTAAAAGACGAAAATGTAGGACGGAGATTTCGGTTTAGATTAGAACATATTAAAAACTTAATTGGTATAACGTCAAGATTCGAGATGATTTACACTACGGAATTAAAGTTTAGCGACATTTAAAAACGGTTTATTTACAAATTGGTAAAGATTCTGTGTTATAAATTGTGAAAACATGGGATTACCTGGCAAACGGTCTCGATGCGCGCTCTGCAGGGCTGGACCGCCCAAAGAGCGGCAAGATGGCGTCCTAGGCTTAATATCGCCAGGTAATCCCGTGAAATCTCGTGTTCTCTCGCGGAGACGAGAGTCCAGTTTGATATAAAAACGGGTCGCTGGAGGCAAGACGGCAGAAGGCTGAGAGCGTAGTCTACGAGGGACGACGTGGAAAGAAGAAGAGAAAGAAGAAGAGAAAGAAGAAGAGAAAGAAGAAGAGAAAGAAGAAGAAGAAGAGAAAGAAGAAGAAGAGAAAGAAGAAGAGAAAGAGGAAGAAGAAGAGAAAGAAGAAGATAACGAAGTAAGAAAGAAGAGGTGGAAGATTAATTTTTTCTGCTACAAGCTATTTCGGCATTGTTATGGAAAAATTCGACATCAGATTGATTCCGGAATTCGACGGCTCTCCTGCTGGTCCATCGGTGGTCGAATGGCTGGAGAAGGCCGAGCGTGTTTGCCGGTTGTGCAAAATTAAAGACCCAGCTATGGTCATCCCATTGAGACTCACTAAGGGGGCTTACGCCGTGTACCAGCAGCTCAGTAATGATGCGACCATGGAGCAGATTGCACAGGCGCTGCACGGGGCATTTGGTGCAGATCCTTTTGTTGCCTGGAGGCAATTTTCCGAACGCCGGCTTGGGCCGGGGGAGACAGTGGACGTCTACATGGCCGACTTGAAAAAGCTTGCTGCTCCCTTCGGCGGTGCGAGTGACCGCATATTGGCATGCGCCTTTTTGTCTGGACTTCCGGACGATGCAAGCCGACTGCTGCGAGCATCATTGAGACTCACAGAGATTGAATTGGTGGAGTTGTTGGCGAGAGCACGAAACATCTTGAAGGACGATCGAGAACTGGTCTCTGCAGCGGTTGACACCTTGGACTCGCCAGCAGAGGGCCTACGATGCTATACATGTGGTGGCCCCAACCACTTCTCCAGAGACTGCAGAGGCGGCACAAGGCGCACCCCAAATTATGGAGCACGAAAAGTAATACGGTGTTACCAATGCAATAAGCCAGGCCACATAGCACGGAATTGTCCGGGAAACGGGCAAGGGGAGGACGCCGCAGCGCTAGCACCCTCCCCAAAGCGGCATTGAACAAAGCGCTTCCTGCAGTGACAGTTCAAGTTGATGGGTGTAAACGTTCAGCGCTGGTTGACACCGGCTGTACCCAAACCCTCCTTCGAAAGGAATGTTGCACCACATGGAAGAAACGACAGATCCCCGTCCTGACTGTCGGCAAAGGCTCATTAGTGTGTTGTGGATCCAGTGTTGTTCATATCAGCATTGACAATGGCCCCCCGGTGGCTGTGACGGTGTTGGTGGTCGATGGGGAGCTGCTCGGATATTACCTTCTCCTTGGAATGGACACTATTACACAGCTAGGCGGAATTACTGTAAACAGCGTCGGTGATGTGAGATTCCCTCGACCAGACAAACAAATGTGTGCAGCAATCACTCTTGACGAACCCGATTTCCACGCAGAATATGACAAGGGCACAAACACATGGACAGCGTCCTGGAAGTGGGCAGGCGACCAGCCACCAGTGTCTTTGCGGAATCGGCTGACAGAGTATCCCCCTCCTGCATGGCTTAGGGGGCAGTACGAGGCAGAACTTCAAGTGTGGCTGGATAACGGATGGTTAATTCCATACCCAGAGGATGAGCTCGGGCCCCCGCGGGGGCTAATTCCCCTGATGGCTATCAGACAAGAGAACAAGCAGAAAGTTCGACCTGTTCTTGATTACCGGGAACTCAATGAACACGTTGACCCGTACACTTCGGGGGCTGACGTTTGTGCTCATAAACTGCGAGAGTGGCGACGGCAGGGTGCGGAAGCGGCCATACTGGACTTGCGAAGAGCTTACCTACAAATACGTGTTGAGAAATCGCTGTGGCCATTCCAGACGGTGGTAATCAAAGGAACTCGCTATTGCTTGACCAGGCTGGGGTTCGGCTTGAATGTAGCCCCGGGCATCATGACGGCGATCATGCGGGCGATCCGGCGTCAGGATAAAGCTGTGCAACAGGCGACATCGTCTTATATAGACGACATTTTTGTCAATGAGAGCCTGCTGTCTGCCCAGGCGGTCAAAGAACACTTTGAGCACTTCGGGTTGTCGTGCAAGGAACCGGAGCGGCTGCAGGATGGGGCGAAAGTGCTCGGGCTGCAGGTGAGCGGAAGTGCAGATGGCCTCCAATGGGGAAGGGGCGGTCAAATCCCGGAAATCCCATCTACCATCACACGTCGGAGCACGTTTTCCGTGTGTGGAAAACTGGTGGGTCACTTCCCTGTGTGTGGGTGGCTCCGAGTGGCTGTGGCGGCTATAAAGCGACGGGCAACTTCTTTGTCAACAGGATGGGACGATGAGGTGCGTGATCCTTCCCTGCGAAGCATGCTGGTGGAAGCTGTGGCCAGAGTGACCAATGATGACCCTGTACGAGGGAGCTGGTGCGTCGATGGGAGTGAGTTTACAGTTTGGGTGGACGCCAGCTCACTTGCCCTTGGCGTTGCTCTGGCAGTCAACGGAAGTATAGTAGAAGATGCCTGCTGGCTCCGGCCAGAGAATGACGCTAAGCACATAAACCTAGCTGAACTCGATGCTACACTGAAAGGAGTCAATCTAGCGCTTCAGTGGCAGGCTAGCGTCCTCCACGTTATCACGGATTCCACGTGTGTGCATCGGTGGATGACCGATGCCTTGAACGGAAAAGCACGGCTGACAACGAAGGCATCGGCCGAAATGTTAATCCGGAGGCGGCTTGCTACCCTAACCGAAACCATCAATGAATACAACTTGGTCATAGATGTGACACTGGTGCAGTCCTGTTTGAATCGAGCGGATCGATTGACCAGAGTGCCTCGCCGTTGGCTGGACCTGCAGAAAGAAGTGAACGAACCAGCACCTGTAAATTGTGCTGCGGTGGGACGTAGACTCAGCCCAGAGCGTATCGCTGATGTCCATTGCCAAAGCGGGCACCCTGGTGTAAACCGAACCTTTTACTTCGCCAGGTTGGTTGACCCCTCTGTGTCACGGAGGGCTGTGAAATCTGTTGTGAGAAGTTGCAACACCTGCCAATCGATCGACCAGCACCTGTCCGGTGGAAGAAGGGCACACTCGGTGTAAAGTATAACTGGGATAGGATTGCGATGGACATAACTCACTACAACGGGGGGAATTTCTTGACCCTTATTGACTGCGGACCGTCCCGATTTGCATTGTGGCGGTCCCTTCGCCGGCAGGATACGGCTGCCATTGTCCATGAGTTGGAAAGTGTGTTCCTTGAGCGTGGCTCTCCTTCTGAGATATTGACCGACAATGGCCCCGCTTTTGTTAGTGCACCGTTCAAACAGTTTGTAGATGGCTGGGGTGTCCGTCTGCGTTTTCGGTGTGCCCATGTGCCCAGTGGGAACGGAATTATTGAGCGCAACCATAGGACTATCAAGACCATCGCAGCGCGGAAGGGGTGTACGGTGGCTGAAGCAGTCTATTGGTATAACGTCACCCCTAAGGACGATACTTCACCCTCCACCGCGCCAGCTAATGCGCTACATACATACCATGTCAGGGCGAGAGGTTTGGAGAGCAGCTTACTGCCCGAACCAGAACCTCCACAGGAGAAAATGAAAAAAGGAGATGTCGTTTGGGTTAAAAAAACCCGAGGCCAGTGCACGACTCGTTACGGAACCGGTCGTGTCACTGAAGTGATCAGCCCGCAGGCGGTGCGAGTTGATGGAGTACCCCGTCACATTAAAGACTTAAGATCGGTATTCCAAACGCAGCTGCCATTTAACGAGGATAATGACATTGAATCCGTGACCAGCGAACCATCATTCTGGTTCATGACGGCTTCATCGCGCAGCGACACTGAGAGTGATAGCCTTGAATGTACTGACCCTCCTACTGCTGATGAAAGCCCGGACAGTGATGCTGCGATGCGCAGCCTCAGGTTCGCTGACCTTCCTGCCACGGAAGACAGCACGGATGACGATGAGGCCCCGAATCCCCCTCCCCGAAGAAGCACTCGAAGAAAAAGGACACGGCCTCCCTGCTCTTTCTGTGATAATGAGATCAGGGGGGAGTGTGTTATAAATTGTGAAAACATGGGATTACCTGGCAAACGGTCTCGATGCGCGCTCTGCAGGGCTGGACCGCCCAAAGAGCGGCAAGATGGCGTCCTAGGCTTAATATCGCCAGGTAATCCCGTGAAATCTCGTGTTCTCTCGCGGAGACGAGAGTCCAGTTTGATATAAAAACGGGTCGCTGGAGGCAAGACGGCAGAAGGCTGAGAGCGTAGTCTACGAGGGACGACGTGGAAAGAAGAAGAGAAAGAAGAAGAGAAAGAAGAAGAGAAAGAAGAAGAAGAAGAGAAAGAAGAAGATAACGAAGTAAGAAAGAAGAGGTGGAAGATTAATTTTTTCTGCTACAGATTCGAGCGTTCACGATTAATTATTTACGATTAGAAATGAAAAGACGAAAATTCAGGACGAAGATTTCGATTTATATAGGAAATTAATAAGAAACTTAATTGGTTATAACGTCAATACGGAATTAAAATTTGTCGACATTTAAGCACGATTTATTTACAAACTAGTGTTTTACTAAATTGGTTAAGAGAAAAAAAACAAAAAAACCTTACTAATTTGTTTTTACATTTATAACTCTTATTGTAACTATACTTTAAAAGAATTGCTATTTACACGTGCTGTTGATTTTAAACCTGTGTCTGTGTCTACATTTAGCCATCAGTTCATCTCGTCTATTTAAAATGTTATTGTCTTCGTATTTTAGTATTCTAATTTTTTTCCTCCAGGCACAAATTGCATCTATGTCTGAATCCTTTCGGAATGTTCGAATGACATAGTATGGACCACGAAATAGTTGGTGTCAAATTGTTGTTTAAAAAAACACAGGTTTAAAATCAACAGCACGTTATAAAGTTCTTTGTAATAATAGTCAAATTAATCTTTTACTTCTGTCACCCCTCCTCGATTATTTTAACATTTACCTCCTTTTTTACATCGACCAATCAAAAAAGTGAATTTATCTTTTTAAGACGATGATACATTTCTCTCATTATTTGTTTTTTGACGTGGTTGTTTATACATCTGAGGAGACCTGATTAAGGGGTCGAAATAAGTTATAATGTATACAACCTTAATGTGTGTATAGTTTTTTCTTTTTTAAAATTGAAAATATTTTGTTACTAATTTCTGTCACACTTAAATATTTGTCGTCTCCTCTTTATTCGTCATTTAGCATTTTGAACGCCACTCAAATATTTTTCTTTTTTTTGCCTAAAATAGAGCCCGAGTATTTTGCTCCATTCGATATGTTTATTATTTTGCTCCATTCGATGTATTTATTATTTTGCTCCATTCGATGTATTTAGTATTTTGCTCCATTCGATGTATTTAGTATTTTGCTCTATTCGGTGTATTTATTATTTTGCTCCATCCGGTGTATTTAGTGTTTTGCTTCATTCGATGTATTTATTATTTTGCTCCATTCGATTTATTTTGTATTTTGCTTCATTCGATGTATTAAATATTTTGCTCCATTCCGTGTATTTATTATTTTGCTCCATTCGGTGTATTTAGTATTTTGCTTCATTCGATGTATTTATTATTTTGTTCCATTCGATGTATTTATTATTTTGCTCCATCGGTGTATTTAGTATTTTGCTCCATTCGGTGTATTTATTATTTTGCTCCATTCGATTTATTTTGTGTTTTGCTCCATTCGGTGTATTTAGTATTTTGCTTCATTAGATGTATTTATTATTTTGCTCCATTCGATGTATTTCGTATTTTGCTTCATTCGATGTATTTCGTATTTTGCTTCATTCGGTGTATTTATTATTTTGCTCCATTCGATGTATTTATTATGTTGCTCGATTCGATTTATTTTGTATTTTGCTCCATTCGGTGTATTTATTATTTTGTTCCATTCGATTTATTTTGTATTTTGCTCCATTCGATGTATTAAATATTTTGCTCCATTCGATGTATTTAGTATTTTGCTCCATTCGGTGTATTTATTATTTTGCTCCATTCGATTTATTTTGTATTTTGCTCCATTCGGTGTATTTAGTATTTTGCTTCATTAGATGTGTTTATTATTTTGCTCCATTCGATGTATCTATTATTTTGCTCCATTCGATGTATTTCGTATTTTGCTTCATTAGATGTATTTATTATTTTGCTCTATTCGATGTATTTATTATTTTGCTCCATTCGATTTATTTTGTATTTTGCTCCATTCGATGTATTAAATATTTTGCTCGATTCGATGTATTTATTATTTTGCTCCATTCGATGTATTAGATATTTTGCTCCATTCGGTGTATTTAGTATTTTGCTCCATTCGATGTATTTATTATTTTGCTCCATTCGATGTATTAAATATTTTGCTCCATTCGGTGTATTTAGTATTTTGCTTCATTCGATGTATTTATATTTTTTGCTCCATTCGGTGTATTTATTATTTTGCTTCATTCGATGTATTAGATATTTTGCTCGATTCGATGTATTTATTATTTTGCTCCATTCGATGTATTAAATATTTTGCTCGATTCGGTGTATTTATTATTTTGCTCCATTCGGTGTATTTAGTATGTTGCTCCATTTCATTTCTTCTCTTATCTTTTATTCTACTTCCTTCTCTCATTTCATAGTGTTAGAAAATGAAATCTCTATGATTCGTTGCCGCACGGCCTTTTTGAATGGCATGATTCTGCTATTGGTTTTAGTTTCCTTGATTCCTTCTAGAATCGAGGACTTACAGGGGTACAACATGAAGGTTACCAACATCCATAGGTTAAAACTTGGTTAACTCAAGTCGTCATCTGCGTGCTTATCCACTCCATCACGACGTTATTTTCTTGTAATCTTTTTGGTTCTTATTTCCCATTGAAATACGTTTTAATTGTTCACTTTTCTGTTTACCATTTGATTTTAATTACACATTTCCTTTGCCTTCCATTTTACCAGTTTTTTCTTCAGACTAATAAATAAATTGTTTCGTCATTATTTATTTCTACTTTGTATCTATTCCCGGCAATAACAATTCCAACTTCTTACACACCCATACTTCTGTAATTTCTATTTCATCTCCATCATCTAATTCTTCACTAATGGTTTCTTCTCTCTTCCGCATCTCCTCTCCCTCTCTTCCTATTTCTCTTTCCTCTTTAACTCTGCTGTGTTTCCTTACGACAGGTGTCACAAGAAAATGTTGTTTTTTTCTTCAAAGATTGAAGTTATTTTTCCCTTCCCGTTTTCAATAAACAAAGCATCTGTTGGCCATCTGAAACAAATTGCCAAATCGTTGGTTGAGAATTTAAGCATGAGCACGTGCTTTCTCACATTTGTAGATGCGCCCGAATTTCTTCATCATCATCATCATCATCATCATCATCATCATCATCATCATCATCATCATCATCATCATCATCATCATCATCAGAATTAAAACCGCCAATACATCTACTGTTACTCAGGGTCGACTCGCCGTAAACCTCGCAATTCCACTTCTCACTGTTAACCAAGTGATTGTCCAATTCATCAGAGAGCAAAAATCATCAATATTATCTCGCCTCAATCCACCAGCATCCTCTGACAGCAGTTTTCATTATTAATGATAATAAAGAAAGAATGTCTATTTCCTCCTTCTGTGTCGAGATGAAAGTGTGCTTTTTGGCATGTTTCGTGTGATGACACATTTTCGACAAGCAATTAAGGCAGTTCTCCAGTTGAAGCGGGGATTTCAGAGATTTATATATATATATATATATATATATATATATATATATATATATATATATATATATATATATATATTACATTTTTTGTAAGTAACGGATAAATTTTATTAGACAGACGAACAGCACAGGTAAAGACAATTTTTTTTTTGTCTTAAATAACTAATATAAGTTAGCAAAACATTTATATGGAACAAAACGTAGATTTAGTATAAGGAACGTTTATGTTTTTGTCTTTTAAGAGAAGTGGGGTCTGATCAACTCTGCTGGGAAGCCATGAAATTAAATACTGTCTTGTTTTTAAATTCCCGAAACAGTTTTTCATGGTAAACAACTGATGATCCCTTAAAATAGTGTTAGAAATAAACTAATATAATAACTGTAAAAAATAAATTGACTTACATGAGTGATTTTCCACTGTAAGACTTGGGACTATAAGTTTGTTTTTTGTTTTTTTAATATAGTTTTAATGGTTGAGAAACTTCCGAGACTATATATATATATATATATATATATATATATATATATATATATATATATATATATATATATATGTGTATATATATATATATATATATATATATATATATATATATATATATATATATATATATATATATATATATATATATTCATCTCTGCAATCCTCAGTTTAACTAGAAACCTGGCTATATTCCTTGTCTTCTTTGGTCTTAAGGTGCGAACTCTGTGTGAAAAGTACAACTGAAACATGTATGCGCATATATAACCAATAATGTTTGTAGAAATAAAACATTCTACAAATATAGAATATATATATATATATATATATATATATATATATATATATATATATATATATATATATATATATATATAAAGATAGATGAAAGATGAGTGATAAACATGTACGAATGTCCAGATTTATTTCAACTTCAGATTGTTCAATGCCAGGTATACTCGGTAATAAAATTATGTTTATTATTCTTTCCTTAACCACTTCACTATAGGTTCTATCTACTAAAAGTTTACTTTTAGTTTCATATTTTATTATATATATATATATATATATATATATATATATATATATATATATATATATATATTACCTTCTCTTGTAGTGTGGACACATTTATTTTTTTATCCCAATGGAGTTGTTGGCCCTTGTTCGATTGCATTCCTTCTGAAGATTGGCGGGACTGCAGCTCGCTTAAAAAATGAGCTTCACAAAACAGCAGCGTGGCTCTTGCAGCGTGTCTCATTGGTGATGACACAGGTTAATGCCTTTGCCACCATTGCGACGCGAAGAGGATAGCTTCCCCTCCCATATATCATGTCTTCAAGGAACTGTCTTTAAGAACAATAACCACATTTGCTGCACGCTCTTTTTAAATTCTGTTGTTTTATTTGCATTCATATATTTTTAATTTTTTTAATGAAACTTTTACACTTTTTGTATTACATTTCAATTTCTTTCATTAAATCAATGAAATTTAGAACAGAAAAATAAAAACAAACCTAAAACATTTCCATTTTTATAAGCAAACCTTATTACTGCATTTAAAATTTTGTGAATTGTGTATGCGACCGAGATGGTTGCTCAACACTCAACATAATTCATTTTTCTGTTACGGCATATCAACCTTTTTGGTTATTTCATATTAAAACATGCACGCGCCTATTGCAAACATTTATTGAACACAAGTTGCTAGTTAGGAGCATTATGCCCTTCTTTACAATAACGCAACAGATCTCATAGAATCCGTCTACCATTTGTGGGAAGTTCACCTTCAATTTACTTTCGACGGTCTTGTAACTATCACGTCCTTCTTATGTTGTCCGTTTTGGAGTCATGAGTGATGATTCGGACAAAGGGGGAAAATTGCTGTTTTTGGAGTCGACTGCTTTTTTTTACTGGCTATTTTTATGTGGAGATTTTTCAATCCTCTCATAGTAGGCATCATCATTAAACTGTCAATCTATCTCATTAACTTTTTTAGCGTTGGTAAGTGGTGACTCATTAGTAATTTTTTAATATTGTCCGGTTTTTAAAACAAGCGAATAATGGTTTCATGCATCTGATTAAACAGACCAAAAAGAAAAATTAAACAATAGAATTACATACTTTTCTCCTGTTGGTGCAGTATATGAAGGAGTTACGTCCCTTGAACCATATTCAAGTTATCTCCTCTTGTTATACTAGCAACCAGACAAATTAGATTCGTGTGTTGTCCGAGATTCGAAGCTTTGTTTCTTTCTGACTTAGGCTTGAAGCTGGCTGGACGTGTTCTATCCAGGACTACATTATTACCTGTTTTTTCTTTACATCGCTGACGCCATGTCGTCAGATATCACTTATGGGACAATTAAGACACGACTCCCATACAGCTAGCATTTTCAACATGGCATTTGTCTATTGGTCGCATGATTCGTATCGACAATAGTTCCCAGACAATACAAAGTAACTCGTATTTACTATACATATCCCATGCATTTCTCTATAATCTGTATACCCCGGAAATCCATGTTTTATTTCGATTATGTGCAATGTATTCCCTATAATGTGTTTTCCTGATAATCCATGTGTTATTTTGATTGCATTTAATGCATGTGTTTCATTACCTGTTCTTTCAGAGTACCCGGTAAGATCCAACAAGAATGACAAATAACAGAACGTATATAGAAAAACTTTGGTTTTCTTTATTTTCCATCCCCGGATGGTTTACGCCGACTACGCACACACATATGAAAAAAATCTTTTCACATACTTTTGTCTCATGAAAGTCTTTTTCTTGCTGAGGTCACAGACTCGGTTTACGCTAGAAACTCGTTTATATATGCATCCGATTGGAAAGCAATTTACTCTGCATTGTCTATCCGAGCGTGAACTGAAGCAATTGTTCCACAAGCACTTCCAATTGTCTGTTTGATGAAATACAAGTATGAGGATTACTTCACAGTACCAACTTGCTTATCATTCGCATTTTTAGTCAGCGGACACGAAAGCCTAACAGCAAGACGGGCGTGGGTACCATAGCCAATAAGGCTTAATTTGATTGCGTGTAATGTATTCATTATAATGTGTTTAGCTGGCAATTCATGTTTATTTCGATTGTGTGCAATGTATTCCCTATAATGTGTGTAGCTGGCAATTCATGTTTATTCAATTGTGCACTCTCTTGTTTTATTTACTTCCAATTCCATCGTAAACAAAATAATCATTTTACGACAATTTAGCAGATGATATTTTGACTTAAAAGTTTTGTTTATATTTTCAGCCTTAACAGTGAAATATATCACGAAACGATTCATAATGGAGTATGATCCAGATATAGGTAAGTGTCTATTTCTTTCGTGTGTCTAATAAACACACTAGTTGTCGATATATTAGCATTTATCCAAAGTTTAACTGCATAAAGTGTGATTTAATTCATTTACATTCATAATTAAATAATGTATGTAAACATGATAGACGCTTATGATGTTAACATATAAAATAGAGGCTTTTTATCACTCTGTATCAAAACAGTGATTGACACATGCGCGCGCAGCCAAGTACGTACATACAGGGTGCCCCCAACCCCCCCCCCCCCCAAAAAAAAAATACCGTCTTGGAGAATTGAATCATGACAACAGAACATATACTACACTACCTCTACCCAAAGGAGTAGATAATGCTCGGGAGATTAGTACCATAACAACAGAACAGATACGGTCTAGAAGGAGGATTTCATGTCAACAGAACAGATAATACACAGTTCCCCAAAGGAAGAAGTAATGCCAGTGAGTATAGTATCATGACAACAGAACAGATACTACACCTCCTCCCTCTTAATTGGAAGATAGTAATAGTATAGTCTCGGCTTTAGACAGCTATATACCAAATCTCCATTAGTAATAAAATAACAATTCTTTATGCAACCCAACAATATGTGGTACAAATAAATTTCAGTCTATGCCTGACTTGTCCACCAATTTTCAGTAGTGAATGTCCAACAGTCTTTGTTTTATCGCTGATCAATGATAAACACACCTGGATCCGTCGTGCAAAATTATCAATGACTCTGACGTCACACTCCTCTGATTTTGCCTCTTCAGTTTGAGAAAAATCTGGGGATTCTTTGATAGACATTTTCTTTGAAAGAACCCCAGAGATTTAAAAATATGTATGAGTCGTTAATGTCCAGTGAATTTGATGCCCATTTATGATCACACCTCCTACTGATGAGACGAGCTTCAAAGTGTCTCCCCATATCATTGAACGGCAATGAAACAAAGACGTTTAATATTAATGATTGAAACGTGGTGGACAAGTGAAAGATAGACGAAAGTTTATTTAAAACAAATCTGGTGGATTACAGAAAAGATTGTGAATTTTATTTACGATTTCATGGGTGGCATTTTTTGGAGGGTCATCCTGTATTATGTGTGATTCTTGTGTTTGGAGTTTTTGAAAAAATAACACAATTTGTAATTACAAAAAAGATACACTCCAAAGAGTTGTTTTTTTGCAGCTCGATATCTAATCCTAGAAGATGTGGCTCCCCCTCCCCTCTCTCTCTCTCTCTCTCTCTCTCTCTCTCTCTTTCTTTCTCAGCTAACTTCCACATATTTTGTATCGCATACTTTTCTTTGTCATCACGTGATATTTTTTGCCTTTTTTGAAAAAAAAAACGGATCGCTTCTTTTGTTCTTTTTTTTAAACTTTATCAACCAGCCAATCCCCGGTCGACAATTATATTTTCAAGGTCGCGTGTTTCACATCATTCCTTCGTCGCATGTATGCGCGTTATGCAACAAAGTCTTACAGAAGATCCTCTCAGAAATTTGTTTTACTGAGTGAGAAAATAGAATCCACTGCGAGTTGATTCAGGAAATTTTTCTGCCTATCTGCCAGTATTTACGCTAAGGATTCTTGAGCTCAGATCTCGTGCCTGTTGTACATAACTGTATATACACTGTTGTTGAATAAATCTTTTGATTTATTTAGAAAAACAACGATTCGGTGTTTTTGAAATTGTACTTATAAAGACGGCGGCGAAAACCTCTGTACTTTTTACAAACGAAGAACTATTTTTGTGGAGATCCGGACTAAATTCTATATATGATATGGTGTAACTGGCTGAGTCGAAACGTGACCATTCCTCAGCGACAAGAATGATGCACAAGCTGCAATTGTTGACCGTGACCAGATTTCAAGAATAACGACGTCGCCCGCTTAATTGGTTAACCGTAACCAGGATGGCAGCAACGCTTTCAACTATGGTTATAATTGGTGCCGTGACCAGGAAGTCACTAACAGTCTCGGTAACAGTTATACTTAGAGTTATGGTTGTATTATCAGCAATATCCAGAATTAATATACCCAGACATCATATAAGTGAATGGAAATAATAATGATCAACGTCTCGTGTTCAAGTTTCATTAAGTGTTTCAGTTACTTGCACTAATACCATTATAAAAGGTATTAATATGTTTTTCTCCCAGTTATGGGTTAAATGGTATGATGAGCAATATTCTCGAGCTTTTTATGAGGAAATCGTAGCATTGCTTTCATTAGAGAAACAGGAACGTGGAAGTAGTCTTCCTGGGGTTTCAAAAAACACCCAGAATATTCATATTACACGATCACTATAAAAGATCAATGCTCAGTAAAGTTATATAAAAAATAATGCGTTCCGAACCGATTATATTGCTCTTACGGATAACTAATTGAACCTTCGACACATATAACTACGTGTTTAGAATAAAGACCCAATTTTTATGAGTAGACAATTTATTGGAGTAGATAGTAAAAGCTATAAACTAGAACTATATATATTAATACATTTATACGTGTTTAGCGTTTATGTATGTATATTTGATAAATAAATGTCGATTTATTTTTTTATAGCTCGGGTGGCATTGGCTTTTAACAGTCACTCTTGAACGGTTTCGTTACGCCAAGTGTGTGCGCACCGTTTCCGTCTTGTTTATTTGCCCCCAGGACTTATACTTAGTGTTAGACTTATTGAACAGCATATGCGTTTTTATTCAATTATTTATACTCCCTGATACTACTATTCACAGCGACATATGACTTGCTTATAAAGGAATTGCAAACCTTCCTGTAACCCCTCTTTATCTGCCAGAGATGATAATTTTTTTGAATGTAACAAAAAATAACACATGCACTTCATTACCCATAACATTATGTTTGGGTGGGAATACGAAAAACAAAAGGAAACGGTTCGTGCCGAAAGGGAATCTTAAAAGTTAATTGAATACAAAGGGAAAGACTTAAACTTTTTTTTAAAATCATATTTAAATTTTTTACAAATTCACATAATTAAATTTTAAATTATTTTCTTATAAGCTCTACTTTCTGCAATATGTTTTCTGCCCGGACAACGTCGGGTAAATATAGTTATTATTTATGAATTCAAAAGTTAAACAGAACAATTTCGAAGGTAATTTGGGAAAAACGTCCCATAGATTTGAGAATAATACTATTTTGATTAGAACTACAAATAATCCCATGTCGGGATACCTAATCTATAATATATATATATATATATATATATATATATATATATATATATATATATATATATATATATAGTACACGTATTATATTAATTTCTGTAGATGTAAATCCGTTGAAACTACAGTGTTTATAAAAAGTGCTCAATAACAAGTAGAGCTGTTCTTAAGTATAAATTTTTATTTATACAAACATTATTGGTTACATATGTGCATACATGTTTCGGTTGCACTCTTCACAGAGACTCAACCTCTCCTTCGGTCTGAAGAGGTTGATTCTCTGCGAAGAGTACAACCGAAACATGTATGCACATATGTAACCAATAATGTTTGTATAAATAAAAATGTATACTATATATGTGTGTGTGTGTGTGTGTGTGTGTGTGTGTGTGTGTGTGTGTGTGTGTGTGTGTGTGTGTGTGTGTAGCTGGGTTTTGTTTCAAGAATAAAACGCCGTGACGTAATTCGTTAGTAAACTATCAATGTTAATTGGTGTTACTTGAAAACTGAAAAAGTATAGCACAATTGATCATCTCTCACCCAACGTGGATAGGTACTTCATCTAGTAATTAAATAGTCATAAAAAGTAGTTACGATCGTACTAATTCCATGGCGGCTTTTTTAAATAAATCACGCTGTGATGCAATATGATAAATGACTTTATTGGTTAGGGTTAGGGGTAGGGTTGCGTAAGAAACGAATATGAAAAAAGCAACGGTAATAAATCTGAATAAAAACTGAACCGAAGAGAGTTTCAAAATGAAAGAAAAAATGTAGAAAATAATTAGAAGCCGCACAAATAATAATAATAATAATAATAATAATAATAATAATAATAATAATAATAATAATAATAATAATAATAATAATAATAATAATAATAATAATAATAATAATAATGATGATGATGATGGATATTTTGAAAATACGCAATTATCCATTTACGCATTTAGCGAGGGAAATGTTATTTCAAACGGGGCGACGCAAATTAGAAATACGGCTGAAGTCGTCTCAACTTGAAGCTACGCATAAAAAATATTAATAAAAAAAATGAAACGTGAAAGAATTATTTTTGAAGAGAAAATGGAGATCATAACATTCCTTTATCCGTGACATCAATGAGACAAAACAATGGACAAACGAAAAATACGGATTCATCAAAATGTGTTAAGATGAATGTGATTTTAAATTTTGAAGAGAATAGGACGGAAAATGGAGAGAATTAGTATCTGGGGAAAGTAGATCAGAAGAAATGACATAGGTTGACGTAAACAAGTATTACATGAACGGTGAGATATTAGACCCGGGAGAGACGCAGAGGTTTCGTAAAAGTCGGGATTTAAAAGTTCTTGTGTGTGAATTAAGCTGAGAAATAAAGCCACCATTTTTTATACGAAACCGTCACATTTGTTTAATTGCTTCAAGAGAAATAAACTTCGTCACTAACAAAGACGATGGTACGAATCAAGTTATCGCCCTTACACATTAAATAAAAGTTATGATTCAAGATATTCAAAATTCGATCCCCATCCTGTAACTTCTGGTCCGTTTTCACAAAAGTGAAATTGAAATAAATGTGCAATTTCCGGAAAAGTAACTTGAAACAATGACACATTTGAAGTTTTGAGTTTTATTAGGAATTTTGTGAAATTTAAATTAATTTTATAAAGATATTTTTGGATGATTAAATTAATTGAATAAAAAAATTTTTAATTAAAAATTAATTTAAACAATTGTATTTACTCGTGAAGTTACACTTAAAAGAAAATGGCTGTCACAGTGATCACGAGTAAAAGTACTTAGTGATTTTGAAGGCTTTAGACTGTCCTATGATAATGAGAGTTTCTAGGCAAAAATTGAGTATTATAGGTTATTTGTGCTGATAAAAAACTGTTTCACGAAAGCGAAACAACAGTGAAATTAAACTAAATAGGTAGTTCCAAAATATGCAGTTTATTATATATATTGGACAGTCAGGGGAGTCGACAATTAGAGCGATTTTTCATGTTTTAATGTAATAATTCGTCCACGATTTATTTTCCAATTGTCAGAGACACCGATAAATGGGCGAAAGAAAGAAAATATGATGGAGAGAAGGGGAGAGGAAGAGAAGGAGGGGAAGAGAGAAAGGGGTGGCATTGGTGAGGAGAGACATAGGGGAGGGGGGAATGGAGATAGGAGATATGGAGGATGGGGAGAGATGGAGGGGAGAAGAAAGAAGGAAAGAAATACAGCTATGTCGTAAGGAGGGGATAAGATAGATAAAGAGAGGATAGAGAGATAGTTAGAAAAGAAATGTGTTACGCGCACTTTTTAAGTCTTTTATTTTGTTCTCCATGTCCCTAATCAGCGCCGGGTAAGCATGTTTGTTTGACATTAAGCAAAAAGAGTTGTGGAGTTGTTTTATAAAGAGGCAAATGATGTTCTTACTCCGCTTATCTACTATGCCTGTTTTCTAATATGATTTATTGTTTTTGAACATCAGAAAGAAAACTTTCTCTGTAACTTTGAAGCGTCCCATTGTGGCATTTTTTCCGTCCTGGTTTCGTATGGATTATCAATGTTTTAATCTTCATTGTAAACATTGCCTGGCGTCATGGAAGATAGAACATTGTTATTTGGGGTCATCCTATTTACCTGAAAATATTCTTGAATAACCTTTTCAATAGGTAGACATCTCGATTTGTTAAGTGCTCTTTTTAATGTATCCACGAACCGTTCTGCCTGACGATTGCTTCTCGCATAGTACGGCGCAATCGTGATATGATCCATTACAAATGTTTGACAGAATAGTTTAAGCGAGCGAACAATTCATATAAAAAGACTGATGCTTACCCTCGTTGTTGGTTTTTTACTTTTAAATGTTTCCGGTAATTTCGAGAAACAGTCGACCAGTATTAGATAATAGAAATCATCCAATGCTGATATTTTCAGCTTCGTCACTTTTAGCAATTTTAATAATTTTTTAAAATGATATTTTTAACTTTGCGGTGTGACAATCCGCTTTGCTTGATGTCTCTCGAATCTTGACGAACACTAATAAAATGTTGGTAGTCTTATGCAATGTGTTGAAGCTTTAAATTAGGTTAATTCTCAAGTTTATTAAGAACCCTTCGTCTGATTTCTGTATCCGTATTTGATAATAAACCTTGTTCGAAAATTAGACATTTAAAATTGTTTGTTAATTACGCTAGTAAGATCCATGCATTTCCACCTTTTGTAAAAAAGAGACGTTTTAGGGTTAAACAATTTAGTTAATAATTGTACTGCTTCAACAAATGTAAGATTGGTGTTTTTTCGGCAATATATGATTGACGAATTTGGTATGTTCAACTGTACCCAACTTTCTTTATAGCTAACAAACCTTTTTTTAAATCAATCTAATTCGCACAGTCTGTATTATAAAGGTATTCGTATCGTCTAGAGTTCGAAGCAAACGGAATCTCGTTTTCAGGGCCGTTAAGTAAAATTATCGATAGCGCTCGAAATAGCGTTTTGTGAAAATGCACTTTCATCTTAAAAATGCTGACCCATATTCGATAATTCGTGTAATTTTTCTGTACTTGTTGGGTATAAAGAAACATTTCTTTTCTTTTTATTTAAATTTCTCTCCTAGAAGAATCTTTTCTGTTTCTATTTTCTTCTGATATTACATTTGTTATATTTAATTGTTTTTATTTCATATATATATATATATATATATATATATATATATATATATATATAT
Source organism: Sepiola atlantica (assembly GCA_963556195.1). Lineage (NCBI taxonomy): Eukaryota > Metazoa > Mollusca > Cephalopoda > Sepiida > Sepiolidae > Sepiola > Sepiola atlantica. Next base: position 259,926,097 of record OY744515.1, read on the forward strand.
ATATATATATACGTGTGACCTGAAGGGATTGTCACCTCCCATACTTTTCCTCTCCTATTACAGATTATTCCCTTCTGTTTATAATGGATTATTCCACTCTTTTTATTCTTTTCTTTCTCTATTACTTTTGACTGTTAAGCAGAAAGAGTGATGGAAGCAAGGGTGATAGATGATATGAACGAGATTTCTCTTCTTCGGTTTTTAATGTAGGGAAAATCCAGTTCCCCAGAAAGGAGCACTCTAGATGATTGGTAGGAAAAATTGCTTAGGTCTATAAGTATTTCTTCTCATTTGCTGAGGACAGAAAATATTAAGAATAGTATCGGAGCATATACTACACTTTGCTCCTAGACAATTCTGGGGTGTACAAAAAGGTATTCATTTTGTAGTTAACAGCGTTCCATCGAAGTGCGCGAGGTGATGGGATGACGTTATTGAATTAGATTGAGAAATGCGATTCGAAAAGCTTATACTACGTTACTCTTATATGTCTTCCTTTTTTATTTCTCAAGGGAAAGCAAATCGTTTTCAGGGTATTCATCACAAATAATCGCAAACAAATTTATTTTTCGAGTTTGTAGACAAAATAATTGATACATATTTCATTAGATGATGATAAATTATACATCACAGCATGAAGGGGCGATGATTTTAGAAGCGATTAACTTAGGCATGGCCAAAAAAGCAGGTTTGAACCACTGCTTTAAAGTCTATTTAAGAAAAGAAAAAACCACAACAGAGGGAAGAAAATGGTGTGCTTGGGTTTTTATATAACGCGCGAAATTCGGAAAGGAATATTCTCTCGTCTATGGTTGGCTAAAAGAAACATCTAACATTAACCCTAATCGGATTTGGGTTAGGGGTTATGGTTAGGGTTAGGGTTGAATGTAAATCATCGTTCCTTAGTTTACTTACCTATGTCAGCAAGGGTCGAATATCTTTACCTGGAAAAGTCTGAGGTCGCTAATCTATACTTGGAAAACCTCTGGGGTCGCTTATCTTTACCTGTCAACCATTGGGTCGCTTATCTATAGCGAGAAAAATCTGGGGTCGCTTATTTTTATCTGATAAGGGTTGGGTCGATGGTCGCTGATTTTTACCTGATCCAAAACACGAATGGAAAAAATGTTAATAAGAAAAGGACAGAAATGAAGAAGGAATTATTTTTTTTAAATGGAATAAGAAAGATCGAAACGAAAAAAGAATAAAGTTGAAAAATAAAGTACGAAGAGAAATAATAAACAAGAAGAGAAAAATCAAAAGAGAAATTAAGCAAACAACAAAAAAGAAAAACAAACAAAATTAAAGGAAAATAACGAAGAAATTAAAAAAAAGATGCTATAAAAATAAAAAAATAAAGAAAAGGCAGAGAAGGGAAATAATACAAGCTATCAAAAATATGCGACCGGAGGAAGCATATTTTTGATAGCTTGGAGGATGGTATTTTGACGAACAAATACCAAGGAGGTGGTAATGTTTGGGAGGATGTTACCATGACGAACAAACATATACTACAATATCACCCCAAAGGAGGAGTAAATACTTATGTTGATGATCATGACAACAGAATAAATACGACACTATCCCCCAAGGAAGAGGCACTGCCTTGGGGGATTGTCATGAGGAGGCACTGCCTGGGAGATGGTCATGACAAACGAACATACACTACACTACCCAATGATGGAGGTAATGTCTCAGTACAACAGAACTGACACTACACTACCCCCCCCCTCTTAGAAGAGAAAAAATAATGCCTGGAAGGATGGGATCATGACTACAGCACATATGCAACACTACCCCCCCCCCCCAAAAAAAAGAGGAGGTACTACATACCACCTGCCAAGGGCGAGGTAATACCTGGGAAAATGGTCTCATGGCAACAGAACAGATACTATACGACCTTCCTCTGCATTGGCCATTAAAAGATAGTACATTAGTCTGAACTAGTATAATAAACTGACTTGAGCATTAAAATATAGTGCAATAATAGAAGTAATAGTATAGTTTCGGCTTCAGACAGATAGATATCAAATCTCCATTAGTAATAGATAATTTGTGAACAAAGAAAGCATAAAAAGCGAAAGAAAATACGTAAGTGGAACCGGAAAGAGACAAATCATACTCCAAGAAATATACAAATGTCGATAGAGAAATAAATAAAGGAAATGACATTCGGAAATGTCTGTGCGTAGAAGAAAGTTTTATTACCACTGAAAAGGCAGTGATGACATTTACAAGTAGCATAAAATAAGCTATAAATACAACAACCGTTTCTTTTCAAAAGAAGAAAGAAAATAGCACATACTTAAAAATAAATCAAAGAACTTTAAAAACTTTGCTTTCCAGTCTTCAAAAGTTGGAAGTTCACTGTAGAATTACTGCAAAATTATACACTTCGAGACACACGATAAACGAATTCTTTTATAAAATTAAAATATTAGATATTCTATTATTATAGTACGTGTTGGAGCCACTTCTCCTACACGCGGCCGCCATATTGAATATGTTTGCTTATCGTGGATAACAAACACGAAGTCGGAAATAAAAAAGGAGACAAGACAATGGTGAAAAAACGGTGAAGTAAGTGAATTCGTATGGATCAGAATGGTACAACTTTGCTGACCGGCTTGATTCTGTTGTCGGCATTCTTGCAGGAAGAACCACAGAATGGTTGCCAACATCCCTAAGTGAAACTGGTATTGTGGAATCAACTGGGTTCGAACCTGGCACATCCAGGTCGTCAGTCCGCGCCGTTATCCACTTAACCACCATCACAAAAACGGTAATAATAAGGAAACAGTTGGATCACTGTATAGTGTAGGTTTTTTTCAAGACAATTTATAAATTGTAACCAACATGGCTTTGTCCATGGTAAATCAACATTATCTAATATTTTGGAAAGTATTGACATTATAAATGAATATTTGATGGAGGAAGATATTGAGGATATCATATATTTAGATTTTTGCCAGGCATTTGATACGGTATCTCATTATCGTTTACTAGTAAAATGAAAAATGTTGGTATTACTGACAAAATGGTAAATATTGCGAGGGAGTTTTTGAAGGATAGAACTATGAAGGTAAAGGTCGGAAACAATTATTCTGAATCACAGTACATACCGTCCGGTGTTCCACAGGGTTCAGTATTGAGTCCTTTGTTGTTTTTGATATTCATAAATGACTTACCTAATAATTCAGAAATGCTGATGATGTTAAACTACTTGTGAGACCTTTATCAAAGGAAATAACACAAATGGATCTAAATACATTATCATATTGGGAGGACATTTGGAAATTGGGATTTAACCTAGACAAATGTAAAGTACTACATGAAGGATCCAAGAATGTTATAGAAATCAAAGAAGTAGATGGAGAGTGCGATTTTGGAGTGGGGTTTGAAAATACATTTAAGACAAATAATCATATTTTGATCATTGTATCGAGGCCAAATGGAATGATCGGGTGGGTGGTTAGGAATATTATTTCGATGGTAGCAAATGTTGTGTTAATGATATATAAAGCTTTAATAACACCTCATATAAAATACTGCACCCAGGCCTGGGCTCCAGCGACTAGACATGGAAATTGGAATGTAATATTGAAACTGGAAGGCGTACAAAGAAGGGTGACAAAACTAAAGTAAAGTAAAGTAAAGGTGTGCAGTTACAACGAAAGATTGGACAAATTGGGATTGACTACTTTGCTGGAGAGAAGAATGAGAAGTGATATTATTGAGACTTTCAAGATAATTAATGGCATTTCTAACTATGGTGAGCATTTTTTAGTATTTCTCCTAGATCTGGAAGGTTATTGTCAAGGCAGTTTTCAAAAACTAGATCTGTTAGCCAATTAAGTTTTTTTTGCTCACAGAGTAATATGTTTTTGGAATAAGTTGCCAGATCAGATTAAAAACAGCAATAGCGTGGATGAGTTTAAGATGGGGTTGGATGAATTCAGAGAAAGTGGTAGGAGGGAGAAATTGAGGGGGCACTTTTGGGAGTTATCAAATGAAATATTTAACAGAATTTGATCTGGATATCGATACTGTATTAAGAGTTTGATTTGAGAAGATAGTTAAGAGGGAGATGCCTAAGGAGGCATAACAAACAAATAATAATAATAATTTAATCCAAGAACTTTTTACTCTTTGTGAATTTTTCTGATGATTTTGTAGTGTTGCAGAGACAATATTGACATAAAAATGTTGTTTGGCGCACGGCAAATGAAACGAACCGTAAAAAATACATCTCACAGAAATGTTATGTTTTGAAAAAATCAAATATAAATTTTTAAAATTAAAAAAAAGTTATTGGAATATAAAATGAACCTGACTTATATATGCTCTGTTGTGACTGATTGACAATCATCGAGCTGAATCTTTTAAGGTTACTGCAAAGTAAAAGGGCACTGATAGTATATGCTAATACGTATATTGTCATTAATAATTATATATGTATATATATATATACATATACATATATATATATTATATATATATATATATTAATATAAATAATGTATATACATATATATATCATAGATATATAAATATATATATATAATGTATATATACATATATTATATATAACATATATATACATATATATATTATATATATATAAATATATATACATAATGTATATATATACATATATATTATATATATATATTAATATATATATGATATATATATATACATATATTATATATATATTAATATCTATTAATAATGGAGTTTATGTATCTGTCTGTCTGTCTGTCTGAAGCCGAAACTCCAGTATGACTATTTTACTGAAATATTTTACTGAAATTAATCTTTTTGAAATTCTTTATATACTGTCACTAAAAGTCGCTTAGACACCAGATGGGTTTTGCCATTTACATAAGTCATTCCTTTAAACCTTCAATTAAATTAATATTTACAAATATACACTTATAACTGCTATTATCAAATTTACATATGTATTTACAATATTTTCCGATAAGGTTATATTAATAAACATTATTCATACAATTAATTAAAGCGATTTTCATCATAACCGGCGTGTTTTCTAAACCATTTCAACTCGAGTACTGTTAAAATTGCAAAGTCATTGGCTGTTTAATCAGTGGTGTCCTCCCTCCCTCCGGTAATTTAATATGGCGATCTGATTAAGCAGCCGATTAGCTGTTTAATCAGTGGTGTCCTCCCTCCCTCCGGTAATTAAATATGGCGATCTGATTAAGCAGCCGATTGGCTGTTTAATCAGTGGTGCCCTCCCTCCCTCCGGTAATTTAATATGGCGATCTGATTAAGCAGCCGATTGGCTGTTTAATCAGTAGTGCCCTCCCTCCCTCCGGTAATTAAATATGGCGATCTGATTAAGCAGCCGATTGGCTGTTTAATATGTAGTACCCTCCCTCCCTCCGGTAATTAAATATGGCGATCTGATTAAGCAGCCGATTGGCTGTTTAATCAGTGGTGCCCTCCCTCCCTCCGGTAATTAAATATGGCGATCTGATTAAGCAGCCGATTTGCTGTTTAATCAGTGGTGTCCTCCCTCCCTCTGGTAATTAAATATGGCGATCTGATTAAGCAGCTGATTGGCTGTTTAATCAGTGGCGTCCTTCCTCCCTCCGGTAATTTAATAGGGCGATCTGATTAAGCAGCCGATTGGCTGTTTAATCAGTAGTGCCCTCCCTCCCTCCGGTAATTAAATATGGCGATCTGATTAAGCAGCCGATTGGCTGTTTAATCAGTGGTGTCCTCCCTCCGGTAATTTAATAGGGTGATCTCATTAAGCAGCCGATTGTCTGTTTAATCAGTGGTGTCCTCCCTCCCTCCGGTAATTTAATAGGGTGATCTGATTAAGCAGCCGATTGGCTGTTTAATCAGTAGTGCCCTCCCTCCCTCCGGTAATTAAATATGGCGATCTGATTAAGCAGCCGATTGGCTGTTTAATCAGTATTGCCCTCCCTCCCTCCGGTAATTAAATATGGCGATCTGATTAAGCAGCCGATTGGCTGTTTAATCAGTAGTGTCCTCCCTCCCTCCGGTAATTAAATATGGCGATCTGATTAAGCAGCCGATTGGCTGTTTAATCAGTGGTGTCCTCCCTCCCTCCGGTAATTTAATAGGGCGATCTGATTAAGCAGCCGATTGGCTGTTTAATCAGTAGAGCCCCCTTCTCTCCGGTAATTAAATATGGCGATCTGATAAAGCAGCCGATTGGCTGTTGAATCAGTATGCCCTCCCTTTCCTTCCGGTAATTAAATATGGCGATCTGATTAAGCAGCCGACGTTAATCTGGCACGTTAAACATGTAAACAACAACGCTGGCAAACACCGTGTCAGTTTTCCATTTTTAAAACCGTCCTAAGTTTGTTTATTCTTAGCCATTATGTTTTAAAACACAAATTTATTAAATCAAATTGTTTAATTAAAATAATAATTGATTTAAAAAGTACTATATAAAAACTCGCGCACGCACACACACACACACACACACAGTTCAGGTAAACTTTTTCTTTCCGAGAATTAAAAAAACTTTTCGTGTTTACTGTATTTGATTTCTTAATACTTTCATATCCAATATCATCATTTTTTCACGACCTCAACAAAATTTATGATTCCATGTTTTATTTATTACAAAAAAAGATGTGATTTTTTTTTCTTTAATGTCAACAAAATAAACTAACACATTGTACTGGAAAACTATACAACTGATTGTAGAATCAAATTGTTTAATTAAAAAAGGTCATTAAAAAACACACACACCCCCACACACACACACTGTGTTCACTGTATTTGATTTTTTGGTGCTTTTTCATTTTAGGACCCACGCTAACTTTGACCCCGTCGTTTCAGTTAGGGTTAGGTTTGTTTTTTTTCTTTTTTAATTAAAAATATTTACATGTATAGGGGGGGAAGATAAGAAAATTGGGGGAAGGCGGTCAAAAAAAATTTTTTTTTTTCTGAACTAAAAAATATTTCAATGACTGGTAATATAAAAAAATTGAGGGGGGTACAAAAATTTTTTTTTCTTTTTAAACTACAGGTCTTTCTATTTATGGGCGAGGGTACAACAAAAATCGGGGTAGGGTCGAATTTTTTAAAAATTTATTTTCAACTAAAAATATTCTTGGTCATAAACACAGAAAATCAATGTCTAACCACCACAGAAATATGACTGGGGCTCCATTGGCTTACGCGTGAGCCTTCATTTCTGATGCGGCAGCATAGCAAAAATATGCGACCGGAGGGAGCATATATTTGCTAGTATATATAATGTATATATGTATTTATACATGTATATTATATATTAATATATATATATATATAATGTGTATATACATGTATATATATATATATATATTAATATATATATAATGTATGTATATATACATATATATATATATTATATATAATGTATATATATATATTATATATATATAATATATATATAATAATATATATGTATATACATATATATTATTATATATATAATGTATATATATATACATTATATATATATAATATATATATAATAATATATATTTATATACATATATATTATTATATATATAATAATATATATGTATATACATATATATTATTATATATATATATGATGTATATATATATATATATATATATATATATATATTTATATATATATAGTTAATGCTTTTATTCGAACATGTACAAGGTCTGCTACACTGGCATGTCGATGTTATCGATCTACAGTTTCTTCCTTGACTTCACCGACCTGGTCGGATCACAAAAAACTTTCTGCCTGATGAGACCTCAGCTATTGATAGCTGTAGATCGATAACATCGACATGCCAGTGTAGCAGACCTTGTACATGTTCGAATAAAAGCATTCACAATACAGCTCTATACCTTTATTGAGCACTCTTTTATAAGCCCTGTTTGATTCCCTTTGGATTTCTACCCTGTGGATTTTTACTCTACCTGGATTACTATATATATATATATATATATATATATATATATATATATATATATATATATATATATATCTGATATCATCACATCATTTTTTTGCACCTACGTTTTATTTTCAATCAATTACTATCGAATAAGCGGTAATACCACTTTTTAGTTGATATTCGTCCAGCGTCGGGCATTCCGCCTTCCACTGTATGTGGAAGTTTATGGGGAATACAAATTCGCATGCAGTCATCACTGAACATGTATACTACTACTACTACTACTACTACTACTACTATAATAATATAGATTACATCGCTGTTAGTTCTCGGTTCTACTCTCGACTCGTGTGGTTAAGTCGACAGCATTATCGGGGCACAATAAACTCCTCGAACATTTTATCAACACCTAATTGTTCTGTACCTACATTTCGTTCTTAATCAACTACTATATAAATATACATTATATAACTGTAATGTCGATGCGTACTAATCTTGACTGGGTGGGGGTGAGTTCAAAGCATAATTGGAGGCTCTCGATGGGCGGGTTTCAGCAGAGCTTAACCCCACACACACTATTTTATTACTACATAATTGTTTTGTACCGCCATTACATTGTCAATCATCAATTATAATATTATACATTGTGTACATGCAGATTCGCTGCGTACTTTTCTAGACTGGGTAGATGGAGATGAGTTCAAAGCATGATTGGGGGTTCTCGATTTGTGGGTTTTAGCAGCACTTTACACATATACAACATTTTATCAAGATATAATAACTTTGTATCTACGTTTTTTATGGAAATCGCTCGAGACAAGGCATGAAGCCACTTGAGGAGCTAACAAGAACAACTATGGTTATCGCAAAAACAGGAAATGCCTATTGACCTAAGACTTGAAAAAAACAAGGTTAGGAGGAAAACAGTCGGCAGGAATCATGTTCCACAAGCCTGCGGTTTTTGGAACGAAGCTACTGGAATATGAAGTTGTATTACAAAGAGGTATCAAAACCGCGAATTGATGGAGACCACTAGACCAACGAGTCAAACAAGCTGGAACAAAAGAAGCGGGGAATAGATCACGTAATCCTGAAGAACACATGCCATAATAGCATTTATAGAAAAGACTGAGACTAGCAACATCATGTCTGTGAGAGACAGAGAGTGCAGAGAAGAAGTAAGGGTAGGGCGAGTGGTTTTATTGTAAATCAATAAATGCAGACCGTTGAACACGTCATCACCAGCTGCCCCGAAACGCCGGCCAATAAATGGCGATGAAACTATGAACTGGCTTTGCTGCAACTGAGCTGAAGGTCTAAAAAGACAGACGCAAGAAGAACGAACGAACTATAATAATATACGTTGTGTAGTTGTAGTCTGGGCTCCAGGTGGACGGGTTTAGGGTTAGGGTTAGGGTTAGGGTTAATGTTAGGGTTAGGGTTAGGGTGAGTGTTAGTGTTAGGGTTAGGGTTAGGGTGAGGGTTAGGGTTAGGGTTAGGGTTAGGGTTAGTGTTAGTGTTAGGGTTAGGGTTAGATGGTGCTATATGCCCCTCTACAATTTCATTAACATGTAATTGCTTTTTACCTGCGTCATATTGTCAACTATCAACTATGACAACATACGTGGTGTATATGCACACCTTTAGCGTTCTATCCCTGTAACCACCTGTGGGTGTAATACGGCCACACCTGAAACGGGCCTTGAAAGATATCTTGCAACAATGTATTCTTACCTTTTGATATTTTCTAACTATTACTTCATTTTCACCCTTCTTTACATTGTCAGTTATCATGTACGATAATATACATTGCGTATCTGCAGGGCCGACGCGTCGTACCTGCGACTGTGTGTGTGGGAACGCCTTCTTGTGCGCCCGAATGTATCGCTTAGTCATTTCACCAACATTTACGTATTTCTATCTCGTTTACAACGTCGTCAATCATCAACTCTAACATTTTTTTTTACAGCCTGTTTTGTTTAGGTTAATTTTTGTTTGTAACATCGATTTCATAACCACTAAAAATCAGATACATTCGAAGATTCAGTACCGCTGCCACATTTGGGGAGGCACTGCTCAGAGCACATTTGGGGAGGTACTGCTCAGAGCACAGTTAGGGAGGTACTGCTCAGAGCACAGTTGGGGAGGTACTGCTCAGAGCACATTTGGGGAGGCACTGGTCATAGCCCATTTGGGGAGCCACTGGTCATAGCACATTTGGGGAGGCACTGCTCAGAGCACACATGGGGAGGCACTGCTCATAGCACATTTGGGGAGGCACTGCTCATAGCACATTTGGGGAGGTGCTGCTCATAGCACATTTGGGGAGGCACTGCTCATAGCACATTTGGGGAGGCACTGCTCAGAGCACATTTGGGGAGGTACTGCTCAGAGCACACATGGGGAGGCACTGCTCATAGCACATTTGGGGAGGCACTGCTCATAGCACATTTGGGGAGGCACTGCTCATAGCACATTTGGGGAGGTACTGCTCAGAGCACATTTGGGGAAGTACTGCTCAGAGCACACATGGGGAGGTACTGCTCAGAGCACATTTGGGGAGGTACTGCTCAGAGCACATTTGAGGAGGTACTGCTCAGAGCACACATGGGGAGGTACTGCTCAGAGCACACATGGGGAGGTACTGCTCAGAGCACACATGGGGAGGTACTGCTCAGAGCACACATGGGGAGGCACTGCTCAGAGCACATTTGGGGAGGCACTGCTTAGAGCACCCTTTTCTACATTGACAGAGTACAAAATCGACTTTGCAATCTAGTGAGAGGATAATGGTGCTTTCTGTTCTCTACAGTCTCTTTCTCACTTAAGAGACGTTGCTAGTCTTTCTCTACTCTGTCGTTATTCCCAAGACAGGTGCTCATTTGAGCTCCAATCTCTGGTACCTGTTTGTAAGACATTCGAATTATGGAATGTAGCTATTATCGGTTAACCCCCAGGATTTTGTGGTCCGTGCCAGGACGATAAGATCTCTTCTAGAGACGTTCGGAAGGCGCAGAAAAACCAAGTTACACTCCTCGGCCTACAACAGGGTTACAAGGTTCCCATGCCCCCCCACCCACCGATAGTGTCACAATGATGGCGTGGTGACCACGATCGGGTTATAGTTGAATTCTTCACATATATATGATGCTGTGGTTCATTTTGTATATAATTAGATTAAAACAACATTTTCATCTTACATGAGTTCTGCTTGTATGGTTTCGAAAGGTGAATGCATGAATCTCATCCCAACTCAGCATAGAGAGAAAACAACTTGCATTACCAATCTCACCCTCGTCACGAGACGTCCATCTCACTCGAACTAATATCTGACTCCAACTAATGCTTAACTGATCAACTTTCGTCCAACCTAACCCTAACCTGACGTCTTACTGTTTAAACTCGAGTCTTTACTCTAAACTACGTCATGATCCCGTGACCAATCAAAAATCTTCCTTACTCCGGTTCGAGTTCCCAAACATGAGATTATAGTACCAACCAATTACCAAATGTTCTTTGTTATAAACAAAGGAATGGATCTAAAATTTGTGTTAATATCCAGGCGTATTTTTACCACTTTTGTTAAATGTCCGCCTTTTCTGTTTCGAGATAAGACACACACAATGCTTCTTTTATGCATCTATTCACCCATTTACTAAGTAGTTTTTTTAATCTATTGGGCTGAGATGTGGCTCAGTGGGAGAGTGTTTTCTTTGCATGTTAAATTTTATTTCTGCTTATCGCTGCGTTGCTTCCAGACGGATTGATTTTCACCGTTTCGTTGGACTGAGAAACGAAAAGTCAGTATTGCTCTCTCAAATCTCAGGCGCATAAATCAACTGTAGCAATATTTGGTCTTGGGTGTGTTGTTAAAAACGGATTTTCCACGAAGGTTCGATTAAGTAAGAACAATGAATTGTTCATTCGAGATTTAGTGAGAGGTTAAGCGGATATGTACAGGCTGTTGGCGTAGCAAAGAAGCGAGATAGATTGTGTCTCTTGGGTGTCCGACGTCGAGGCGAAAGGACGTCTTTTTAAAGGCTTTTTCATCGCCCCTGGCTGCGAAGATGCAATCAGCTAGATAACTTTGCTATAAATTAATAAATAAACAAACAATGAAAATAATATACAGCCCAGAGCAAATAATGGAAGTGTTGTTCTGTTGAATTTCTTTCATTATTATAACTACCAAGAGAAAAAAATAAATAAAAATATCAACATCTCTACTACGACGGTTTTATATCTATTTTAGTTTAGAAAAGCAGATATTCCGTTACAAAACAGCATTTAAATATGTATTATTCATTTATTATCTTAAGTTTTTGCTGCCTATTTGATTATAGTGTTCGCTAATGTGCTGGAAGGCCGGAGTTTAATCCTTGATCGAATCATATGAAGAATTTTTTTTGAAAATGGTACTTTATCTCTCCTTGCGAAACACTCAATTTTATGAGGTGAGGATCAAGGGTAAGTGTTCAAATTTGGGGAAGGAGTGGCGCCCTCTTCTATATCTCGGTATAGTAGCCAATAAAAAGGGAGCCTTTGTGTAGGCCTCAACTACGACTGATCCATTTATTATAATACCAAGTTTTCTACTTAGCTCTTATAAAACAAATGATAGGTATACTGTTTGTGAAAGATAGCCGTTGTATATTTTAGCATCCACTTCATATTGACATCGCTATCATCCAGTTCGGCCGTATTTCAGAAGATGTATTCAGAAACGATTCCAGTGTACGGCTAATCTCATTGCTCGTATGAGATACAGTTTTAGGACTTTCGCACATGTTTACTTTGTTCCTTTTTCTACCATGCTTTGATTGTTGCATATCACTTGTGCTTTTTGTTTTACATCGGCTGCAAGTTTTTCATACCGACTCGTTGTAACAGGCATCGAAGCGTTCTTTCAGTCTGACATCTAAGAACACTCATCTCTGTACATTCTGTGGGCAGCACAATTTCTCTGTCTCTTATCTCTTTCTATCATTCCATACGAATCCCATATTATCTAAATCAAACCGATTACCTATTTTCTTACGATAGGAAAATGTGCAATTGCGGACACACTCTGAAAATGTGCAATTGCAGACACACTCTGAAAATGTGCAATTGCGGACACACTCTGAAAATGTGCAATTGCGGACACACTCTGAAAATGTGCAATTGCGGACACACTCTGAAAATGTGCAATTGCGGACACACTCTGAAAATGTGCAATTGCAGACACACTCTGAAAATGTGCAATTGCGGACACACTCTGAAAATGTGCAATTGCAGACACACTCTGAAAATGTGCAATTGCGGACACACTCTGAAAATGTGCAATTGCGGACACACTCTGAAAATGTGCAATTGCGGACACACTCTGAAAATGTGCAATTGCGGACACACTCTGAAAATGTGCAATTGCGGACACACTCTGAAAATGTGCAATTGCGGACACACTCTGAAAAAGTAGGAAACAAACGTGAGAAAAGAGAGAATTTTCTTGAATATATGTTTGGTCTACACGAAAGGTAAGAAATATTGTAACGAGATTACTCCGGGGTGATCGGAAATTGCAAAATAGTGAATAGAAATTATAGATGGTAACGTGTTGTAGGTTAGGGGTGTGGATTGGCAGAACGTTTGGATTACGACTGCGATTGTTTTGTTAATTAGAGTTGAGACTAACTGTAAACATTCGATTTGTTTTTATTTTAAAGATTGCTGAGTTAAGAATGTATTAACAACAATTGTATAACTACGTCACCGATCGACAGTGGATTGTGAAAAACTGAACAAACTTGACGAATAAAGAGAATGAACGTTCCGCTTTTAGCTCCCCCAGATTGAGTGTGGCAAGGATACTGACCCTTTTCTGGAAGCTGGAGATCCCCACAATTAAAAGCCTTGCTCCAGACTTCCTGTTCCCCTCTGAAGGAAGACAATCAGAGCGGACATTGCTGCACGTCAATATGTCAGCTGATGTTGTTTATATCAAAGCGGCGGGTACGCACAATATGTCAACTTAAATGTCAACATTTGACGTAGACGGCTGCCGGGGGGGGGGGGGGGTAAAAAATCAAACAGACTGTCAACAGATATATGTTGAAGCTAGAAAACACTTACGAGTGTATTTTCCCCTCTCTCTTTCTCTCTCTCTCTCTTCCTCCCTTTCAAAGTGTTTAAAGAACAGTTTGATGTTTGCTTTCTGTACGCAATGGCTCGTGTTAGACACAGCAGGCCAAACTCCAGTCGCCTTTCGAGTTTGAAATGTTTCTTCATAAATGAATAAATTATATTTTTGATATATAAAGTAATGTTGTTCCCTCCTTACAAAGCCTTCCATTCCATCCCAGGGTCCCAACCAGATGATTAATTCTCAGGAGATAATTAATGACGCCAATGACGATTAATGACGCTACCGAAGGCCCGCCGAAGACTCGGTAAATACCCAACCGGGTGTAATTAACTCTTTTCATTAAAGGGATGTGCCTTTCGTTTAGTCCTAAAAGCTAGTGTGGTACCGTGTCAGGACGAAAGAGCCGTTCCAGGAAAGTCGTCACGACGCGGGCACACTAACTTACACTCCCAGACAAACGGTCGTCTTAGATGGGGTTAGTGAGTTGATTGTAACTATAAGCGAAGTGCACTAAAAAGATGATCGACATTCGACTTGCAATAAATTGTAAGCTTTTTAAAATCCTTTCCTGTTCGTCGATTTCTTCATTTCTGGTTCAAAACCTTCGATTGGGGGGGGGGGCTAGTAAAACGTAGGGGGGGCATGTTGCAATATTTAGCAGCAACAGATGTGCATAATATGTTCTGTTAGTTATTCACACGTGCACGTGCGCATTCACGTGCACATGTGCATGTAATTACTGTTGTGACCTTGAAGGTCGAATAATAATTCAGACAACAGGGTGGTATACTTACTAGAGTGTATTTACTAGAGTGTTACAGAAAGGCTGCGTCTGATACTGTGGCTATGACTGCCACCAATGACTACCACAACACGATGGTATATTTACTAAAGAGTATTTACAGAAGTCTGTTACAGAAAGGCTGCGTCTGATACTGTGGCAATGACTGCCACCAATGACTACCACAACACGATGGTATATTTACTAAAGAGTATTTACAGAAGTCTGTTACAGAAAGGCTGCGTCTGATACTGTGGCAATGACTGCCACCAATGACTACCACAACACGATGGTATATTTACTAAAGAGTATTTACAGAAGTCTGTTACAGAAAGGCTGCGTCTGATACTGTGGCAATGACTGCCACCAATGACTACCACAACACGATGGTATATTTACTAAAGAGTATTTACAGAAGTCTGTTACAGAAAGGCTGCGTCTGATACTGTGGCAATGACTGCCACCAATGACTACCACAACACGATGGTATATTTACTAAAGAGTATTTACAGAAGTCTGTTACAGAAAGGCTGCGTCTGATACTGTGGCAATGACTGCCACCAATGACTACCACAACACGATGGTATATTTACTAAAGAGTATTTACAGAAGTCTGTTACAGAAAGGCTGCGTCTGATACTGTGGCAATGACTGCCACCAATGACTACCACAACACGATGGTATATTTACTAAAGAGTATTTACAGAAGTCTGTTACAGAAAGGCTGCGTCTGATACTGTGGCAATGACTGCCACCAATGACTACCACAACACGATGGTATATTTACTAAAGAGTATTTACAGAAGTCTGTTACAGAAAGGCTGCGTCTGATACTGTGGCAATGACTGCCACCAATGACTACCACAACACGATGGTATATTTACTAAAGAGTATTTACAGAAGTCTGTTACAGAAAGGCTGCGTCTGATACTGTGGCAATGACTGCCACCAATGACTACCACAACACGATGGTATATTTACTAAAGAGTATTTACAGAAGTCTGTTACAGAAAGGCTGCGTCTGATACTGTGGCAATGACTGCCACCAATGACTACCACAACACGATGGTATATTTACTAAAGAGTATTTACAGAAGTCTGTTACAGAAAGGCTGCGTCTGATACTGTGGCAATGACTGCCACCAATGACTACCACAACACGATGGTATATTTACTAGAGAGTATTTACAGAAGTATGTTACAGAAAGGCTGCGTCTGATACTGTGGCAATGACTGCAACCAATGACTACCACAACACGATGGTATATTTACTAAAGAGTATTTACAGAAGTATGTTACAGAAAGGCTGCGTCTGATACTGTGGCAATGACTGCAACCAATGACTACCACAACACGATGGTATATTTACTAAAGAGTATTTACAGAAGTCTGTTACAGAAAGGCTGCGTCTGATATTGTGGCAATGACTGCCACCAATGACTACCACAACACGATGGTATATTTACTAAAGAGTATTTACAGAAGTCTGTTACAGAAAGGCTGCGTCTGATATTGTGGCAATGACTGCCACCAATGACTACCACAACACGATGGTATATTTACTTAAGAGTATTTACAGAAGTCTGTTACAGAAAGGCTGCGTCTGATATTGTGGCAATGACTGCCACCAATGACTACCACAACACGATGGTATATTTACTAAAGAGTATTTACAGAAGTCTGTTACAGAAAGGCTGCGTCTGATATTGTGGCAATGACTGCCACCAATGACTACCACAACACGATGGTATATTTACTAAAGAGTATTTACAGAAGTCTGTTACAGAAAGGCTGCGTCTGATACTGTGGCAATGACTGCCACCAATGACTACCACAACACGATGGTATATTTACTAAAGAGTATTTACAGAAGTCTGTTACAGAAAGGCTGCGTCTGATACTGTGGCAATGACTGCCACCAATGACTACCACAACACGATGGTATATTTACTAAAGAGTATTTACAGAAGTCTGTTACAGAAAGGCTGTGTCTGATACTGTGGCAATGACTGCCACCAATGACTACCACAACACGATGGTATATTTACTAAAGAGTATTTACAGAAGTCTGTTACAGAAAGGCTGCGTCTGATACTGTGGCAATGACTGCCACCAATGACTACCACAACACGATGGTATATTTACTAAAGAGTATTTACAGAAGTCTGTTACAGAAAGGCTGTGTCTGATACTGTGGCTATGACTGCCACCAATGACTACCACAACACGATGGTATATTTACTAGAGAGTATTTACAGAAGTCTGTTACAGAAAGGCTGCGTCTGATACTGTGGCAATGACTGCAACCAATGACTACCACAACACGATGGTATATTTACTAAAGAGTATTTACAGAAGTATGTTACAGAAAGGCTGCGTCTGATACTGTGGCTATGACTGCCACCAATGACTACCACAACACGATGGTATATTTACTAGAGAGTATTTACAGAAGTATGTTACAGAAAGGCTGCGTCTGATACTGTGGCAATGACTGCCACCAATGACTACCACAACACGATGGTATATTTACTAAAGAGTATTTACAGAAGTATGTTACAGAAAGGCTGCGTCTGATACTGTGGCAATGACTGCCACCAATGACTACCACAACACGATGGTATATTTACTAAAGAGTATTTACAGAAGTATGTTACAGAAAGGCTGCGTCTGATACTGTGGCTATGACTGCCACCAATGACTACCACAACACGATGGTATATTTACTAGAGAGTATTTACAGAAGTCTGTTACAGAAAGGCTGCGTCTGATACTGTGGCAATGACTGCAACCAATGACTACCACAACACGATGGTATATTTACTAAAGAGTATTTACAGAAGTCTGTTACAGAAAGGCTGTGTCTGATACTGTGGCTATGACTGCCACCAATGACTACCACAACACGATGGTATATTTACTAGAGAGTATTTACAGAAGTCTGTTACAGAAAGGCTGCGTCTGATACTGTGGCAATGACTGCAACCAATGACTACCACAACACGATGGTATATTTACTAAAGAGTATTTACAGAAGTCTGTTACAGAAAGGCTGTGTCTGATACTGTGGCTATGACTGCCACCAATGACTACCACAACACGATGGTATATTTACTAGAGAGTATTTACAGAAGTCTGTTACAGAAAGGCTGCGTCTGATACTGTGGCAATGACTGCAACCAATGACTACCACAACACGATGGTATATTTACTAAAGAGTATTTACAGAAGTCTGTTACAGAAAGGCTGTGTCTGATACTGTGGCTATGACTGCCACCAATGACTACCACAACACGATGGTATATTTACTAGAGAGTATTTACAGAAGTCTGTTACAGAAAGGCTGCGTCTGATACTGTGGCAATGACTGCAACCAATGACTACCACAACACGATGGTATATTTACTAAAGAGTATTTACAGAAGTCTGTTACAGAAAGGCTGTGTCTGATACTGTGGCTATGACTGCCACCAATGACTACCACAACACGATGGTATATTTACTAGAGAGTATTTACAGAAGTCTGTTACAGAAAGGCTGCGTCTGATACTGTGGCAATGACTGCAACCAATGACTACCACAACACGATGGTATATTTACTAAAGAGTATTTACAGAAGTCTGTTACAGAAAGGCTGTGTCTGATACTGTGGCTATGACTGCCACCAATGACTACCACAACACGATGGTATATTTACTAGAGAGTATTTACAGAAGTCTGTTACAGAAAGGCTGCGTCTGATACTGTGGCAATGACTGCAACCAATGACTACCACAACACGATGGTATATTTACTAAAGAGTATTTACAGAAGTCTGTTACAGAAAGGCTGTGTCTGATACTGTGGCTATGACTGCCACCAATGACTGCTGTCATGACTACTACAACACTTAGTCGTAACTCTATTCATAGTCTCTGGAAGAGTCCATCTACGCCTGAAATAGGATAGATCAACATCACACCATAAACATCTACTTAAACCAGTTACATAAGTACACATTATGTTGTAAATGCGTAGGACATTATCAAATGACAGAATATTAAAGTCAAAGTCTATCCATACAAAATTAATTCATTTTATCTAACAACTTAAGACAATGAAATATAAAGACTTCGTAAAGAACAACAGTATAATGTGTTCCAAAAAACGTTCCTGAGTAAAACAGTAGTTTTTCATGTAAATCGAAATTGAGTGCACTTTTAATCGTTGTCGCAAAAATTGGCAATTTTTGCGACAACGATTAAAAGAGTTGATATGCCGTAAAACATCAACATTTAAAAGTAGCTAAAAGAACGCTCCGCTGCTTGTATGAAAAAGTTGCAGCCGATGTTTTTTTTTTTTAAAAGTGTTCAAAAGAACGAGACGAGGAAGAACCAGAAGCAAACATAACGTTTTAAATATTTTTGATTTACTAATAAATCACCGTTTATCAAGGCCAAAAGATAGGGTGTAATTAGATGGATGGATTGTCAGTCAAATGATGAAGAATATTATAAGAGGATTGAAACTTTGATGAATTGAATGAATGAACAAAATTTGATTACTTATGAAGACGGTGTATGGCAAGTATTTATTGATATTGGATTTGAAGACGATAGTGTTGTAATCTGCAGTCCCGTGGTATTGTGAAGTTCTTGGAAAGAAACTCTATCCATGGAAGTTTCGTTTGATGTTAGGCACACAAAGAAAGAAAGGGATATTTTTTTAAGTTGTAGTAGAAGACGAGTTCTTGCTGTGAATGTCTTATACGGAGGAACCAAGGATTGGGGCTCAGTCGAGACGATTCCATAGAAATAACGATAGAGTAGAGAGAGAGACTAGCAATCTCTTATGTGATAAAAGGGCTACAGAAAATAGAAGAGGTTACATAGGAGCTAATCTTAACCGTAAGACGATCTCCTATGATAATCCTTAACAAAAGTATGGTAAAATGAAAAGAAAAGAAGACCCTTCTAATAAATATCAACCGTCGGGTGTAAAATGCCGAAAGTTAAAACAGTGAATAAAGGAATAGAAAAGTAATAAATTTCGGATGTCGAAAGTCTTTTTCTTGAAGCAGTATATCTTCAAGTGAAGATAGCCTTGCTCAGTATTAAGCCGACAGAAGACGTCGTTCTTCGTGGGTATCTGGAAGCTCTCTAACTGCTCTGCAAATCTCTAACAGTCTGGATGTAGTCCGTGAAAGGTTCGGTCGAAATTAATACGCCTAGAAGTCTAGTTGGCCATTGTGTTACGAACCCGCTTCACCACGGCTGTTCTCCGCAAAATAAAAAAGTCTCAATGTTTATCCCTCACTAGATTGCATAGTCGGTGTTATACTCTGTTGGGGTAAAAAAAAAAAAGAGAAAAAGTGCTCTGAGCGACACCTCCTCAGATGTGGCAGCAGTACTACGTATTAGAACGAATCTGACTGTTATTTAAGTAGACAATTGTATCCAGAGTGGTAGAATGGTCAAACAATTATTCCAGCAAATCTAGCAACAAATTGCATATGTCTTCCATTATAGATATGAGGTGAAATCAGTTAGAGGATTGTGTTCCTTCATCAAATGATTTTTAAACGGGTAGATACGCCGTAAAACAGAAAGAAAGAAAAGGCCTTTTTTATTACATACGCACATGCGTGTGCACGCGTGCGTGTGCGTATGTGTGCGTGTGCGTATGTGTGGAGGTGAATAATTCATATAGCAACTATTTTATCTCAACGACTGGCGTGCGGTTCTTATCTCGATCCGTACACACAACACTGAATACGGCTTGTAGCTATCAGAGCCAACATATGAATCGTTGCTAATTACAGGCGGAGATTATATCGCTTTTACGAAAGGTTACGACAGAACAGACTCCAAACTGTTTAGAATCGCGTGAAAAACACCACGAAACGTGTCTGTTTTACGACATGTAAACCTTTTATGCCAAAAGCACAACAAATATTGCAAATAATTAAGTGTAAACTTCTAATTAAACAAAAGTTGTTATTTTTACCGATGATCTGCGTAAAATAGAGGCTTTATACTTTTCCCAACAGTATGAAGACGTAAATGATTACATTGTTGTGTGAATCTTGTTCAAATGTTTTCATAAAAATATCAACTGTTCATTGGATAAGAATTTTAATAAAAATATTTTATTTCAGCCAATCGAAAGCGCAGTTAATATGTACTTTCAAATCTTTTTTAAAAATAGACGTTAGAATATTGGCCCATGCGCTTGGAGTTACCTAATTGATACTTAAACTAAACCCAAGAAATATTCGAGACAATCTGACCGCGCCGTCTTTCTTGCACAGTCTTACCTTGAAAGACAAAGACGCCATTCTTACCATGTCAAGGATTTGTTTGCGACAATCAGTCCGACGGAGGTAGCTCATTATAACTGATGGTGGCCTTTCTTCTGTCGGGCTTAGGTATAGTTCTGGGTAGTTATATGACGGCCACCCTCCCAAGTCTTGCCTCCCCTCTTTGGGGTGAAGTTAGTTTATTGCTAACTGTCTAAGACGCCTCGACGGAGCTGCCCAATCATTTTTGCGGGGCCAGAGTGCACTATCTCTTGTGTGCTGGCCCACCAAATCCCACTTTCCGACCTTGTGTCGCATCTTCCTGCGATTTGAGGGAGATAAATAATCAGTCTGACCGCTCATCGCGACGCCGTCTCCTCGCGACTTATGGTTCTCAGAGAAGTTTGACTGGAAGATACCAGTTGAGGATCCTTTTTCGACCAGAAGTCAGACAGAAACTGAGTTATTTCGGTGGCCTTTTATCTGCTAAGCTGAGATATTAGTCTTGAGTAGTTCTAGGAGGTCAACCCTCCCAGGCCTTGCCTCTCCTCTTTAGGGAGGAAGTTTATTGCTAACTGCCTGAGGCGCTCCGACCGGGAAATGCCGACGGGGCTTCCTAGGCAATCTTTAATAGGCCACTGTGCTCCTTCTTTAGGGGCGTTGGCTTAATTCTACCCACCTTCCGACCTTGTGCCACACCTTTTTACGGTTGGAGGTAAGTAAATGCTCAGTCTGACCGAGATCTCGCATTGCGTAAGTTCTTTTCGTCTCACTGCCGGCAACAAATTCGGACTAATGTCCAGTCACTGCTAATCTCGCCTCCCTCCTTTGCTTAACAATCCACTCCTCATACAAAGACACGTTTTCTCTTCGGCATCGGCTTGAGACTGTTTCTTATCAGTGATATTCATGAAACCAGTCTCTATTTATTTACCTCCCCACGAGGGCAAATATGTAAAAAAAAATAGCCATCTCCCTAAAAGGGGACACTCTTTATGGGACACAAATTAAAATTTCCCCAGTCAAGAATGATTTCTCCTCTGACTGAAGAAAAACAGATACTACACTTTCAATTATTTATTTACAAACATATAAATTATATTTTCAACAAATTAGGTGCTAGGCCATCAAAAGTGTTGGGAAAATGGGGGTCGTTGGTCATTCTTATTCTGAAGTAAAAAAATTGACTGTGCTACTCTTGGCTAAGAATCACTTCAGCCACCACAATACCACATTTACTCTAGTTAGTAAGACTCCCTAACCCTTTCTAAAGAATAAACTGCCCTGAGTTCCGGTTTGTTTAAAACCGAAAACAAGCAGATCAATCTCTAAATAGGAGTGATATCTAAGTGGTAAAAAAACAACAAAAAGAATAGATATGGAATTTTGGGAAGTGGATGGTGTGTTTCCCAACACTTTTTAAAAACTTTTATTCACCCCAAACAAGGCACATTGCTACTGAGACGTTAGGGGCTACTGAGAATTAGGGGCCATATTTATAGGGGCATTCTAAGTAGGGGGTTGCGCAGCGAGATGTTCTTTAACATTACATCTCAATTTCTGCATGTTGCTACAGTTGGGGAAACAAGGAGCAGGGAGAGAATTCCAAAGCAAGCTGTTCGGGGTAAGAAGTTATTAGAGTAGAAAGCTATCTGGCATCTGGGGATCTCTACAGTGAAGTGCGGGGGATGATTATCGGGTTCGTCGGAAGTATTTACGTTGAGGGGGGCACAAGTGCGGCAAGTTCGTCGGAGCACATTCCATTGAAGTACTTTTAAAACAAGCACAGGCATGTAAAATTGCGGCAATGCGACAGAGGCTGTAGCTGGTTAGACAACGTGGGACCTATTGGATTAGAGTCTCTTTTTTTAACTCTGTCTAATAGGAAGAGACTAGTTGTTGGAGCAGAATACTTGATATGTAGAAATATAGGATACTGGCAGCAGTGAGAAGTTTTCTGGCCTAGTAGAGGGAGCCCACCATCTTTGCAGCAGACTTGGCAGTATCTCCTATGTATTTGTTCCAATTCATGTTACCTGTGAATATTAGACCGACGAGTTTGAATGTCGAACTATTATGCCTTAGCCCAAAGACGGGAATAAAGATTAAAAAGAAAAGAAGACTCGACTAAAGACGATACTCTTCCACCACCCATCAGGAGTTTCAAAAAAACATGTACTATTTAACAAAGACAAACAGATACCTCAGTTGCACACAGTCACCTTTGCTGGTGTAATCAGTACATTAAGTAAAACATACAACGCCATCATTTGAATTAGCCGGCATTAACCAGGAAAGGTATAAATAAAAGTGGGTCGACCAGATGGCAAACGAAAACATTAAAGGGAATTAAGAAAACATGAGAATAAAAGCATATATATATAATATATAAAGTTATCTTGTCGAATTCTGAAAGTCAGACCGAAATAGCAATTAAGATGACAAATCAAATTTTTCATTTGTCATTGTCGCACCATGTAATATAAAGATTTAATAAATTATGTTTAAAAATGACATTATTCGGCCCAAGCGACTGCTAATATGACTTTTTTTAAATAATCACCTAGAAATAAAATTCAGCAAGGAGATAAATTTTATTTTAAATTGAAGAATATGATAGGAGTTGTCTGTCTTAAGTTTTAAAATGTGCAGCCGGTCTAGTACAGGTAACACACACACACACACAAACACATATATATATATATATATATATATATATATATATATATATATATATATATATATATATATATATATATATATATATATATATTGTGTGTGTGTATTTAGGCAGCATATTTTCATTTAGGCAAACATTGTTAAATAACACGGGGTGTTTTTGCTTGATAAGACTTCGTCAAATCATCTTCCGGCGGTGTTAGTCTTGGTTTCTTGAAAAATATGTCTTTACTGTTGAGTTTTTTTTATCATTATAACGGCCAGTAATTTACAATTAGACACTTAAAAATATTGTGATTAGTTTCGTAATTCACATTATTGATTGTGGGGTAATTAGTTTTTATGTAGAGGGCTTCAAAAATTTTGAATTTTTACTTTTGAATCTGAAGATGATTTGACGAATCAAACCGAAAGTAGTCGCGAAAAAAGGAGGAAAATGGAACAAGAAACACATGGAACTTACAATTTGAGCTAAACACTAAATGGAAAAGTAAAAAAAAGTATTATCAATCAAAAACACTTCGTGTTATTTAATAATATTTGCCTAAATGAAAAAAAATATATATATATATATATATTTTTTAAAAACAAGGGGTAAGGTAAAACAAAATACCTTTTAAAGCATGTTAAGATGCGATAATGTTTTATTAAAAAAGAAAAATCGAAACCGATTTTTTTTTTATAAACTTTCATTTTTTTAGTTTATATTACAGATATATTTCGCCGAGTACAATCAGCTTCTTCAGTGTAGTTAGTAGATCCGATGTTAATGGTATGCCGGTCTCAGATGGTGTAACCGGCCCATGAGGTGTTTTTTTTTTCACTTTCGGTACGAAATCACGCCAGCACGTGGATATGTATATATATTAAAAGTTCATACTATTGTACTCGGCGAAATATATGTAATATAAACTATAAAAAAATGAAAGTTTATAAAACAAAAAAAAATCGGTTTCGATTTTTCTTTTTTAATAAAACATTATCGCATCTTAACATGCTTTAAAAGGTATTTTGTTTTACCTTACCCCTTGTTTTTAATACTTATTTAGATGCTTTAAAAGGGGTATAAACCTCCAATATATATACATATCCACGTATATATGACAAAGAAATGTAAACAACTTCGTTTTCATTTCGTCTATTTTGCTAAAATTTTGGATAAAATTGATTGTGTTAGTCTTAATTGCATTTCTTGTTCTGAAATAAAATTCGAATTTACTTTTTAAAGTTTTAAGAATTGAATTGTAATTCAATGTTTTAATCGCTGGCGACCATATCGTTTTTCCATGCACCAAAATATTTTTCGGCGTTATCAGTTTTATTACATACAAATGACAAAATTGTTGATACAAAATAAACTTTGAACATTTTTTTATACAAAATAACTCGTTTAAAACAAAGTGAAAAGGTTAAAACTAAAATATATACATTTGGAAATAAAATCTCAATGAAATATTAAATGGCATTAATAAGTAAAAAGAAATAAGAAAATATGGCATAATAATGATATAATTTCTATAAACTATAACAAAAACATATCTTCTTTATAAAAGTAAAAAAATTAAAATCATATATTATAGCGATTATGAGTCATATAATCTTTGAAGGTCGGTAACAATCTTGTTTACATTTCATTGCTTACAAATATAATCATTACTCAAACATTTTTGGATAATTATGCAATTTTTTGTAAAAAGTATGTACATTTTTTTAAATCCAGTGTCTTAAGACTTCAATTTACTAATTATAGTTGAAATGGTTCCAGAAAATTGATATCTATTTTTAAAGAGATTTTTTAATGAATTTCGTAAAGTTTCAATTTCACGGAATTTCTATATTTTTTAGCCGATGGAGAACAGGTTTCATTTTAAAATTTATTTTCATGCGTAAAATTACATTTTTTAGCGATTAACTTAAGGCCTTTATCTTTCAAACACAATCAAACTTTAAATGGAAACTTAATAAAAGTAATTAAGATAACCCCATTTTAACAACCATAGCCGGTATAAGATACGTTTGCCCGTATTTGTAATTTTAGTTTACTGTTTTCGTGTTCTAATACAGTATATAGTCGTGTTATGAACGAGGATTTTTCAGAATTTAGAAGAAAGAGAAGGGGTGATCAATTTTTAGGTGTTGAACTATTAAAGTTGTATATATATATATATATATATATATATATATTCTCACTTTTTTTTCATTTTACTTCTGTCGAAGTTCTCAGAAATCAAGGGGCCCTTTCCTGTGGCTAACGCTTGACCTCTATATGAGATACATAAATATTCAGGTATTCCATTACAGTTCTCCTTTATCTGTCAACCGTTGAGTTCGTAAAGAAGTAAAGAACATTAATGTTTCACTCCCCAATTGACCATTTTATTATGTATATCTTTCTTGTGGTATCTTGGTCTTACCGGATTCCAGTACAAGTATACATCTAGTCTAGTGGAGTATCCAGCTAAGTGTCGTTACTTGAGGTAACATCACTAGGAGAATGTGTACTATTCCTCGTATGAGTAAGTGTAGATCTTATTTGTGCAGCAAATACTATGTTATTTTAAATCTTTGATCAAGGTGTATTTGTAGGGTGAAGTATCCTCATGTCAGATTGTTCTGACAAACCCTTGTACAGAGAGACTGAAGACACTCGATGATGGTGTCTAGTAGATAATTCAAAGTATCTTATATATATATATATATATATATATATATATATATATATATATATATATATATATATATATATATATATATATGTTTGTGTGTGTGAGGATAAAATGAATAAACGCACGATCAAAGCGAATAAAACTCATGTGTGCAGATAATATTTCGTTTTTATTTATGGAAATACTTCCTCAGAGTAAAATGGAGATTGAATTTTAATTACAAATTACGAAAAATGTAAGAAGGTAAGCAAGGAGAAAACGGAAAGAAGCAAAACAGAAAAACAAAAAAGATTCTTTTAAAGTGTAAAGATTTTTTTAAAGTTTAAAGATTTTTTTTAAAGTTTATAGATTTTTTTAAAGTTTAAAGATTTTTTTAAAGTTTATAGATTTTTTTTAAAGTTTAAAGATTTTTTTTAAAGTTTAAAGATTTTTTAAAGTTAAAAGATTTTTAAAACCTTAAAGATTTTTTTAAAGTTTAAAGATTTTTTTAAAGTTTAAAGATTTTTTTTTAAGTTAAAAGATTTTTTTAAAGTTTAAAGATTTTTAAAATCTTAAAGATTTTTTTAAAGTTTTAAGATTTTTAAAAAGTGTAAAGATTTTTTTAAAGTTTAACAAGAACAATGTCTGACCAAGAGTATAGTATATATACGAACTTTGTACACAGAAGATTAATCCAATTTTTAAAAAGATTTTACGTAGGTGAGACAAGTACTGACAAGTACTGATTTTAAGATCGAGTACAGAAACCACAAAATATCTTTCAACAACGTTGGAAGAAGGATAGCAGATTATTATCCAAATATACAGAGGAACAATAGGGTACCTGTACTAAAATGGAGCGCCATGAAGAAGGTTTCAACTCCCAAACTAAATCACCCCACATGTTTTCTCTGTCTTGATGAAAATATTTGCTATTATTACCTTGTTAAATCAAAGAGATGAAGTTGGAATTAGTTGTAGACAATTTAAACAGTCCAACTTGGATAAATATAATAGTAACCAAGTGGATTTACCATAACACTTAATGAATGAATTCTGATAGACAATCATTAGTTAACATAAACATGTCATCTTGTTTAAAATAACAATAATAACCTCACTAGTTAAGTATGTAATAAATACCATTCTAACTTCTTTACTAAATGTAATTAATATTAAATAAATAAGTAAGCAGATAATTAAATAGTGAAATAAAAAATCTTAAATAGAACCGCAGTACATATTTATATACGTATAGAATATAACAGGTTTGTTAAATGCAGGATATATTAAATAAGCAATGAAATAAATACGAAGTCCGTAGTAAATAGTTATTAATGAAAATAGTTTTAATATAATCCAAGTATAGGTTAATTAAATAATTTAGAATTTGTTGAGTTTTCAATGCTGTATAATTCTGTTATGTGGATTTATTTTTTGTGAATGGAAGTTTACATACCTATAAAATTATGGTTATAGATATTATTGTGCGCTTTGTTTACATAATTTGTCATGCGCCGGTTAGATCCGGCTGATATATGTTATTGTAACTATATGATAATTTAAAATGTTTTTAGTTGACAATTAAATTCTTGTTGGATCGGGTTATTTAAATAATAAATATTAGTTAATCAATGAAATAGATAGGTTTCATAGATACCATTCTAAAATCAAAGTTAGAAGAATTATCAAATTTTATTAATCCTTAATTCATGGATTTTCAAAGACAAATTCTTCTCATCAGAGAATAAAGACCGGTAATGCATTTATTACCGGTAACATAGTAGCTTTGAAAATATGAAAATATATGAAAATATATACATATAAATAAAGAGTTTTTGTCAAAATGGTTCCTACTTAAGGCAACTAACTCCAATAAATGATGATGGATTAAAACAAAAGTTAAACTCAAAATATAAATATAACTTTTATAAACTAACTTTTATAAACTAACCACACAAGAATAGTATAACATCAGTTGACAATAAGATCACAAAAAACTACAAAAGATCTAACGTAAATTTAGTTCATAATATCAACATTGACAGTAAAGCAATTACTGATAAACTTAAGATTAGCGATAGAGTAGGTAAATTAAGGGAAAAAGAAGCATATATTCTTCCAAAAAACCATAAACTTGACTTCCAAAATAAATCAACCACTAGACTTATTAATCCCACAAGACAAGAAATAGGGAAAATTAGTAAAAAATGTTTAGAAAGAGTAAATAAGCAAATAAAAATATTTTATAAACTAAATCAGTAGGTAAACACTACAGATACCATAAATTGGTTTTGTAACTAAAAGTAAATAAAACCAGTTGCTCGTTCATCCAGTTTGACATTATAAATTATTACCCATCCATATCTAAAGAACTTTTTGAAAATGTTATGGATTTTGTCACTCTTCTATCTGATATTTCCGCAGGTGAAATCAACATCATTAGAAAATGTAGAAATACGGTACTAATCTGTAAACAAGAACAATGGACAAAAAGCAATCAATTTGGATCTTTTGATGTTTCTATGGGCTCTCTGGACTCAGCAGAAGTCACTGATCTAGTTGGTCTCTACATATTATACAACCTCACAAAAAACATTAGCATAGAAGACATTGGCTTATATAGGGATGACGGATTGTTTATAGTCAAAAACTCAAATGGATAAAAGTCTGAAAGAGCAAAAAAAATATCCTTAGAGAAATGAAAATATTAAATCTTAAAGTGGAAATAACATCTAATATTAAACTAGTCAACTTCTTAGACGTAACATTTAACTTAAATAAAGAAACGTATGAACCTTATACTAAAGATAATGCCAACCCAATCTATGTCCACCCACTCTCTAACCACCCAAAAACCATAATCCAACATATCCCCAGATCAATTGAAAAAAGAATCAGCAATAACTCCTCTAATGAACAGTTTTTAACAACCATAAGACCTTTTACAATAAAGCGCTAAAACAAATTAAATTCACCAAACCTAAACCTCCCAACAACAAACACAAAAATAGAGGTAAAAAAATTATTTGGTCCACACCCCTATTTAATCACATGGTTAAAACCAAACTCGGTAAAAGATACTTAGACTTAATTAACCTACACTTTCCTCCTAATAACTGCATAACATTTTTAATAAAAACACACTCAAATTAAGCTATAGCTGTGGCGAACATTTAGAAAAAATAAGAAAACAACAATAAAATTCTAAATGGAAAAAAAACTACTGAAAGGAAAACAACAAAAACCAAGGCGTGCAACTGCACAAACAAAACAGAATACCCCTCACAACAAAATTGCCAAATAACTCAATCAGTATACCTAGCAACAATTTCTACTAAAGAAAATCCAACCCTGACAAAATACTACATAGGTAGTGCTGATAATACCTTTACAGAAAGATATACCGGCCATAAATGCTCTTTTAATAACTACCTACCAAATAAGAACCTCACTTTCTATATATTACTGGGAATTACCCCACAACCAACAGTGTTTTGGAACACCATTAGAAGAACCAGCACGTGCAGTTCCCTGAACTCACCATGTTATCTTTGCCTTATTAAAAAACTTGAAATAATTAAATTTAGTGATAGCGTCAAACTTCTAAACAAAAAACAAGAAACTTTAATTAACTGTAGGCAAAATAGATTACACCTTCTCAGTAATTCACTTATAACCCCTCAAGCTAATACTATCTCATAAAAAACACTTTACCTATCCACTAACGGTAATTTGTCAACATAACTATCATTTTATACCATTCTAATTAATAATTATTGCTGTTGTTATTATTATCTTTTACAGTCTTTACTACAATTACTACTTATAGCCACCATTATATCTATTATTATGATTATTGTGGTTACCATTGTGATCATTATTATTAATATGGCTATTATTATTACCATTTTTAATATGATCAGTATTATTGCAACTACTAATTCTACTATTATTAATAAAATTATTCATATTACCATATGATTACGTTATGATTAATACTACTGCTACTCACTTCTATATTATTAATTTTATTATTTACTATTACCTTCTTATATTTCCTGATTATTTTATTTTTTACCTGACTATTACTTTTTTTATTAATTATTATTGATTGCTATTATTGTTGTTGTTATTATTATTATTATTATTATTAATACTTAACAATGGCGCCATATAGTACTTTTAAATTATTACCGATATTATCATTATTATTATTTTATATTATTTTAATTATCATTAGTATTATACCACTAATAATGTAAACTTAATTACTCTGCCAGTAAATTTGTTTGATTTAATAATTAATTAATGATAATTTGATAAACTTTAAAGGAAAATAAAACCGTGTAAATATAGAATTAGTGACACAATAGATTAACAACCCCTTCCTCCCCCATCTCACACACACGCCTTCACGCTCTTACACATATACCAATTACAACTGATTTGAGAACACACACACGTCTGAACACTCATACACATATAGTCTGCTACGAATTACAGCTGATTTGAGAATATGTGGTTCGCCAAAGTTGCAGAAACTGTTCAACGATTTTTTTAGACATTCTGTTGCATGTATGTTCCCTTTCCACTTTCTGTCTGAATCAACAGACGATTTCATTTTTTCTATCTATCTACCTATCTATCTTTCTATTTATCTATCTATCTATCTTTATTCTCCCCCTTTTTATTATATCTCTCTCTTTTTACTTTATTTTATTATATTTTATATTTTATATTTTTTATATTTTATATTTTGATTTAAAATTTTTGATTCTTAACGGTCCCAAACCACGTGACTTCCTACATTTTGAAATTTTAAATTTATTTTCTTCTTCTTTTTTCTCCATTTCATTCTTACCAAATATGATCTTTACAATGTATCCAAGTCAAAAAGTTTTTAAAGAAGAGTTTTTTTTAGTTTCTAAAGTAACAATTTAGGTAGTGAGCATTAATTCAAAATTTAAAAAAAAATTAATTTGTGTTTCATGCATTCAATGGATGACAGTTAAGAAAAGTTCAGCGTGAAATCACTGTGTAAGTAAAAGTAAAATGATCAAATAGTCAAATGATAGAAAATGCAGAAAAAACTCACTCAATGTTCGATATTAGAATGCCAAATTAAGGATTCCAAGAAAGTGATAATTATATTCTCGGAATATAGCAAACCATATCTTCCAGATATGTTATGTATCAGGAAAATAGATATGCGATCCTGTCTGATTAAAATCAGTTGTAAATAAAGAATAAACATTAAAATATGAAATACAAAATAGACTAAAATTGTAATAGATAATAAACTAAGAAATACGAGGGGGGGGAGTTGTAAGAAACTGCCATAACAAAACGGTGGGGAGGGGGTAGCAAAAAGGGAGTAAAATTAACTTGAGTAAAGTAGAGGAAGAAAGAAAAAGGAAAAAAATAATCATATTGTCAAAGAAACAAGCGAGGAGGGTGGAGAGGCAGAGTTAGAGAGAGAGAGAGAGAGAGAGAGGGTGGGAGTGGGGAGGAAGAGGACTGTTTCGCTATATGACAGACCTTCAGTGTGGTTAGACACGCACATACTTAACGACAAGCTTACTACAGTAAATGAAATCATTGTGGTTATATTAAGCATTTCCAGCTGTCGGGAGTGCCACATATTCTTTTACAGAGCGCTATGCATAATCGTTAATAGTTACCGGCTATATAACTTACCAACGTGCTCAACCCACGAAATTGGGATGGAAGTAAGTAAATATATATCGA
Organism: Sepiola atlantica; assembly: GCA_963556195.1. Taxonomy (NCBI): domain Eukaryota; kingdom Metazoa; phylum Mollusca; class Cephalopoda; order Sepiida; family Sepiolidae; genus Sepiola; species Sepiola atlantica. Next base: position 259,958,288 of record OY744515.1, read on the forward strand.
TAACTCTAATTATGTATTTACATATCAATGTATTTTAAGTAATTTAAAGGTAATACGGAATTAAACTGGAATGGAATTTGGTTTTGCGTTTTGGGGCCTCGTTTGGCCTTCCTTGACACCAAGAGAATGTTTCCAAATTTAAAACATAGAAAATAATATCTGAAGATGTTTGTTTTTTTTGCTGTGAGAACTGCGTCACAGCTAAGGGAGATAATAATAATAATAATAATAATAATAATAATAATAATAATAATAATAATAATAATAATAATAATAATAATAATAATAATAATAATAATAATGATAATGATAATGATAATGATAATAATAATGATGATGATGATGATGATGATGATGATATATATATATACATATATACATATACATACGGTACAATCACGTTGACACACCGGTTCCCGTTAGATCACCGAAGTTAAGCGGCGTCGAGCCTGGCCAGTACTAAATGAGTGACCATTTGGGAATACTAGGTGCTGTATGTGCTCTCTGCTTATCTCGGCATTGTTTCCAGTCGTCTTGTACTACTACTACATGCCATCAAGAAATGCCGACTGTTGGTGATTGCGCAACCCTTGCAATTACAAATTCACGCGCGGGGCACTCATACGTCGAAATCGACGGGAGAGTCCATTATATATATATATATATATATATATATATATATATATATATAATGGTAATAATCCAGGTAAAAACATCCACAGGGTGGTAATCCAAAGAATTTCAACCGGGTTATAAAGAGTGCTCAATATCAAAATAGAGCTTTATATTTATATTTATATTTTTAGGTTCTCTCCAAATATGATCTGAGGTTAAGATCAGTTTCTAACTCTGCCTGATGAGATCTCAGTTTATCATATGCCAGTGTCGCAGATTTTGTATATGTATGTGTAAATAAAAATTATCATATATATATATCAAATTGTAATGAAAAAAAGATGTAAGCGGGGATGGAACTGTTTTAGTTTGTTTGTCTTTTTTTTTGTACCAAGATTCTTTCGAGTAATTACATACTCAACAGGTGGCTAATTTAGTTATTTTTCTTTTCTAAACCTAACGACTTAGCATTAATATTCAGTATACAATGTGAAAATCGTTCCGGTGATAATATGTGCTCTTGAAGTACTCAGGATGGTTGCTTCTACCCAGTGGATTACTGGCATAGCCTTGGCGCGTCGAAAGAATGAAAAGCACTTCTCTCCTCGGAATTCTCGCGCTAAAACGTAAAACGTTTCCTACACGTTTCTTGTTCTTAATATTTGTTTGTATCACTAGATTTTCGGCGAGTGTCTATTTTCTGTCAGGAATTTTGTTAGTTAATTTATTAGGCGGGGAATTGACAAATGAATCTATCTAGCGCCTCTATACGCTTTAGCTTTTTCACCTGTCATACTCCTCCATATATACGTATATTCATACACATACATACATATTTACATATATATATATATATATATATATATATATATATATATATATATATATATATATATATGTGTGTGGGGGGTGTAAAATGAAAAAGGAAAGCCAAAAACTATGTGATTTATGTATTCATCAACGTTTCGTCTTTATTGAAAGACTTCCTCGGGATAAAGAAAGCAATGTAGAAAAATCATACAGAACATTAATTTTAATTTGTAAGAAACTGTCCAAACTTCGGCATGGTTGTTGACAAGCAGAGAATGAAAAACATGAGTTTGGTAATAGCGTTATCAGCAGTGGTTTGTCTCCTTCAAAAGAACGCGAGTAAGAAGAAAATGGAGACTTTTTTCTTTCATTGCTTTCTTCATTCACAGACATGTACAAAATCTGCGACACTGGCATGTCGATGTTATCGATCAACAGCTATTACAAACTGAGATCTCATCAGGTAGAGTTCGAATCCGATCTTAACCCTAGATCATATTCGGAGGGTCCAAATATTATCTAGGGTGAAGATCGGATTCTAACTCTACCTGATGAGATCTCAGTTTGTAATAGCTGTTGATCGATAACATCGACATGCCAGTGTCGCAGATTTTGTACATGTCTGTGTAAATAAAAATAATTATATATAAAAGATCTATTGGATATTGAGCACTTTTTATAAACCCGGTTAAAATTCTTTGGATTACTACCCTGTGGATGTTTTACCTGGATTATTATTATTATTATTATTATTATTATTATTATTATTATTATTATTATTATTATTATTATTATATATATATATATATATATATATATATATATAATCGAAATGAACCTAAACCAATATGATAACGGATAACTTTTACTACTTTGAGTTCGTCTTCCTTCTCCTCCTCCTCCTCCTCCTCCTCCTCCTTATTGGTTTAATTCCTTGCTGTCATTTTAAATTACTACTAATTTATTAACTTACGGCGTTTCCGATCGGCGTTTATATGCCAACTGCTGATGTTGTTCTTTCTTTCTTTTTCTTTTGCTTTTTTTAACATTTCTTTCTTTCTTTTTCTTTTTTGAGCATTTCTTTCTTTCTTTCTCCCTTTCTACTGTTTATTACACGTGACTATTTTCCCCTCAAACTGCGTTCTTTGTATAAATTTGAAAACTTTTCTGTTTTTAATTAAAGTTCTGCTACTAATCGATGATGATTGTATTTTAACAATCGAAATATTTTTGTAGAACTATTCAATATATGTTTTGAGTTTATTTTTCAAGTTGTTGATTTGCTTATCCTTTATTCCATTTTTATTTTTACACACACACACACACAAATATATATATATATATATATATATAGAGAGAGAGAGAGAGAGAGAGAGAGAGAGAGAAGTATTAGTAGACTATCACAATGCAAGAAATGGAAATATGTCGGCGTTGAGAAGTAAGACAAAAACAAGTGATTTTAATTATATATTTTTTCAAAATCTTTTTTTAATAATTTTTTTCCTATATAGCAAATGTTACTTGATTAGGCAAAACTTCAACACTGATGTAATCTGTGTGACCGTGTTTTATAATATATTTCGAGGAAGACCTCTTTGTCAAATGGTAGGTGTTTCAAATCTCAAAAAACGTGTGGATGGCAATATTGCTTATAACGCAGTAAATATTAATATCCGCAGCAAATGTAATGAGACTAAAACTATAACTGATTGTTTTTTTACGAGTTGAATTACTTATTTAACTTTTTTTCTGAATATTTTATATTTGAACCCACCGATGAAATATAAAAAACTAAAACTAAAAAGAAGAGCAAAAAAGAGAGAAAAGAAAGAAGAAAACATTTTTTGTTTATTCGGAGGGGGTAAGTAGGGATAACAGCCAAGAGCGGTGTTCAATTAATTTTTTTTCTAATAATTATTTTATTTGTTTTATATATATATATTTGCTTTTCTTAAAACAAAAAATTTTGTAATTTTTTTTTTTAATTTCAAATTTATTTTCATGATTAACGGCTAAATATGTTTTAATTCATACCCTGGCCAGATTGTGTGTAGCACGCATTACATTTAATGAACGGAACTAATTCTTCAATTCTTGTTTAATTTATTTTTTTTATATTATCATTGTCTACTTAAGAAAAAGAAAAAAGAAAAAAAATTAAGTTATCGAGTCAAGTATGCATATACACTGAACAAGAAGGGAATATGGACTCTTTCTCGAGACACCTGTAAAATTACGATATACAGACAATGAACACTCTTTGAAAGAATGGAAGACCAACGCAAGTTAAGCAGTTACAAATGTTTATTTAGAAAAGTATGGGATGAAATAAGATAAAAGAACAGAAGTAGCAGAAGGGTCTTAATAAATATTCACTTAGACCGAGCGAAGAATACATGTAAAACATCAGCCTGGGAGAAAGAAAGGGCTGAACTTAAATTTTGTCGATGTACATTCAAAGTTTATAAGAAACGTTCAAATGGCTCCGACACATGTAAAAAAATTGTAGTCGGCATCCACGGTGAGAATAGTCTAAATAATTTTCCTCTGTTTCGTATATCGTGGCAATCTGATCAATTGACTATTTTTCAGTATGCCTTTGTCATTCATTAAGGCGGTGAATTACGTTCTCTTTATGTCCGTACAATACCAGACAATTTCGTAATTTCCAATATGCATGTCATTCATCTAAATTTTAGTCGTTTCTTTTTGTCGTTTTTAAGAGCGATGAATTTCGCCTCCCCTTATCCCGGCGATTGTGTCCTCATAGCAGTTTCCTTTGTTTTTTCTTTGTTCTTGGCGGCAAAAAGGGGTTGCACTGTCCCATGTATCAGTTCAAGAAAGAGGCAGAGAGAAAGAGGCAGGTCGCGTGTACTCCCGTGACATTTCATAGATATAGGGAAATGACTAATCCCTTTCCTTTGAAAAGCGTAAAGAATTTAAAAGTGGGAATGGGGCAAAGTCAATCCCGCCGCAATAAACTCTTCGCAAATTGTTCTGTTCTCCCTTTCCTTCCTCTTTTTTCCATCTCCCAAGCTGAGAAACAAATAAAATTTGAAAAGAGAATATATTTTCTCTCGATGACATTTTATTTGCAACATGATCTAGTTGAAGATTACGTTACAATATTTATATATATATATATATATATATATATATATATATATTATTGCAAGCATGAAGGAAAGACGAGTTTTATCGTTCATGATTAAAAGTTAAGCAAGAAAAAAAAAGAAAAAAGGCCAGCCGACCGGTTACGCCCTCTCTTAACAAAGGTAGCATCGAGGGATTAAAAAATTAACGAGGGATTTTAAAATAAAAACGGTAGAAAAGAGAGTAGAGCAAAAAAATAAAATAGCGTTATGGTATATGTATAATGGATGATGAATCCTAGAGACTAGTCCGAATGGACATTCCCGTTGTTTTCAAAAAGACGGACGTTTTAGACGAACGTGGATCGTCACCAAGATTTTTCATGGTATAGTGTGTGAGCGTGACTGAGAATGGTGAAAGAGTCCATGCTAAAATTCCAAGCGCACGGTGTGTTTTTAAGCAAATGGTCTGTAATGAAAGATCCGTGTGTGATATTTTGAACGTCCGTTGACCGGAAGTTTCCATTCCTAATTTTACTCGGAATGTGTTGTTGGACTCTACTATCCAATCTTAACGTCGTCCTACCCACGTAGTCAGCACTGCAACTACATTTAAAATGATAAATTACATTATTTTTATCGTTGTGGTGGGGGGGAGGGTAAAACGTCTTTACGAGAGGACGCCAATAAAGTTTTTGTAGAAAACACAACACACATTCCGATGGCCATGATCAGAAGAATAGGCACCGTCGGACCTGAGTGTATCAGATCTACCTCTTCCAAGGAACTATTGTCTATTTTGGACATTGTTGGAATAATTAAAGAGGGAGAGAGAGGACTACGATAGTACGATGTCCATGCTTAACGATCTAATGGAGCTATCAAGCATGCCCTGGAACTATCCGTGGATGGTCGCCGCCGGCCGTGCAGACCAAAGACGACATTTCTGCCTGAGGCCTGGATAATTTTTACCCCATGAACTCGATATCTAATAAATGTTCCCCTATGTCAGAGCCATTGTTCTAGGAATCCTTGGATGCATGTAATTTGAAATTACGAATATTGCTAGAAACGTGTTGAGAAATTGTCACCTCTAATCACTGAGTAGTACATCCCACATAGTCGGCTTCACACCGCAATGAGAATTGTAAATAGCCAAACGTTTGTGAATGGTGGGAATACTATCGTTGCGATAAGAGGTAAATGTATTCCTCGGCTTGAAAATAATTAGTATTTTCGTTGCAAACAAGAAACGAGAGACAACCGAAACAACCTTGTCATTAAGGATCTCACTTCTAGGGCCTGTTCGTGGCATCTTGTGTTTTTCCGTTTTTTTTAGGAAATCGCTCCAGACAACGCATGAAGCCACTTAATGTAGAGCACTAACAAAATAAAATACTACTTCAAGGTCAAAAACTAGCCAACAATAAGTGTCAAATGGATAGATTCCGACCCAAAAGCAGTAATTCGACCCTCTTTGTCAGAAACATCGCTCATGAAATGTGAGGACTAAAGGGAAGCGAGAGTTACCGAAAGTAAACCGAGGGCCTACTTCCTACTTTCCTAATGTTGTTGAATGCATCGATCACCTGCTTTGTTAAGATCACCTGCTTTGCTAATAACAACCCTACCCCTATGTTACGAAATGCCTCATTTAACTTACAATTTGAACAGGTTACCAGCGGAAGATTCACCGTCGGGTTTTGATAAAATTGATTGTGTGTGTGTGCATTTGCATGTCAAAACTTCAAAGAAGTATATTTCATAGTTTTGATCGAAATAAGTCTGCAAATGTGTAGCCAAATAATGTTTGCATAAACAAAGATATAGGTTTTATACTTTATTTTTATATATATATATATATATATATATATATATATATATATATATATATATATATATATATATATATTTATTTATTTTGGTGCAGAAAAATTAGTACAACATTCGTACCGTCGGTTTCAAGCACAGAAGGACTTAACCATCCGGCTCTCTTCAGCTTCTGTTGTCATCTGTTTCGGAAATGTGAAGTCAGGTGCCACTCTTGTTTGGACGCGTTATTTGCTTAGAGTGTTATGTATGTTTGTTTAAATTTAGTGTAAGGAATGTTTAATAATGTTTGAAAAAAGGGTGGGGGTGAAAAGTAACAGTTGAGATTTAAACCGGAAAAGATTTAAAGAGATATAAAAAATAAATAAAAAATAAAAAATAAAAAATATTTCTATATAAATCCCGTGAGCCAATATGAAGAATATCGTATATTTGGCCGTTACTGTTTTGGGGTTTAATGATGTGTCTTCTAAAGGGATTAGGGAGAGAAAATGGGTTTAAAATTTATGCTTATGAAGAGATAAAAAGGTTAAAGGAACAACATTAATTAGATTCAATATATATATATATATATATATATATATATATATATATATATATATATATATATATATACATTGTATACACATACATATATATTATTTACATACAATTAAGATGTCATCGTCGTGTGCCCATGTTTTACTAAGAATTATGGTTTCTAATCTGTCCGATCTTAATATAATATTTGTGTATATTAGTAATCTGTTCGTATTTATCTGTTCTGATAGTGGCACGTGAATTTACAGATTAGAATAGTCATAGTATTTCGCATATAATATTTTTCCGTGTATTGTTATTTAATTCGCAAGGAAGCAAGTAATTTGATAAACTTCATAAAACTTACTGGTAAATATATGCTTCCCCGATTGCAAATCTTTGCGAGGTTCTAAGCTACAAATGATATGATTTAGAGCTAAGTAAATAATCATGACGTTCGGATTGTCGGTATCCACTTCAGCAGCGCCACCTCCTCGTGCATCTGATGAACAATATTGTAACATTATCCCGATTCGTCTTGGAATTCACATCCAATAGTCAAGATTTCGTTGTTTATTACTGTTAAAATTCACGATATCTCCGTGATGGTACCAATATAGTCGCGGAATTTGAATAGGTGATTCTTTTGCTCTTCCGTTTTACATATAACTCTAAGTACTGCTTCCGGTGTAATCATTTCGGTGTAGTGCTTCCAGACATTTTATGCGTCTCACCAAATACTAATGCAAAGCGGCAGCGATGTACGTTCAGGTTTCAAAGATCACTTTCATCGTGTATTATATTCATTTTTTTATTATCAATACGATCTTCTCATACAGCGTAACCCCAAAAATGTCATCCATGGAATCGTTAATAACATTCACAATCCAAAAATCGTACAAATAAATTTCAGTCTATGCCTTACTTATCCACCAATATTATAATATATAATATAATATATATGATTGCTTTCGTTCAGTCTCGAAAGAGGGTGGACACCCCCTGTAATGGTGCCTGCGCCGCGTGTAATAGTGAGAGCGAGGTTATGTAATCCTTAACCATTCCTCTCCTGAGTCGACACTGCGTGATTCCAATGGCATAGAGAAGTGCAGGACGATTAGAAACAATGTTGTGATAGCACATACAGCGCATGGTATCCCCAAATATATATATATATATATAAGCATAAATTTTTATTTATACAAACATTATTGGTTACATATGTGCATACATGTTTCGGTTGTACTTTCCCAAGAAAGTCAACCTCATCAGACCGAGAATCTTTCAGGATAGATTCTCGGTCTGATGAGGTTGACTTTCTTAGGAAAGTGCAACCGAAACATGTATGCACATATGTAACCAATAATGTTTGTATAAATAAAAATTTATACTTATAAACAGCTCTACTTAGTATTGAGCACTTTTTATAAACACTTGAGTTTCTACGGATTTACATTTACAGAAACCAATACATGTACGATATATATATATATATATATATATATATATATATATATATATATATATATATATATATATTATCGGTATAATAGCGAATTGAACCTTACGAATTGTTTCACAGGTTAAAAGTTAATTATTTAACTTACAGTAAATACTGAATATTTATTAGTAAATTTTTTTATGTCCTTTATAAACTTTTTGAATATTTAAGGCACACTTGAAAGCACTTTAGATAAGGTCAACAGATAAAAACATTACGGCTATTTTTACGCATGCGTGCATCCATAATTTCAGCGTTATCGTAGAAAATAAAATACTTCGAAATTTCTCATCGACCATCAAATTCTTTCTCTCTGATCTGTCTATAAAAGTAGTTGTTGAAGGATAAAAGTCTGACGCACATAGAATCAACGCCGGTTTGGCTCAAAGATCCATTCTAGGTTCAACGTTATTCCTAATCTTTATCAATGATCTTCTAATCTTATTCTGGGATTATTTGTTAACATTTACGCAGACGACACAAGTGTCTATCAAAAAGAAGAGCACTGGTGACCATATTCTCGCCGATCCTTTCCCTTTTGACTTGTAGCACGTGGTGCATATCGGAAAAAGTGACTTGTTACCTTTAACACATCTAAAACCAAGCTCCTCTCCTTCCACCACCAACGCTCAGATCCTTGTCTTTCCTCAGTTGAAATAAATGGTACTCTTCTTAGGGAAGTCTGTTCTTTGATAAACTTCTAGTACTAACTATCACTCCAGACCTGAGATGGAAGACTTACATCAAATCTGTTGATAGGATCGCTGGCAAAACGGTTGGATCATTCTGCTGCCCCAGAAAGTACCTCATTCATGATGTGATCTTTCTGTGTAAGAATCAAATACGTTCTAGGGGAAGGTGCTACTCAGAGAACTCTTTCCAACCTTGACAGAGCACAACATCGACTCCGCCATCCAGTGGGTCTTTTCTCGCCCTCTACTGTCCCTTTCTTACAGAAGAGACGTTTCTGGTCTTTCTTTACGAATCGCTATTTCAGTGTGATGAGTTTGATGAGTTCCAATCTTTAGTTCACCTGAAAAACATTCAGAGCAAGAACTCGATTCTCTACCGCCACTGCAAAAATACTTTCCTTTCTTCCTCTGTGTACATAAAACCAGAGTTTCCATGAACGTAGTTTCTTCCCAAGAACATCTCATCTGTAGAACACAGTGCTGCGATGCTGCTTCTCTGTAGACTGCAACATGGTCGCGTTCAAGTCCACATTTAAGAAATACTTGTCCCACCGTCCCTGTAAGTTATCAAATGTTGTTGCTTCCGTCCATCATTTTTAATCTTCTCATAGTATAGTTCAGCATCCAAACTGACAATCTCATTGATCCTCATCTTCGAGTAGCTTTTCGCCTTCCTAAGTGATAACTCATTAGTATAAAAAGAATGGCATCAAACTTTGGTACGCTGACGCTAACTATAAACTGTCAGTTTTAATTTTATTTCACCCTTCCTTTTGGGGGAAACCGCCATTTCCTGATTGGCATTAAATGAATTATGGTGAAATTAAAGTGTTCTTTATTAAACCGTTAATGGCCACATGTGGTCAATACAGCGTTTAAATCGAGTATCATCATTTTGATCGGCTGTGTATGCGGACGTCTTGCTAACGGCAATATAGTTGCCTCAACAAAACACCAATATGAAAAATGATTTATGATTTTATTTCAGGACTTAAAAATATCTTTTTAAAACATGATCGATATCATTCCAAATCTCGACGAATACAAAAGGAAATGAGTGGCGCTGCCATTTCTGTATGCATGTCGACGTCTTGAAAACGGAAACATAGTTGAGGCAAGGAAAACGAACATAAAAAGTAAATTACTTTTCTCTTTCAGGACTTAAAACTTACTATTAACATCTCTAAGATATGGATTTAATAGTAGAGAAAAGTAGACCCTCGAGTCTTGGTTGAGAAACTGATTTAGCAGAAGGAAACCTCCGAAATAACACAAGTCTATCTCTGCGTATTCCAGCATTGTTTCCAGTCGTCTGAGACGTCTCTTTGCCATTAGACTTAAGTAATGCCGGTAGAGGAGAACTGTGATTGGGATTGCGTAACCCTTACTTCACTATAGACTCATCGCCAATGTAGACTTATAGAAGTATACAGTCTCTCTCAAGATTGAACAAAGAGTTTTATATATTAATATATATATATATATATGTGTGTGTGTGTGTGGGGGGGGGTGTCACCCACACACGCACACACACACACACACATATATATATATATATATATATATATATATATATATATATATATATATATATATATATATATATATATAAAACAATTTTGCTACATACCAACTACCAAAATGTTATTCATCTTAAATGGAAAGTATGTGGTAAAACATATATTTTCAAACACACACACAGATATATATATATATATATATATATATATATATATATATATATATATATATATATATATATATATATATATATACCGCTTAGGAAGTGGAAAAATACAAAGAAAAAAGCTATGTTTCTATCGCCAGTAAAAACAATAACAAAAACTACGTAACATTATAGCGATAAAAAATCGTACATATTTCGGCAAGATGTTTGTGGTCGGGTGATAAAACGCCAGACTGCAGACAGTAATATCCTAGGTTCGATCGTTGCCTAGGTGAGTTTTGATAATGAGGGCTGACAGCCAGAAACACGTGCCCATGGATTCCTTTCATGCGTACTTAATAATCAATTAATACATATATTTATATTTATATATATATATATATATATATATATATATATATATATATACATATATATATATATATATATATATATATATATATATATATATATATATATATATATATATATATATATATGAAGCCATTTTTAAGTAAAATCATAAGTAGAGCACTATATAGACATTTACCTATAGCCTCGGTGCAATGTTCCGACTCTGTCGTTGAGTTCTATCGGATGTCTTGATATTTATACTCGCTGCTTTCAGTGTAAATATCAATTTATTTCTCTGTCATCATGTGATAATTTCTCGTGGCCTAAGAGACTAAGTGAACGCTTCTAGATTCAACGTATCTCTGTGAACCGGGTTCGTTCTCTGTGACCGTCTGAGATTATTATTTTCCTGCGCTGATAGGAGCCGTGAACTCGAAACGACGTCGTATGTAGGTAAAATATTAATATATATATATAATGTTAGTTGAGATCAATTAATATAATTTGAACATTGTTTCAAGAATTCAAAAGAAACTACAATTTGGCGTACGATCGTTTCCAAGACTTTTGGGGAATATTTTATTGTCTATTATTTTTGTATGATGCCAAAACGTATCTTTGTCAGATGTCTCTTGATATATACTTGTTTATAATAAATATGTTTAATATATACATACGTATATGTTTCATCTTGACCAAGAATCATCAATGTGGCTAGATATAACTGTACCACCGGTCTCAGGATTCGAACCCTGGACTGATGTCACACACACACGCGAACACACACATGTACATATATATATATATATATATATATATATATATATATATATATATATAAAGATAGAAGAAATAAGAGTGATAAACATGTACGAATGTCCAGATTTATTTCAAACTTCGATTGGTCAATGCAAGGTATATTCTGTAATAAAATTATGTTCATTATTCTTTCCTTAAGCCAAGGCTTTTCAAAGATCGAAATTTTATCATTAGAGGAATTATATAGATAGATAAGTTGGCAGTGGAAAAGCCAAAATTCAACATTTGAAAAAATATTATTAATGTTGAATTTTGGCTTTTCCACTGCCAACTTATTTATCTGTATTATTCCTCTGATGATAAGATTTCGATCTTTGAAAAGCCTTGGCTTAAGGAAAGAATAATAAACATAGTTTTATTACAGAATATACCTTGCATTGAACAATCGAAGTTTGAAATAAATCTGGACATTCGTACATGTTTATCACTCTTCTTTGACCTATCTTTATAATTGCTCTGTCTCGTATATTGAGCTTAAACCATTTCACTATAGGTTCTATCTACTAAAAGTGTACTTTTAGTTTCATATATATATATATATATATATATATATAGAGAGAGAGAGAGAGAGAGAGAGAGAGAGAGAGAGAGAGAAGGAGAGAGAGATAGAGAAAGAGAGAGAGAGAGGGAGAGAGGGGGGAGGGAGAGACAAAGATAGAGAGAGAGAGAGAGAGAGAGAGAGAAAGACAGACAGACAGACAGATATATATATATATATATATATAGAGAGAGAGAGAGAGAGAGAGGGGGGGGATATAGATAGATAGATAGATAGATAGATAGATAGATAGATAGATAAAGAGAGAGAGAGAAAGACAGACAGATATATATATATATATAGAGAGAGAGAGAGATAGATAGATAGATAGATAGATAGATAGAGAGAGAGAGAGAGAGAGAGAGAAAGACAGACAGATATATATATATAGAGAGAGAGAGATAGAGAGAGAGAGATAGAGAGAGAGAGAGAGAGAGGGGGTTATAGCTGCACGTCAGTTCAAATGAGAAAAAATTGTTTTTAACTTTAAATCACAATAAAATAAATAAAACAAAACATTTTTTATTATTAGATTATAAATTAATCAGTGTAGTATTGAGGTTTATAGAAGCAACAACTGTATAGTGTGAGAATCGAAAGATGACATAAGAACTAATAGCGAACGATTTGTCCGCACGGCTACCGATCAAGCGAAAATATTTTATCTTTTTAACCTACCTAAACAGACAGTTCATGAGTTCGTCGTAGGGATAGAAAATTTGAAAAAATATGCTTTACCTCTCCATATAAATCTTAAATTGTACGATTGTCTAAAATAAAATAAAAAGTTTCATTTTTGATTTAAAAAGAAAAAGGATATCAAGTAAGTACGCTGATTTGACTAAAACAAATCTTTACTTTTTTTCTTACTGGTTGTGTTTGTCTAATAATGAAGAATATTAACCTGGAAAGGGAACCCTGAAATGACGGAACATTTGTTTCTAATGTTATTTTAACTTACTTTTTATTTTGAATAATGAGTTTTTAATTATTTTCAAGAACTTTTGACATCGATGAGGATATCGGATCGAATGTGTTGATTTCAAATCGGCGGTTAGTTTGGCTCTTAGTTCAATCGTTTAACTGTGATGTCGCGACACACATACACACATACACACATACACACATACAGACAACTTTGCTTTATATATAAGCAGTAAAATACCGGTCCTAGGACGGGTATAAGCAATAAATATATTATTAGTTTGAAATTGTTATGCTTTTTCTTTCTTTAGGTACGGGTTTAGGGGCACCTCCCCAAATGGTAAAGTTTATTAAAAAAAATACATAATGAGCCCACATTACTCACCCTGTTGGCGAGAATATATATTCTATAATTCTAAATGATAAGTTCAATAGTTAAGAATTTTACTAAGCGCATCCATATTACTGATACTTTTAAAATATATTACTTATATAACTCCGAATTTTATGTGGAGCAATTCTTTTCTCTATTAAATCGTTGTTATCAAACTTATTTTTTTTAAGTTTGGGGAAAGGGTACGAGTTTGGGTTGGCGCACACACTAAATTGTAAAATTTATTAAAAAATATTGTATACATGTTACTTAAAGTGTTTCCGATTATATATATTCCAAAATTCATAATGATCGGTTCATTAGTTTAGGAGTGTATTCAATACAACGATATATATATATATATATGTATATATATATATATATATATATATATATTACCTGTAACTAAACAAGCCCTCCCCCTCTCCTACTCCATAGTTCCATCCGCTAAACCTTCTCTTCACACTTCCCTAATTTCACACGCCTTTCCCACTTTTTACTGGCTTCGTCTTCGACCAGAAAATTCTCTCTCAGACATTAGATTCGATCGAACTTGAAATATATACAACATTTTAAACTCAACTCCTTAAAAACTATTTCCATTCGCGGTCCACGGAAGTATTTTAACATGGCGTAATTCTCAAATTTACATCCTAATAAGTGCTTTTTATCTACGGTTGAATTGAATATCATTTTATTGGATTTACTACATTTTGAACATTTTTAACGCAGTCTCCGCGAAATCCCTTTTCCATCTTAAAATCTATCATCACCAGACATTTGTCTACGGACATTCACCAACTGGACCGACTATATATTTTGATAACCATTTTATACACACACTCTTACTTTCTATTACTTTATATTGTTTTTAAAAATTTTCAAATTTTGAATTTTGGCTATTCCCTGCCAACTTATCCATCTATGTAATTCATCTGATGATAAGATTTTAATCTTTGAAAAGCCTGGCTTAAGGAAATAAAAATAAACAGGTTTTTATCGAGTACACCTTGTATTGACCAATCCGAGTTAAAATTCGCACATCTGTATCTTTCTTCCTTCATTTATCTTTATAATTGCTATATCCCATATATTGAGCTTAAATCATTTCACTATAGGTTCAATTCTCTAAAAGTATACTTTTAGTCTCATATTTTATTATATATATATATATATATATATATATATATATATATATATATATATATATATATATTAAGTTATACATTTTTAATATTTTACCTACGTAGGATGTTGTTTCGAGTTTACGGCTGTCATCAGCGTAGGGAAATAACAATCTCAGACGGTCACAGGGCACGAACCCGGTTTACAGAGACACCTTGAATCTGGAAGCGTTCACTTAGCCATCGAGGCCACGAGAGATTGTCACGTGATGACGGGGAAATAAAGTGATATTTATATTGAATCTGTAAGCGTTCATATGAGCATATACACATACCTAACTTTATATGTGCGTTTCCCAAATGTTCAAATTTACATAAAAAAAAAAAACAATGTGCCCATTTTACTCAGCGTGTTGATTAGAATATATATTCCCAAAGTCATCATGATCCACTTATTAGTTTAGGAGATTATCCTTTACAAACACTCACACACACACATATATATATATATATATATATATATATATATGTGTGTGTGTGTGTGTGTGTGTGTGTGTGTGTGTGTGTGTCTAAAGAAGCTTTGAGTCATTTTAAACAAAAGTAAAGAAAAAAAAAAAGGAAAGTACAGTTTAAACTCAGAGAGAAACTAACTAAATCCAAGATATCGCAGACTTAGCATTCGTTGGAAAATTCATCAATAAAAAGGGGGATTCAAGTATCTAACAGTGAAACAAAAATAGGGGACCTTAACTTAAGCGTGAAATATTAAAACGGGGATCATCAGCTTTTTACAATGTAACTGTTTTGGAGATTTAAAAACAGGACAGTTATAATATTCATGGCTCTACAATGGTACTGATCAAACGACCATTTCCACAATAATAAAGTGTAAAAATAATTCAGCTTAAATTTCACTAATATATACATAAATAAATAAATAAATAATAATAATAATAATAATAATAATAATAATATAATAATAATAAAAATAATAATAATATATTACCCTTAAGACTATATATATATATATATATATATATATATATATATATATAACGATTAAACGTATTCTATGTAGATAATAATTAAAAATACTTATTAAATACTTATGTGTAGTCCCTTCTTATGAGTAATAATAGAAGCTGTACAAATCTAAGCTATAATGCAAGATCCTTCCCGTTGAACACTTCGTCCCTCTCCACGACAATCAATAAGGTTTAATTCTCATCTGGTAGCCTCATTGATTAGAGCGCTCGGAATTGGAGTTAAATTCAACTCTTGTTCCGGGGTTCGAATCGTGCGACTTGTCAACCCAATAACGGAGAAAGAAAGAAGAGAAAAAGAAAAAAGAAAAGATGAATTCACACTCTAACATTGAAACGGGAATTTGTCGCTTTAAAAAAGATTCAGAGACTAAAGTACTTCGTACACGCTCACACACACACATTACACGTAAAAGATATTAAATGTGCACATGTATAATTATAGTCACACACACACATAAGGAACATTCACACACCCGAACTTAGATACGCGAAAACGGCGTTAGTAGAAAATGAACACAGAAAACCGGTTAGAATAACTTTTTAATAACGTTTCAGCTTGTCAAAACGTTACATCTATATATTAATACGATAGCGTGTGTGTTCGTGTGTCACGCTTCCGGCAAAAGCTCTGCGCATGCGTGCCGCACCTAATTTTGAAATACATTCAACTAGCCTGCGTTTAGAAATACATACATCTGTTTCCCTTTTGCGCAATGGTTAGTTAGGTAATATTTTTTACTTCGGGCCGACTGGTTTATAGTTCGATCCCAACCAACCTCTAAGATTTTTATTCTACATTTCGAGGGGAAGGGGAAGAAATAATACATTTTTTTATCACCTGGTTAAAAACTACTTTTTTGTGTTGCTTAAAACTTAAAACTATTTTTTGTTTTTATGTTGGCGTTTTTAATGGCATTGTCTATTTAATTACGTTGACTGCTTAAAAAGTGGGGTATCGGCCAGTATTATTTTGTTGTTTTTTTTTTTTTTTGAACGGATGGCATATCAACCTTTTTTAGTAGATATGCGCAGTGTCCATCGTACACGAGTTACTATTTTAAACAATTATTTCACTCTTATCCAGAATGGGGGGGGGGGCTCATAATAAAGCAAGCATAACTTACTAACAAATAGAGGGTGCTTTGTTACATTAGGACCCGTATTGAAAACATCATTTCGTGTAATTTACACGGGTTCCGCTAGTTATTATTATTATTATTATTATTATTATTATTATTATTATTATTATTATTATTATTATTATTGTTATTGCTGTTGCTGTTGTTGTTATTATTATTATTATTATTATTATTATTATTATTATTATTATTATTATTGTTGTTGTTGATGCTGTTGCTGTGCTGTTGCTGTTGTTGTTGTTATTATTATTATTATTATTATTATTATTATTTATGCTTATTCACCCCAAATAAGGCACATTGCCACTGGGACGTAAAGGGGTACTATTAGGGGTCATGCTATTAGTAAGGAGATATCTGTTCGCATTGCATTTAAATTTCATGCGAGTACAGTCTGGTAAGCAGGAAACAGGGAGGGAATTCCAAAGTCTATCAGTTCGAGACCTCTACAGTGAAGGGGTGGGATTTTGCTGTGTGTCGGGTTAGTCGGGGGTATTTACGTCGATGGGCATCATTACTACGAGTTTGTCAGAGAACATTCCATGAAAGTACTTGCGAAACACGCACAGGGATGCAACATTGCGGCGATGGGACAGATGTTAGAGCTTGGTTGACGGTGCGGGACATTATTACAAGTGTGTTAGTTTCGTGTATCAAAAATACGGTTTGTTTGCATTTTGAAAGAAAAAATAAAGAAAAACAAGAACAGATATTCGTAAGATGCGTCCTTTAGCAATGTGACATACTGAGATAAATACTATTGAAAACTTTAGTGTGACCGACCGACCGACACGCAGAGTCTCATCTAAAGATAATAGGTCTCATCTTGGACTCATCTAAAACTCCAAATAGATCTGCACTATCTTCCATACCATCTAGACCTGGCACTGTACCAGTTTTCTTTTTCATAAACTGAAAACTGCTCTCAAAGGTTTGACTCTTATCCTTCGTAATTAGGTAATTACGTACGAAAGAAATTGGCACCCTATCAATATAGAATACTTTCATGTTTTTAGAGACAATGGACACCAGCTGAAAAAAGGTAGCTGTGCGAGTTTATTTATAATGAAACGAGAGTTGCGCCACGGCATGCCGAGTTCGGCTTTGATCCGAGGACGTCCTAAAAAAAATTATGGAAATCGCTCCAGACAAGGCATGAAACCACTTGATGTAAGGAGCTAACAATAATGAAATATGATTATCGCAAAGATAGGAGATGCCTATTGACTTTAGTCTTGAAAAGACCAAGTCTATAGGAAAGAAAGAAAACAGTCAGCAGGATAAGAGTTCCATAAGCTTGCAGTTCTTGGGAAGAAGCTACTGGAATATGAAGCTGTATTAAAATGAGGTATCAAAACAGTGAATTGATGGAGACCACTAGACCAACGAGTTAAACAAGCCGAAACAAAGGAAGCAGAAAATAGATCACACAATTCTAAAGAACACATGCCATAATAGTATTTATAGAAAAGAGTGAAACTAGCAACATCACGTCTGTGAGAGAGAGGGGGCAGAAAAGAAGAAAGGGTGGGGCCAATTAAATTACAGACATGAAATGTTAAATATCCTTTTCATTTAATATTAAAAATGATTAATGAATTCGCCAAAATATCAAATTCCAAAAAGAAACAATAAAACAAAATTAAACATTTTTTATATCTAATAGCCAATGAAAAAGTTTCATTTAATTTAAAAATTAAAAAAATAAACAGTTTTATTTATTTCTAATAGCCAATGAAAAAGTTTTACGTAATTTAAAATTTTAAAAATTACACAGTTTTTTTAAATTTCTAATAGCCAATGAAAAGGTTTTTACGTAATTTAAAATTTAAAAACTTAAGCAGTTATTTTATTTCTAATAATTTTTTAATAATAACCAATGAAAACGTTTTACCTAATTTAAAATTTACAAAATTAAACAGTTGTTGTACGTAGCCGATAAACAAGTTGTTGTTTTTCTAATTTAATTTAAAAACAATGTTTCCTTATTTAATTTTTTTTTAATGTTGTTCTTTCTATTCATACTTGACGAACTTGGCTAAACTTGAGCGTCGCTTATTAAAATTCAAATCGTTTATATGTCACATGATATGAACTAACCAATTAGATAGCCAGAACTTAATTTTCGAAAATTGCAATTTACGAATTTTCAAAAATCACTCTTCGAATTTAGAATGGCCACAGTGTGCCATTTTTTGAATTATTTAATAATGGTGAAAAAAAATTATAAAACAAAAAGTGATAAATGAGGTTATATGATTTTAACAAATTATACCATTCAGCTAACCAATGTTGTCATATTAGCTAAACACTAGATCCGCAGAACTTTTGTATTGATGCAGTTAGTCAGGGACTTGGGTAAGGGGCTGGTCGGCATTTCCTCTCTATTTGGTTCTGATGAAGCATTGTCTTAATGAAAAAGCAGGTCCCTTTGTTGTGATGTGTCCGACAAGCTGTGAGCACGCAAGCTGGAATAAATGGTTGTTTACAAAAGTGGCAAACACAGTTTTGTCTTTGAAAAATATATACTTTATTATATTTAACTAACACCGTGAGTCCATTAGATTAGGATTATAGTCTCAAATCTTCCAACCAGTTTGTGTTGATTCGTAGCTCGTGGCTGATATTTTGCACCCGAGAAAAATCTGTTATACAAATAAAAACACCCCCAAATCCAACCCAGCAACCCATAAGCAAATAGCGTTTAAACTTTGAAAGTTTATATAGCAAGGCCGGCAACTGTCACACGCCTCAATTATGACACCCTATCTCGGTAAATAGCAAATGCAGATGTTAACTTTTGACCCCCGCACACTGGTTGACCTTTCGAGGTATCTCAAACAGGACAGACTGGCACTCTGGTGTCACAAGTGTGACACAAGATTGACTTAACAAGAGAGCAGTGTCTTTTAAAGATCAGCATCCTCCTATTAGAAAGTGCCAGAAAACTTGACGCAAACAAATATCAAAGACAGATATTTTTAAAAACTCTTGTTTTATTCTTTTTATTTCCTTTTGCAGGAAAAAGTAATTGTCTGCGATTCGTCATCCACATCGCTGCGGATGTAACAAAATAATCAGGTTCACATCCGGCTATTCAATTCGTAGCTTTAAATTGTTAAGTTGTAATATTAATTTGCACCAGCGTGGCGGATTCTTCAATCGTCACAGATGGCTCGTCATCTTCTTCGTTGAGAGAAATAGCTGTTCGTCTCTGACTCATAAGTAGTTAGCTCATTGAGTCGAGACGTCTAGTTGTGAAGGTGATCGTAGTGATATGATACAGCAGCCGAAGTTTCTATGTCTTCTTCCCTCCTTGAAGCTGTAATAATATAACAAAATGAAAGTAAAACGTCAACATTTCCGTCCAATTGCGTCATGTTGTTTATGTTTTCTTTTCACAAATTACGTGAGCTTCTCCTCAATCTATTTGAGGAGAAGATAGCGCTTTAAAATAAACAAAAATCGCTTACTGGCCAAAGAGAACACTCTTTTCCCCTCTTCGCCACGTTTCATTTAGGACTTCCTGTCCGTGACGTCATATCCTGACATATAATTTTAATTTTTGACTTCTAATAAAATTTTCAATTTCTCTGCTTAACTTAACCCTTTGTGGAAAATGCTGTTTATAACACAACTTTTATACACCATCGTCTAAATGTTGCTACGCGCAATAAAAAGAGTAATGAAACCTACAATTTACCCGCTGGGCACTATTATTACAAAAACAGTGACTCAAATAACTTTAAATTTATATTTTATTTCATAAGTGTGTTCAATCACGACCATCGTAATATAAACAGGCCAGAGCACTGAAAAATGACGTCATAGTCTCAAGTAACAAACTAGTTATTACAATAGTCGTGGCTTAGTTCGTTGTGCGACGAAAACAGCATCGTTACTTTTATTAAAAGAAAATTAAAATTCAAATAGATGTGTAGCGTCTTCCACGCCGTTTACGCTTGGCGCCATACCAGCATTTGTTTCGAGAAACCGAAAATTACTATCAAATTTAAGAAATTTGAAGATATGAAAAGCATTAATAATTAGGTAATTACACATTTAAAAAATTGGCATACATTCAATTAGGTATGAGCAAATCTATTCCTGACTAAAACGTTTTTAAAATAAAAAAAAAAGTTCATTCTTTCCAGTTAAATGTTTATTTTATCTCAAATATAATTGGCCAAAGTTAATCGGAATGAAAGGAAAAGTTTTATACGTATGCTAATATTTGAGGTTAGAGTTAAAACGTTATTGATGGCAGCTAACAGAGCAGTACATTTTTTGTATTCTTTTCAAATGTAAAATCGGCTCTCGAGGTTTGATTTAACGGGTGTTAACAAACTGGATTAAAAATAAGGATATACCTTGAACAAATGGGGGAAATATTTGTTTTCAGGAAAAGATACGTTTAATGTGTGTTGAGTAAAATTTTCGTAGAGACTTTGAAAATCACGCCTAAAAGATTTCCATTACGATAAGTTTTTCGATCTCAAGCGTTTTTTATTATTATTATTCATTTTAAGACCCTTAATGGACTGTTTCAGGTCGAAATAATTATTGTGTATTATAAACAGACTGTCACTTAGCTATAAGCAAGGTTCCGATAACGTTCGTTGAACTCTCTAGATTGTCTGCTGTTTACTGTCAGCTGTATTTAGGCATAAATAGACCTTAATTTCTCCTGTATCACGTGATAATTTCCTATGGCTTTGAAGACAGAGCGAAAGCATGCATCCTGGGTTGACTCTGTGAACCGAGTTCGCGCCATGTGAATGTCTGATACACTGATGAGAGCGAAAGCTTGAAACGCCGGCGTATGTAAGTAAAACTTTAATATTTATTTATAAATATATATATATATATATATATATATATATATATATATATATATATATGTGTGTGTGTGTGTGTGTGTGTGTGTGTGTGTGTGTGTGTGTGTGTGT
Organism: Sepiola atlantica; assembly: GCA_963556195.1. NCBI lineage: Eukaryota > Metazoa > Mollusca > Cephalopoda > Sepiida > Sepiolidae > Sepiola > Sepiola atlantica. The sequence continues at coordinate 259,980,279 of OY744515.1, forward strand.
GTGTGTGTGGTAGACAACCGCTAAAGTATATAACCCTCGGTATATAGTCCTCGGTCGAAAGAGAACGGTCTATGAAATATAAGTAACTAACGCTGTGCTGCAAGGTTAATCGAAAGCACATGTAGACTTGGTCATTTGATTCTTGCCTATGTTCTCTAATCAAGAAGAGGGTGCTCCGAAAATAAACTTCTAGTCCGTGCATATGTTTGTCAGAGTTTTTACGATATAGTGGGAGGTATCGAATCATGCAAATATGATGTGAAGAGAGTTACGATTGTGGGTTTATTTCACTTAGTGCAAGTATATCCGGGAAGTTTACTAGGAGAAAGGTTTCTACGTCGTTGATTTTGCCAAGTTTAGGTTTGTTTCTTTTTTTTGTATTATTATTTTAGTTTTAGATAGAGTGGGGGTAAAGTGGTAGCTTGTTTGGTGCCAATAAGCTCACACATCTAAACTATTAGTCGAGACTCTATCCATAGGGGTTGTGGCCTCTGGAAAGCCAATCGGGGATAACTGTAGGGTTCATTTCCATGTACAGTTACCCACGATATTATACAACTGTTGATGGAGCAGCCGTTCTTAGCGCTACCTTAGAGTTGGAGTTCATGCACTACTAGTCGAAAACAGCAGCCAGACAAGCTGTCTAACCTATATCCTCAACCTGTCGAAACAACAGCAACCCAGACTAGTCATATAAGACTTAGTGACAAAAACTATTTCCCAAGTTGTCAAGATAGAGAAAAAGAGAAATGGCGTTTATTGACCTAGTCAGGGAACAAAACCAAACAATGGGTGTCTTTGAGGTGTCCCTGCGCTTGTACCTCTGGCTAATAGACAAAGACGGAGTGCAAAGGCAGAGCGCATCTACTTCTTAAGAAATTTTAGGTATTGCAATCCGAATATTTTGTTTGAGACTCCAGCTATAGGAAAGTTATCGATCAGGACTAAGGAGGCCTCCCTCACCCAACGGTTTGCTGCCAAGACGTGAGTAATCAGTAGCACAGCTTTATATCAGTTTTCTTTCTTCTAGAAGGATGACCTGACAAGGTCTACGGGTCCATCACACCGAGATGAATGATCCTGCACCCGTGTACTAGTCAGGTATTTCAGAGCCTCCGCAAGAGAGAAAAAGAAATTCCATATACATACCTATATATGTATATGTAGATCGAATAATTTTTAACGTCACCTCCCAGAGATAACAGAAAATTGAAGATAGGTTCCCCTCTCATAAGTAATATCTACTGAGGAGACATTTCACCGGTCAGTAAGGTGGGTGAGAGGGCTAATCTACTTTTGTATAAGTCAGAACAAAGAACACGTAGCTATGATGTCACAGAATAGGAGAAAAAGTATAAAATACGTAAAAAAAGAAAGATATGAATGAAAAACTAATTTAAATAAAAGTAAAAATCACAAGAGAGATGAATAATTTAGAAACAAAAAGCAGAAAAAAGAAACATTTTAACAAGTTCTGAAATGCCGGGTTTTGCATCTTTATTTATTTTTACTGATTCTCTCTCTTCTGATCTGGTACAACGGTATAAAAGCGGCTTGTTATAACATTTCCAAAACCAAGCTTCTCCCCTTTAACCACCAACACGGAATCATCGTTTTGCCTCAGTTGAAATGTATGGTTGAAATGTATGGTTGAAATGTATGGTAGCACATTGCTTTGACAAGGTCCTAGGACTAAATTATATCAAGTATGTTGTTTAAGTCGCTGGAAAATTGTCGGATCATTCTACCGTTCAAGAAAGTACCTGATTTCTAATAAAATTATCTCCCTGTATGAAAGTCAGATACGGCTGAAGATAAAGACTATTGCCACATCTGGGGAGGCACTCTCTCCGGCCTCGACAGAATACAACATCGACGATCTCTTCTCTTCTCTACAGCCACTTTATCAAAGAAGAGACAATATTTCGATAGTAGATGCTCGACTGAGCTCCAATATCTGCACCCTCTTCGTAAAACTTTCTCAGCAAAGAACTCGTATTACTACCAACATTACAAAGAACTCTTCTCTCTTCCGCTGTGTACCTTAAATTCAACGGAACTTCCGTGAACAGAGCTTCATTCCAAGAACTTCCCACATGTGGAACACCTTACCGCGGAGCTTCTTCCTTACGGACTACAACATTGTCGTTTTCAAGTGCAATGCCAACAAATATCTGTCGAGTCGTCTTCTGAATTAATCGAACATCGTTCTCAATCCTTTCAATGTACTGTTTGATCATCCAACAATCCTATTAACCCTAATCCTTGAGTGGCTTTTGGACTTGATAGGTGGTAAACTATTAGTCAATAAGTATAAAATAATACTTTTGAACACACCAAGTTGTTCGAAATTTGGACTCTATAAACATTCTGAAATTAATACAACCATTTTGTTTTTACAAAATATTGCGTCGTGATGTTCGGGATCTAAGTTATTTGGTCCGATGCCAAACATGTGTGTAGGCAAGACAGACTAATTCCAATTTAAATCGCTGTCCATACTAATAACACGTTGATTGATGTCTCCATCATTTGAACGGGGGAATTCTTCGTTCCTCAAAGACGCATACATTTGCAATGTTGGAGTGTTGTTTAAGTGATAGCTACAGAGCTGGCCACATAATAACTTATCTGCGCGTGAAAATAAAATAAAATATCTAAGACAACTTTTAGTCATCACTAGTTGGCTTTGCCTGCTCGCTATCGTTTCGCAATTTTGAAATATTTGAAAGCAAAATGTTAAACAATAAACATTTCATTCATAAGTTTGTTGTAAATACAAAACTAAAACTTGTTCTTGGCCTTTTGGCTAAGATCAAAGTGTAGTATCTGTTCCGATGGATACTGCACTCCATAGACTGGTATTGCCTTGGCCTTCGGGGCTTGATTTACGCCGGTCTATGGGTCTGTCCTGTGCAGTTCTAGGAGGTCCACCCTCCCAGGCTTTGCCTCCCCTCTATGGAGAGGAGTAAGTTTATTGCTTACTGCCTGAGGCGCCCCTACCGGGGAATGCCGACGGGGCTGCCCAGGCAATTTTTAATGATCAGAGTGCTCAACTTCTCGAGTGCTGGTTTTTCTAATCCCACTTTCCCAAGCTTGTGTCACATCTTACCTTGTGGGAGGTAGATAAATAAAACTTGTTCTTGGCCTTTTGGCTAAGATCAAAGTGTAGTATCTGTTCCGATGGATACTGTATCCCATAGACTGGTGTTCTCTTGGCCTTCGGGTCTTGATTTACGCCGGTCAATGGGTCTGTCCTGTGCAGTTCTGGTTGGTCCACCTTCCCAGGCTTTGCCTCCCCTCTTTGGAAAGGAGTAAGTTTATTGCTTACTGCCTGAGGCGCTCCTACCGGGGAATGCCGACGGGGTTGCCCAGGCAATTTTTAAATCCCACTTTCCCGACCCGACCTTGGGTCACATCTTACTTGTGGGAGTAAGATAAAAACTGTCCTTGTGCCTAACTCCTGGAGAGGAGTAAATCAATACAAAACTAAAACTTTCGCATTTATTCGTGTAAATAGAAAAACATTAAGATTTTGGTAATTCTGATAAAAATGTGTTTATCTTTTAAATAAGACCGTAATTAAATAAAAAGAAAGAAGTCAATTCTCCTGAGCGATGGCGTGTGTGCAGGGTGGTGGTATTTTTTTTAAACTTACAATTTAGAAAAAGAATGCAACTTGTTAAAAATCAAGTCAGTCTTCTTAAAGGCTGGAAAGAAAACATTTAACCACAATGTAAAACGTTTTGTCTATGGGATCAAAACAATCATTGAATTTAAAAACAATAAGAAATGTGTTATAACTAACGGAAGAAAGGAAGGGAGCGGAGTGAGAGAAAGTGGGCAAGCAAGCCAGTTATTCACTCTTTCAATCCTCTTTCCTTTCTCGCTTATGCCTTGTCGGTATTTTTCTTTCAAGTGAGCGATGTTTTTTTTAATTTAAGAAAGGCTTTAGCAATGTATCCTTCTTGTATTAAAACACTTTAATTAATTGCTGTTAATATCGACGAAACTTATATATATATATATATATATATATATATATATATATATATATAGTCTAAAGAAGCTTTGAGTTATTTTAAACAAAAAGACAAAAAAAAAGGAAAATGCAGTTTTAATTTCCCACAGAAACTAACTAAATCCAAAATAGTGCAGACTTAACATTCGTTGGAAAATTCATAAATAAATAATATATAATAGTAAGTAAATAAAATAAAAGGGGGGATTAAGTATCTAACAGTGAAACAAAAACAGGAGACCTTAACGTAAGCATCTAATATTAACACGGGGATCATCAGCTGTTTACCATGTAACTGTTTCGGAGATTTAAAAACAGGACAGTTATATGCATGGCTCTCCAATGGTACAGATCAAACTACCATTTCCCCAATCAAGTGTCGAAATAATTCAGCTTAAAATGTTACTTATATATACATAAATAAATAATAATAATAATCAAAATAATAATAATATTCTACCCTAAAAACTACCGTGCGATATGGTAATTTGAATATCAAATAAAATTCTTTATAATAATAATAATAATAATAATAATAATAATAATAATAATAATAATAATAATAATAATAATAATAATAATAATAATAATAATAATAATAATAATAATAAAATACTATCTAAACACTACACCCAAAAACCATTCTGCGATATGGTAGCTAGAAATAAAATTATATAGGAATTAAAGTTGCATTAAAAAAAAAATATTTTTTTTAAATCTTTAGTACCTTAGGTACCAGAAAGGCAATTAGATAAGAGGAAGGAAACCTAGCCATAGAGATCTAAATACCCAATATATAGTCTAAAGAAGCTTTGAGTTATTTTAAACAAAAAGACAAAAAAAAAGGAAAATGCAGTTTTAATTTCCAACAGAAACTAACTAAATCCAAAATAGTGCAGACTTAACATTCGTTGGAAAATTCATAAATAAATAAAATATATAATAGTAAGTAAATAAAATTAAAGGGGGGATTAAGTATCTAACAGTGAAACAAAAACAGGAGACCTTAACGTAAGCATCTAATATTAACACCGGGATCATCAGCTGTTTACCATGTAACTGTTTTATATATATATATATATATATATATATATATATATATATATATATATATATATATATATATATATATATATATATATATAAGCGCCAATCTGCGCATAACATTGACAGGACTACATTTATCTTAATGTCTTTTAGAACTTGACGTGTCTTTCTTCTTATATCGTGATTCGACCCCTCGGGGTTAATACCATCAAAATTAGGAGGAAGAAAAGAAGAAAAAACTATAAGACAGTCTCGCCTGACAAAGTTGTTCTAAAACGAAAGCTTGCAAAAAAAAATTAAATAAATGAATTTTTAATTTAAATTGCACGATTGTTGATTTTCAAAATATTTCACTTAAATACATTCTCATGCGTGCCTCAAAGATGTTGTCAATTTCCTTATATATATATATATATATATATATATATATATATATATATATATACATATATATATATATATATATAAAGAATAGGACAATAAAATTACAAATGAATAACACCAAACATTAATTTACTGTGAACAGGTTAAAAATAGTTATGCAAATTAGGCATTCAAATAGACGTTTTGGATATTTCGTCTGTATTATTGAAAATAGTGTGTTGTATTATTGATTTAAATTAAAGTAACCCGTTTTGATGGTAATGTAGGAGTGATAAACAAAAACAACTGTCGAATGTATTCATAGTAAAATTGGTTTGACTTAACATGTCTGTTTTACGGCATATCAACCATGAGAAACATTGTCTTGCAAACAATTCATTGCATACAATTAGATGAACACAACTTGTTATTATACCCGTAACTGGGTGTTTATTGTTGGTTCATACCTTTTTCAACGTTATTAGTGCGTAAACACGATGAATTCGAATTCGGCATAAAATGCCATTACAACTGTCGCTCGGAATCTAAACGTGTTTAATTAGTGTTCCATGAAGATGGTAGGAATTTCAAACATTTATTATGACCTTAAAATAAACTTCCATTGTTTTTTCTACATGTACATAATAAAGTAAAGTCAATTTTCCACTGTTTCATTGAGCATTATAGTTTTCGAACCAAAATGTTTGACAGTATCTTCGCGGGGTCTCTGTTCGTACCGGACAACCATAAGCAGAAAATAATTGACGAGTTCACCGTTGGAGTTCTTAAGTTCATATAATTTACCTGGCAACGCCTGGACACAGGTTCCGCTAGTAATGAATAAATATTTATTTAGTAGTAGACAATTCATTATTTGATTTGATTTTGGTGACTGTTGAATGAATGAGTAGTATGATCGAAGCATTTTGACGATTGTGACTAACTAGTTAAGATAGGTATGACTCGCGTCCTCTCGCCCCTTTTTTCAGCTTTGTGACACATTTTGCAACTGTATTTTTGCAAATAAATATTGATTGTAATTTTTTTTAACATAGTTCACCTCAAACAAGGCAGGCCGCCGTTGTAGACGTAAGGGGCTACAAATGTAATGGGGGAGGTATTCTTTTAAGATTTTTTAGATATTCACAGATGTCTAGTCTTATGTTTTCGGAATTTTTTAGATGACGATTGATAATTTGGATTATTCAGACTACTATTCTCATCTTGATTGTTATTTTGACAACGTTTCAGTCGATGTAATCTCCGACTTTCTTCAGGTGTATTTTTTAAAACTCGAGAAACTTTAGGTCGAACTCAAGAACGGAATTTAAAATTGAACGCTTTATTTAATCCGCGGGGGTAGATCGTTCTAGTACCGTCATCTATGGCCGATTAGAAGTGTTAAGTCATTAATTTCTTTTTATTTTGAGTTCTTATCGCCTATAGTGAGGATTAAACCTTCACTCAGCTCGAAAGAACTGATTGAACTCAAAGCCTTTATCCGTTGCGCCACATGGATCCGTTTCTATTCAAACTTCCGTAAAGGATACCGAGTTGCATCGAAGAAGTTACATCGGCCGTTGAATAGGGAAATACTCAGAACAGCAGAGGGTATCGAGCTGCCCAACCAAAAGGCGATGAGGGCAATCAGCGAACATGATATCTATAAGTATCTAAGAGTTCTGGAAGCGAACGACGTAAAGTCAAGAGATATGAAAGAAGAGATCAGAAGAAAAAAAATCCCTAATAAGAGGAACAGGGAAGGACACCAAAATAAATAAATTGAATAAAGATCTGGGCAGTATTCCTAGTAAAGTACTCTGGACCCTTCATCAGATGAACCAGAGAAGAATATAGACACGTCAACCAAAGAACTAATGACCATGCACAATGCTCTACACCAACCGAAGAAGGGTAAAGGGACTTATAAGTATAGAAGACCGTATAAATGATAAAAAAAACATAAGCCAAAATAGAGAAAGGATGATTAGCATTGCAAAAACACCACAAAAATGAACAACACAAAGAGCAGCGAAACTGGAAACAAAAGGACGAGACAAGAAAATGGGAAGAGAAGCAGCTACATGGACGATCCATAAGACTGACAAAAGAAATAACTCACGAAAACACTTGGAAATAGCAGCAAAAAAGTACACTTCACTAGATAAAGAGAATCACTACTAACAGCCGTACAAAACTACGATAAGAACGAACCATATAAAAAACAGGAACACAGTAAATGTAGACTCAGTGGACAAGGAGACGAAACAATAAATCACACAATAAGTGAATGCAGCAAACTAGCAGAAAAGGATACAAAAAGACAATCAAGTGGGAACTATGCAAACGGCTGCACTTTGAGCATACAGACAGATGGCACAGACACAGGCCGAACACAATATTGGAAAATGAACATCATAAAGTAAAAACCCATCCAAGCAAGGAGACCAGATGTGATGATAAATAATCAACGAGAGGTGAAATATCTGCCAAATCGTAGATTTCGTCGTCCCACCAGTTCAAAGGATGAAAACCAAAATAAATAGAGAAACTAAGGAAGTATATGGAACTTGCCAGTAAGTTGAAAGGAATATGGAACATAAAAAAAATTTCTGCAATACCAATAATTGTGGAAGCGCTAGGAACAGTTCCAAAACACCTGGAAAAAGACTAGAAGAAATTAGCAAACAAAGTGAAGAGTCATACCATACAACGTACGACACTGATGAAAACAGCTGAAATATTTAAGTAAAGTCCTCAAAGGCGAAATTCAGATCCACATAACCAGGTAGCGCTGATCAACCGCGGGTAAGCTGAAATAGAAATAAAACAACAAACATATAAAGAACTTTATGCGAATCCAAGGAAACAGAAACTATCATAAATCCCGTAATGTGACAAAAGTGGCGGAAGCCGCCCCGCTGAGTAGTCATGAAGGGTCAGGGTGGATGGAAAGATCTAAGAGAGCGAGCACCACCCAAACCTCCAAGGGATAAATCAATGGTAAACGGCCGTTGCGATAATGCAAAATGATTTGCTGGAAATCTAGGTAAGATTTGTGTTCACTCAGACTCCATTGGACACTACTTGTTTTTTTTTTCGATTGATAAATCACTGATAATGACGAGTGTGAAAACTCCTAGCGAGTAAATACAATAAAAATAATAAAAACACAATAATAATAATAATAATAATAATAATAATAATAATAATAATAATAATAATAATAATAATAATAATAATTGTGCAAACAATTGAATTTCGAATATGCAGACAAATGGTATAAACATAAACCAGAAAGAGTACTGGAAAACGAAAAACACAAAATCATCTGAGATACGAATATACAAACAGACAAACTCATAGAAGCAAGGAGACCTGATGTTATTATAATAGACAAAAAGGAAAAATCTTGTAAAATCGTAGACTTCGCCGTTCCAGCAGTCCACAGAGTGAAGATCAAAGACACGGAAAAACGAAGCAAATACACAGAACTAGCCAGAGAACTGAAAGGAATATGGAGCATGAAGAAAGTTAGTATAATACCAATAATCATAGGAGCACTAGGAACAATCCCAAAAAAACCTGGAGAAAAGACTTGGAGAAATTGGAATCAAAGGGACCATCGAAACCATACAAAGGACGGCAATGATCAAAACAGCCGCAATCTTAAGGAAAATCCTCGAATGCGGAAACCAACACGCATAAGCTACAAAGGGTAACCAGTCACAAGGAATTTACAACAGGGAGAAAACAAAACCACACGAAGAACACCACAACAAGAACCAAGGAACAGAAACTGCAAGAAACAGCACTTCATAATCCCCCCCCCCCACAATAAATTACACCGGCCTCAGCTATCACTACACAAAAATGAACCAAAGAAACAGAAATTACAAGAAACGCTATAAGTTCCTCCCTCTCCCCCCCCCCACAAAAAAATAAAAAGAATTAAAAAAAAAAATTTTAAATAAGGAAAGAGAAAAGGAAAAAATAAAGGAATTTTTTTAAATTTTATATATATATATATGTATATATATATATATATATATATATATATATATATAATTTTTTTTTTAAATGGTGCCGGCCTGGGCTGACACCAGACAAAGTATTTGTGGAGGGTCGAGGAGGATGAGAAGACCGAGGAGGGACAGCACAAACCAGATCATCACTGGAAAAGTGCCGAGAATGCTGGGACCTTGTGAAGACTTATTGCCACCCAAATCCCAGAGACGACCAATTGTCCTTACCAGCGAGAAATCAATGGTAAGCGGCTGTTGCGATACCGCATCGTTATCGAAAAGAGGTGAAGAATACTGGAAATCTGGGGAGGCTTGTTGTCACTCAGACTTCAGGAAATACCACTGGTTGTTGTCGGTGAGCAATCACTGACGATGATCTGTGTGAGAACTCCTAGTGAGTACAAATAATAATATACCAATAATAATAACAACAACAATAATAATAATAATAATAATAATAATAATAATAATAATAATAATAATAATAATAATAATAATAATAAATACGCAAAGCACCAGATAAAGCCATAAAGTATCAGGCAGGGTGGAAAGAAGAAGAGACATCCAAACCTACACCGGAAGTGTACAGGGAGTGCTAGAAATCTGAAGAGACTTGTTGTCACTTAGAAACCACTGGTTATTGTCACCGAATAAGGTACTTCTTTAGTTTCGCTACGACATGAACATATTTAAAGAAATGTATAAACTTTGTTATGTACTTACGTGTTAGCTGAAAATAAGATTGTTCAGAAAAAAATACGCAAATTCATCCAGTAGTTATCAAATTATAAGAAAAAGAAAAAAAACGATCTTTCGGCTGACTGGAGATAACTCAATTTTTTTTTTTCGAAATAACTCAAAATTTAACAAAAATGGCGACCGATATTTAGAATCCTTTTTTTATTTATTTTTAATTTTAAATACTGGATTAATATACGTAATTGAAGAACAATTTCTTCAACCACGTAAGTACATAGCAAAGTCTATACATTTTTTAGCTATTTTTTTAATAGAGGCCTAACATGGCATTGCGAAACTAAAGAAGCACCGCGATGACTTGTGTGAAAACTCCTAGTGAGTAAAACAATACATAGCGCAAGATATATCGCTTCTGCTATGTGTTACGATACGATTAAGTTTACGATGTGATACGATTAAATTTACGATGGGATACGATTAAGTTTGCGAAAAGCTGAGCTACTGCACCTGACACGTATAAATCCAAGCTTTTATCATTTGGGTTGTTTTTGTTTTCTCTCAATAAATATATTTCAATCTATTAAATTCGTGGTGCATCGTCCATGAAATGTATGAAAGCATACTTCAATGTCGTCGGTTCGTTAGCAACCGGAAATGAATAACGTGATAAACGCATCTATTTCCGAGGAAAAAACGAACATTTTTCAGCATAAAATGTAGAGATTTATGAGCCACTAGTTGTTATATCCGTCTCAGGCCGGATTCAAAATCCAGAGAAACGTTTGGATCGTTTAGAAGAGCAAAAGATCGGACATCAAAATACTTTAAAGCCGAAAACACATTTAAATGGTGAAAACTTTTGGGAAATGGGGTTATGCAACTTTGATCATGCTATTTGAAAAGCTTTACATTTTTAGAGTGTAACACTTGGACACCCTTAGTTTTACCCGAACACGGTTAGAAGAAGAAGAAGAAGAAGAAGAAGAAGAAGAAGAAGAAGAAGAAGAAGAAGAAGAAGAAGAAGAACAACAACAACAACAACAACAACGAAGAAGGAGACAAAGAAGTAAAAGAAGAAAAAGAAGAAGAAAATGAAAAAAAGGAAGAAGAAAAAGAAGAAAAAGAAAAAGAAGAAAAAAAAGAAGAAAAAGAAGAAAAAAAGAAGAAGAAAAGAAGAAGAAAATGAAAAAAAAGGAAGAAGAAAAAGAAGAAGAAAAAGAAAAAGAAGAAAAAAAGAAGAAAAAGAAGAAGAAAAAGAAGAAAAGAAGAAGAAAATGAAAAAAGGAAGAAGAAGAAGAAAAAGAAAAAGAAGAAGAAAAAGAAAAAGAAGAAAAAAAGAAGAAAGGAAGAAGAAAATGAAAAAAAGGAAGAAGAAAAAGAAGAAAAAGAAGAAAATGAAAAAAAGGAAGAAGAAAAAAGCAGACGAAGAAAAAGAAAAAGAAGAAGAAAAAAAGAAAAAGAAAAAGAAGAAAAAAAAGAAGAAGAAAAGATGAAGAAAAAGAAAAAGAAGATAAAAAGAATTAAAAGAAGAAGAAGAAGAAGAAGAAGAAGAAGAAGAAGGCAATTCTAAGAGACCAGAGTACCCCACTTCTGTAACGCTGGCTTGTCCTCCCCACCTTCCGGCCTGTGGTGAGAAATAAATACTGAGAGTGTAGAGGATTCCCTACCGCTGAACGTCTCCCCACGAGAGCCCCTCAGAACGAGGAATATCTCGGTTCTCCGGGTATCTATCTCCCTATCTGAAAAGGTGAAGTAGAAACTAAAATCGCTTATGTTTTTATAATGTTACGCTGCTACAAAAATGCAGCAAAGTCTTTCTGGGCTGTCAAGAATTCGACTGGAAACTTGCTCCCAACATCTCATTCTTAAAAGTAGTTGGTCTCCACATATGCAAATAAATGTCACTTACGAACCCAAGTTCTTTTTTTTTTTCACTGAAAAACGAATGCTCGACACACGAAACATCCCACACGCTTTGAAGTAGGTAAGCCTTCGTTTTCATCTCCATTGTTACAGTAGGCGGAATGTTATTTTTTTTTTTAATTTTCAAACTACACGCCCCCCTGATCATTAAAGATCATGTTCCATTACATAATGTACATCACACAGTATTTGAAACATGGGCACTGAAATCCATTTAATGCTCCGTTTGTTTTTGAAAAACAAAATGAGAAAAAGCATCCAAGTCGAATTAAATTTACAATGGAAATAGCCGGAAGTTGCCTAAATTACGGTAATTTCGTAATTTACAGTTTGATATATTTATGTTAATGGTGTTAATTTATTCGTTATATTGTTTATTTATGTTAATGGTGTTAATTTATTCGATATATTGTTAATTTATGTTAATGGTGTTAATTTATTCGTTATATTGTTAATTTATCTATAATTTGTTTTTGGTTTTATAATTAATGGTTTCCTTTTGATATAACACAGTTTCATTAACGAATGTTTAATACGTTGAGTAAAATCTGAGCATTTAGTGTGAAAAAAACCTATCGCATCCTTTACGATCATGTTACTTTTGGGTGGACTTACTTAATCTTCAACAAGTTGCGATCCAATTATAAATTGTCAATTAAAAATAAAGGTCCATACACCAGCATACACGCATACACACACACATACAACACACACACGCATACAACACACGCATACAACACACGCACACAACACACACACATACACACCGCGGACTAGTTAGGAAATATAAATATCCAAAAATGTATATCTAAATTTACTTACAGTGTTTTTTTTACTATTGTCCTCATCAATGTCAATTGTTCATTTGTATACGGTAATGTTTTCGTGTATTTAAATACCCAATATTTTAATACCGCATATTTAAATACCACATATTTAAATACCGCATATTTAAATACCGCATATTTAAATGCCACATATTAAAATACCACATATTTAAATACCGCATATTTAAATACCCCATATTTTAATACCGCATATTTAAATACCACATATTTAAATACCCCATATTTTAATACCGCATATTTAAATACCGCATATTTAAATACCGCATATTAAAATACCCCATATTTTAATACCGCATATTTAAATGCCACATATTTAAATACCACATATTTAAATACCGCATATTTAAGTACCGCATATTTAAATATCACATATTTAAATACCGCATATTTAAATATCACATATTTAAATACCGCATATTTAAATACCGCATATTTAAATACCGCATATTAATATACCACATATTTAAATACCGCATATTTAAATATCACATATTTAAATACCGCATATTTAAATATCACATATTTAAATACCACATATTTAAATACCGCATATTTAAATACCGCATAATTAAATACCGCATATTTAAATATCACATATTTAAATACCGCATATTTAAATATCACATATTTAAATACCGCATATTTAAATATCACATATTTAAATACCGCATATTTAAATACCACATATTTAAATACCACATATTTAAATATCACATATTTAAAGACCGCATATTTAAATACCACATATTTAAATACCGCATATTTAAATATCACATATTTAAATACCGCATATTTAAATACCACATATTTAAATACCGCATATTTAAATATCACATATTTAAATACCGCATATTTAAATACTCCATATTTTAATACCACATATTTAAATACCACATATTTAAATACCGCATATTTAAATACCACATATTTAAATATCAAATATTTAAATACGACATATTTAAATACTACATATTTAAATACCGCATATTTAAATATCACATATTTAAATACCACATATTTAGATACCGCATATTTAAATACCACGTATTTAAATACCGCATATTTAAATACCACATATTTAAATACCGCATATTTAAATATCACATATTTAAATACCGCATATTTAAATACCGCATATTTAAATACCACGTATTTAAATACCACATACTGGACGTGGACAGCATTGAAATGTATTTTAGTGCACCACTTAATCTTTATAAAAGAAGAAAAAAACTTCTTAATCAAATAAAATTGGCAATCATACAAGTCGGAAGTTGCCTAAATTACGGTAATTTCATAATTTATAGTTTGATATATTTATGTTAATGTTGTTAATTCGTTATATTAAAAGAAATACTGCTATTTTCTCTTCCGTATAATCAATTTATTTATTTTATTTGTTTGCTATGACTACTTGGGCATCTCCCCTTTAACTATCTTCTCAATTCAACTGTTAATTAAACTCTTAGTACTGTATAGATATCCAGATCAAATTCTGTCAAATATTTCATTTGAGACCTCCCAAATGTGCCCCCTAAATTTCTCCCTCCTACCACTTTCTTTGAATTCATCCAACCTCATCTTAAACTGAGCCACGCTATTGCTGGTCTTAATCCGATCTGGCAACTTATTCCAAAAACATATTACTACTCTGTGAGCAAAAAAACTTAACTGGTTAACAGATCTAGTTTTTTAAACCTGCCTTGACAATAACATTCCAGATCTAAGAGAAATACTAAAAAAAAATGTCTACCATAGTTAGAAATGCCATTAATGATCTTGAAAGTCTCAATCATATCATCTCTCATTCTTCTCTCCAGCAAAGTAGTCAATCCCAATTTGTCCAATCTCTCCCTGTAACTGCACTTCTTTACTTTACTTATTAGTTTTCTCACCGTTCTTTGTACGCCTTCAATGTTATATAAAATTTATTTTTTACGTCAAAAAAGCTTTTAATAGAATTTAGAACATTGGTGATTATATGATGCTGCATTTTTGTTGCACTTCAACACAGTTAATTTTTTGGTGTCTATATTATTGATAATATGAGCGCGCATTTTGTTTTTCAGTTAAACTTTTAGAATTTTTTTAACGTGGGCCGACGTTTTTTCCTATCGTCTTTTTACTTTCCTTCCGTGCCTCTTTCTATTTCTTCTTTTTATCCTACCCCCTTTTCCCCCTCCCATTTCCTCAAACTTCTTATTCTTAATCTTTTCCCTTTATGTATTGTATACAAGATTTTGATAAACTCATTGTGAGATTTTCATCTATATCTTTTGTGCCATTATGTCTTATTTATCCACTCGTGCGATTTTTACTTGCGCCATTTAACCGGGCCACTTTTTCCAGAACTATTTGTACCTAAATTCGTTATTATGATCCTTAGATTTCAGTTTTACTGATACTTTAAAATAAAATATTTATCCTTTTATCATTAGTACTTTTAGCAATAGAAATAAAGTTTTTTTTTAAATTAAAAGAATCGTTTTTAGAATCGAAAATTAGGTTCAAATTTTTACCGATTCTGATATCCAAAAAAGTTCCGATTTTTTAATTACCGATTACGATTAGTCGTCTAAACACTAAACGTAACGATACTTCAACTCTTCCGACTGTAATGTCGATTCAAATATTAATGTTTAATGTATCTCTTATCGTCTTAAATGAGTTTCAAATATGGCTGCCTGTAATTAACTTCAAATGGATATGCGTGACGTTGCTTCTTATAATGATGTGTCAGGTAGCCACTATCCTCGTTGAAGGGAATTCGCTTGTAATTTATCAAGATGCACCTTATCAAAAAAGACTTAAAATCTACATTAACTCAGTTTCTTCCTTCGGCAGTCGATCGTCTAGCACTTAAAGGGGTTTTTCTCCAACATGTTAGAACACTACGAGAATCAATAAAAAGGTGACTTTTACGTTGTTTAACATTGATCACTGATTCTCACACCTATTTCTCTATCGTCAGCGATCTCCTTAAAATAACGCGCTATATGATGCCCTCGCCTGTCAAAATCAAGTACGATTTCTCGTTTTCCAATCATATCACTGTATTTATTAAAATCTGTTTTAATTTTTACACATTGCTTTCTAAGCAATAAACCAAAATTTTGTATTTAAATAATTTTTAAATAACAGCCTATGAACAAAGCCCAGTCTTGAATTCTGGATACGAGTAAATCTCGCCAAACTAAACGATTGAAAGCAATGCTGAGATAATCGCAAAATAAATCCAAAACGATTAAAAGTAATGTTTAGATGATCGCAAAAAACATCCAAAATGATTGAAAGCAACGTTGAGATAATCGCAAAATAAATCCAAAATGAATGAAAGCAATGTTGAGATAATCCATAAAGAAATCCAAAATGATTGTAAGTAATGCTGAGATAATCGCAAAAGAAATCCAAGACGATTAAACGCAATGCTGAGATAATCGAAAATAAATCAAAAATGATTGAAAGCAATGCTAAGATAATCGCTAAAGAAATCCAAAATGATTGAAAGCAATGCTGAGATAATCACAAAAGAAATTCAAAATGATTTAAAGCAATGCTGAGAGATTCACAACAGAAATTCAAAATGATTTAAAGCAATGCTGAGAGAATCGCTAAAGAAATCCAAAATGATTGAAAGCAATGCTGAGAGAATCACAAAAGAAATTCAAAATGATTTAAAGCAATGCTGAGATAATCACAAAAGACATTCAAAATGATTGAAAGCAATGCTGAGATAATCGCTAAAGAAATTCAAAATGATTGAAAGCAATGCTGAGATAAGCGGTAAAGAAATCCAAAATGATTGAAAGCAATGCTGAGATAATCGTAAAAGAAATCCAAAATGATTTAAAGCAATGCTGAGATAATCGCTAAAGAAATCCAAAATGATTAAAAACAATGCTGAGACAAGCGCCAATAAAATCCAAAACGATTGAAAGCAATGCTGTGATAATCGTAAATTAATTTCAAAATGATTGAAAGCAATGCTGAGATAATCGCAAAAGAAATCCCAAATGATTAAAAGCAATGCTGAGATAATCGCGAAAAAATCCAAAATTATTGAAAGCAATGCTGAGATAATCGAAAAAAAAATCCAAAATTATTGAAAGCAATGCTGAGATAAACGTAAAAGAAATCAAAAATGATTGAAAGCAATGTTTAAAATAGGAATAAATAGCTTTCTAATATACTGATCGTGTGTATGTCATCGACGTTTTAAGATTAATTAATTTAGATATTTCTTGGGAAAAGGACATCTTATTACTTCACTTTTTGTGTTTATTGTTTTTTATCTAACGATTTTTATATTGTGGACAAAAGAATTGCATTTTGGTTTTTAACAAAAGTATTTCCAGTTATGTCAGGTCATTTTACTTCTGAGGGTGCAATCTTGTCAGTTCTACATTGTAAATCAAAAGCAAAACAAATCAGTTAGTTTCGCTCGCCGATCCACTCACCCCAATTTTATTTAATTACATTAAGAAATTAAATTCCACCATAATGCATTTCGTAAAATGTCATCTATTGTATT
The DNA here is from genome assembly GCA_963556195.1 of Sepiola atlantica. Taxonomy (NCBI): domain Eukaryota; kingdom Metazoa; phylum Mollusca; class Cephalopoda; order Sepiida; family Sepiolidae; genus Sepiola; species Sepiola atlantica. The sequence continues at coordinate 259,997,736 of OY744515.1, forward strand.
GTATTTAAATTTTAAAACAAAGCTCTGTCTCAACAAAGCACGCGAGCCAGTAAGTATTTTCTGCAAATAACTTTTTCCAAATATTTTTATATCGTCAATAAAGTCTTAGAATATCGGGTCTTTCTGATCCTTTCCGGTCAATACGTGTGATGCTATTGATGCTCCACCACTAAACAGCCGAAACCGCCGGGAAATGTTAAGTTAGAAAATATGCATAAATGATTAGAAAATAGATAATACCGGCCAATCTATTAAACTCCCACAGACGGAATAGCGCCCTGACAATTAGTTGTTAGTTTATGGGTGGCCGGATAACGATAAGCTGAGAAAAAAGAGGATGTGGCCAGTGCCGATGGTCAGCTAAGAGTAACTGAGGAAAATAACGGCCATTTACGATTTCCACTTGTAAGTAGATATATTTAGGAGATTTTTTTTTAACGTAGTTCACCCGAAACAAGGTAGGCCGCCACTGTAGACGTAAGGAGCTACTGAGAAGAAATAAAAGGGGAGAAGGTTGGGGGGTCAACCTAAACTGGGATCTGCGCAGCGAGATGTCTATTTACATTAGTTTTAAATTTCTGCATGTCAGTACTGTCGGGGAAACAGGGGGCAGGGAGGGAGTTCCAGAGGCCAGCAGCACGAGGAAAGAAGCTATTTGAGTAGAAAGCTCTCCGGCATCTGGGGACCGCGACAGTGAATGGATGGGATTTAGTTGATTGTCGAGTTGGTCTAGTGAATTTACGTCGAGGGGGCACCAGAGTAGCCAATTCATCGGAGAATAATCCATTGAAGTATTTGTAAAACAAGCACAAGGATGCTACATTGCGGCGATGGGGCAGGGACTAGAGCTTGGTTGACAGTGAGGGACCTATTAGGTTGGCGACTCTTTTTTGGACCTTGTCAAGGAGGGAGAGAGTAGTAGATGATGCACCAGCCCAGATGTGGCAACAATACTCCATGCATGGGCGGATGGTGGCTTCGTAGAGATACAGGAAAATGTCAGGTGTGAGAAGTTTACTAGCACGGTAGAGGGAGCCAACGTTCTTTGCGGCAGTCTTGGTAATGTCTTCAATGTATTTGTTCCAATTCATGTTACCTGTGAAGGTTAGGCCGAGGAGTTTGAAAGATGAACTCTCAGGTAGGGTGTTATTTGCCATGACAATTGTGTTGTTTTAGATTGGAGTAGATCGGCAGATGGAGTTAAACAGATCTGTTGGAGCAGACAATGAGATGAGCAGACTAGTAGATGACTTTGAGTGGACGTCTCGACAGACAAATGAACTCAGTTACGTCTTAGCTGATATCCTGGACTTGGGAAATGGGAGCTAAAAAGAGTGGACGCCAAGGAATGAGCCCCAACGATACACACACAAATACACCCGTGTTCTTAATTTGAGGAAAAAAGCCAGCTGAATGGTTTCCCCCTCTCTTAACAAAGGCTGTATCGAGGGATTTAAAAAAAGGGTGATGAGCGGGAATAGAGAGAAAAATAAAACAGCGTTATATTATATGTACAATCGGGGATGTATCGTAGAGACTGATCTAGTCCAAAAAGACAATCCCTTTGTTTACAAAGGGATGGACGTTTAGGATGAACGTAGATCGTCTCCAAAATGTTCATATGATATAGTGAGTGAGCATGACTCAGGATGGTAAAAGATTCAATGCTGAAATTCGTAGCGAATGGCGGAGTTTTAAATTGAAGATCCGTATGTGTTATTTTGAACGTCCATTGAACGGAATGTTTAATTCCTAATCTTACTAGGTATGTGTTGTTGGACTCTACTATCCAATCTCAACGTCATCCTACCCACGTAGTCGGCACTGCACCCACATTTAAAATGATATATTACATTTTTCTTATGGTGTGTGGGGAGAGGGATAAAAGTCTTTTCAAGAGAACGCAAATAAAGGTTTTGTAGAGAACACAACACGCACATTCGAAGCAAAATAGCAATTTTCAACTGTTGAAATGATTTGATGGGCGAAATTCTCACTTACTGTACCTAACCAAGGTAAACGAATGTAAATCGGACATTAAGTCACCGTATTTGGTTTTATTTCGGAAAAAGTATTTTTTTATGACTGACCTAATCGCATGAAGAGTGTAGCCGTTATTGGACAAAGTATTCGTTATAGTTTTAATTTCTTCGTCCAATTTTGATTTTGAACAAATCATAAGGGCTCTGTGTGTTAGGGTCCAAATTAAGTTTACCTTTTTTTGTTATGACAAAATGAATCCTAGCGGGTATATAGTCCTGTAAACGTAGGTTTACGGTAGATTGATGTAACGTAACTCGATTGGGTTTTCGTTACACATACATTGAGGAAAGCTAAATTGGAATTGCACTCTCCTTCATAAGTATATTTTAATTCGGGATGCATGCTATTGAGTAAGAAGAAGAATTTATGTGCCTCCGTTTTACTATTAAAAAGGCGAAATTCCCTCTTCTCACCACTTTTTTTAAATCCCTCCATACAGTCTTTGTTAAAGAGAGGGCGAAACCGTTCGGCTGGCTATTTTTTTCTTGTTTAACTAATAATCATGAACGAGAAAACTCGTCTTCGCTGCTTGCGATAATATATATATATGTATATATATATATGTGTGTGTGTGTGTGTGTGTGTGTGTGTGTGTGTGTGTGTGTGTGTACCTACTTAAAATTAAATCTCTTTTTGTCTGTCGATTTTGTTGTTGTTTACTAGCCCATAACATAAATACAGGAAATCATATTACTTCCAGTTGGATTTAATTAAATGTTCGTTATAGTTTTTAATATATAATAATAAAACTTGGTAATTCCGTGATCTGGGGGTCGAAAACTCTAAAATTATTCAATTAAAAGTTATTTCCCTGGCGGTAAGTTTTAAATTATTATTTAATTCTATTGAATTATTTTCTTTTCATTCGTTTCTTCAACTTATTCATCATCTTTTCATTTGATTAAAATCTTTTTTTTCGCTTTATTACTTCGATATGTATATTATTCAATTATATTTATTATTTCTTACTTTCGACTACGTTACAATCCTCCTATACTAATATATCAGAATGTCAAAGTTTATATTTGTTGTTTCTTTTAAATTCAATAAGGAATATGTATATTATAGGTAAACGGTCGCATAGCCTGGACGCGCACGACATCGCACACTGCCCATGGCCGTAGCGGCGGTGATTTGTTAAGAATCACCGTGTCTAGGGCACAACATATGGAAGGCGGAGCCCATCTCTCTCCTTCCGCTGCCTTGAACCTTCCCTGAGTTTTAGTACCCATTTACTGCTGGGTGGACAGAGGGAGTTTTCATACCCGAAAATTCGCATGATGTGAGTGGGGTCGAACCCGGGTCGTCCAGCCCAAAGACAAGTGCTATAACCACTCGTCCACAGGCCCTCCCTATATTATAGTAAGAAGTAATTTAATATACATATTCGTAATTTAATGTTGGTATATCTTTCTTATTGTTTAACTAGAAGTGGCCGATTTTAAACAGTTTCTAGCTGCCACATATTCCTTTCAATCTACATTCTCTTTTTTATTATCTATTATTAATGAGACATCAATTATTTAGATATTCCATCTGACAATTATTTATGTTTATAAATGTGGATGGTTGATATTTGTGCTGCTATCATCGTGTAAATATATCAATCTAGATTCATGATATTTATATTCAACTTAATGAGTTAATACATTCCCTAATGATCATTTAAGTTTTCATATTTACATCACAATATTTGATTCATGGTTGCCTAATTGCTTATACATCACAATATTTGATTCATGGTTGCCTAATTGCTTATACATCACAATATTTGATTCATGGTTGCCTAATTGCTTATACATCACAATATTTGATTCATGGTTGCCTAATTGCTTATACATCACAATATTTGATTCATGGTTGCCTAATTGCTTATACATCACGATATTTGATTCATGGTTGCCTAATTGCTTATCTAATACTGCATATTATATATAAGGCTATTTTACTTTTGGTGGTCTAGAAAGATAGTTTTTCTTTACTTTTTTATAATTATCAAAATTAATCATTAGTCTAAATGAACTCTAAACTGTTTACATAATTATAAATACGTGAGTAGTATGACAATTAATCGGGTAATTTTCAGCATATATATATATATATATATATATATATATATATATATATATATATATATATATATATATATATATATATATATACGACTCGAACCCTTTTCTCTTCTTTTCGTAAGGATGTTTTGCCAGCCATTCAAAGAATTCCGTTGTTTATAAATTCCTGTGTCAGTGTGGAGCTGACTACGTTGGCAAGACATCCCAAAGATTAGAAATTAGAATATCCCAACACATACCACGTGCTATTCGTGTACACAAGGTTTCGAGATCATCCGGGAACTTCCAGGCACAGGAATCAGCCATCGGTAATCACCTGGTTAGTACAAACAGTTGTTCTGACAAGTATTCCGATGGGTGGTTTTCTGTTTTAGACAGTGCAAGGTCAAACTACCATCTCAATATTATTGAGGCGCTAGTTATTAACAATTCTCGACCTAGCCTGTGTAGACAAAAGATTTTGAAGCATCAGTTGGCGATCTTTAATGATTCAAATCCACCATAACGCTGAGAGATTTACTTTTATTTCTCAATCGTTTTCTCCAACTTAAACAAATGTTTTCTCTTCATATCTCAGTCGATTTTCTTTGTTTTTAATTTATCATTCTGATATTTCCTTTTAGAGGGTCAGACGATTAGGCAATAAGGAAAATTTTAGTTATTTTTTCCACCCGCCCGTTTCATTGATTAAAAAAATGTTTCCTCTGATATATATATATATATATATATATATATATATATATATATATATATATATATATATATATATATATAGTAGAGAATGGTAGTTTGCTTCAAGCATTGCTTGGTATAGTAGTAGAATGTTTTTAAAGGCTGTGGGCAATGCAAATTCCGGGTAAGATGTAAGTAGGAAGGAACAAAAACAATAAATCGAAAATGAAATATGACTTACTATTTATTTTTCCTAAAATCTTACAAAACAGCAAAAGTGTTGTTAGCTGTTTGTGTGATGTCCGGATGATTTAAAAATCATTATTTAATATTTCGGGAAAAGAAACTTCCCTTTGTCAAAAATAATCAAACAAGAAGGAATTTCTTCGACTATGCAGATATATATATATATATATATATATATATATATATATATATATATATATATATATATATATATATATATATATATATATATATAGTGATTTTCCACCGAACGACTTGGGACTAAAAATTTTTTGTTTGTTTTTTTTCTTGATATAGTTTTAATGGTTCAGAAACTTCCGAGACTATATATATATATATATATATATATATATATATATATATATATATATATATATATCAGAAATAAGTTAGGAGCTTAACTAAGCCGCTAACTGATAAATGTGGCACATGTGGTATTGTTTAGCCCAAAGAGCAATATTTCCCATACGCCCTGAAACCACAGGTATCAACGGCTAATCGAAATAGTACCGTATTATATGTAATGTAATAGATATATTATGATTTTTCAAGCGTAATTGAGCACTCTAGTGTAATTGAGAGAAAGAAAGAGGGGCTGGAGAGAAAGGGGGAGAAAGAGAAAGAGGATCAGTCATTTCCTCTTTAAAACATCAGAAAGCACACGTAGTTGGGAAGGAAATATTATGTTTACCAGAATATGTTCTTGATTTGCGCGTTTAATTAGCAAGTGTGAGCGATAAGTATGGGGTGTCATCTGGTGCACGATGCGGTAGGAAAAGCCGCGAAAGAGAAAATCAAAGTGTGTAATATTATGAAGTGAGTGCATCTTCGTTAGCGTCATGTTTAGTCAACGGAGAAACGCGAAGCACAAAGTTAAAAACTGCGCCGTCATGGATCGTATGAAAATGGTGGCTGCAGCGACGAACGTTTTGCTAGTTTCACATTATGAAGATTGTTTTCCCGCCAACTAATCGTTTATGCAGTTGTTTACCTGATGAATATCATTTAACAATCTGCCCTGCGAGATTGAATTAAATAGAACGCTAATAATCGTTGGCTTGTTGGAAGCTCACTAAACATTGTTGTTTGAATCCAGAATATGGGCATCGATTTTCATGGAGTTTGTTTTTTTTACCCGTTCAGATCTACTGAATCTTCTTTCTTTTATAGATTTTCTTGTACAATACCCGTCCCAGGACGGGTAAAATCAATTCCCCGAACAGAGCAGTTTTGTAACACTTTTACGTCCCATTTATTTATCTACCTCCCACAAGGTAAGATGCGACACAAGGTCGGGAAAGTGGGATTAGATAAGCCAGCGCTCGAGAGGTGAGCACTCTGGCCATTTACAAATTGCCATGGCAGCCCCGTCGGCATTCCCCGGTAGGGGCGCCTCAGACAGTAAGCAATAAACTTACTCCTCCCCAAAGAGAGGAGGCAAAGCCTGGGAGGGTGCACCTCCTAGAACTGCATAGGACCGGCAACCCCCAATAGATCGGCGTAAATCCAGACCCAAAGGCCCGGACAATACCGGTTTATTAGGCGGGGTAAAAACCCTGGTTCATTACGAAGATTAAAATCAAGATATAATGATAATAAAGTTTATGTCTAGAATCCTTATTCCAATTTTCATCAAAATCCATTACATGATTATTATTCTAGAAAATGCCTCAAATTTAAGCACTCTGGCCATTTACAAATTGCCATGGCAGCCCCGTCGGCATTCCCCGGTAGGGGCGCCTCAGACAGTAAGCAATAAACTTACTCCTCCCCAAAGAGAGGAGGCAAAGCCTGGGAGGGTGCACCTCCTAGAACTGCATAGGACCGGCAACCCCCAATAGATCGGCGTAAATCCAGACCCAAAGGCCCGGACAATACCGGTTTATTAGGCGGGGTAAAAACCCTGGTTCATTACGAAGATTAAAATCAAGATATAATGATAATAAAGTTTATGTCTAGAATCCTTATTCCAATTTTCATCAAAATCCATTACATGATTATTATTCTAGAAAATGCCTCAAATTTAAGATTGAAGCGCAAGGGGTCTTAAAAAGAATATTGAAATTCAGAGAATCTTGCTTAATTGGTGTCTAATGACTACGGGTCAAATCCAATGCAAATCTGAAATATTTGAATTGTCAAATGGGAGTGCGTGCCCATATTATGCTTCTCTGAATCCCTTCAAAATACTCGATATAAACTGAAATTTGGGGAATATTTATTAATCTATGCCTAATACTAATTGTTAAAATTTCACAAAAATCGGAGGCATCTGACTTTTTACGAATGGCTTCCACTTTTTGTTTATCTGGTTTGCATAAAACTAATTAAACTAAATATAGCAAACATTACGACCTCTTACGCATAGCAACTGTGTTCCCAAATTCATCATGATCGGTTAATTAGTTTATGAGTGAATCTTGTACATACAAATCTATAAACACATACACATACTTAACTTCATATAAATAGAGGCAGCCTCTACTCGCTTTCTTTGACGTCAATAACGTTTTTAATACAAGGTAGAAACTTACATCTGTTTAGCCAATCATTTATGACAGATATTGTTCCGTGTTCTTAAAAATATTTTGTTTAATTCTAATTGATTTCATCGATTTTAATATTTAATCCCATCATCATCGTCTTTTTTACGTAAAGTGCGTTTTGTTTGATATATTTAACCAATCGCTCTATTACCAGAATACAAGATTTACAGAATGACAACGAACATAATTTTGGGCTTATCTATTCAACTGTCAATGAACTTCAATCTATTTTAAGTAAATTGAAAGGTAAGAATTTTAAAATTAATAATTTTCTTAAACAAAAACGTTTCGATCTCTCTAAGTCCTACAACTATAAAAATAGATTTTTCAAAGAATCCTTGGAAACGCCGAGTAGGGACATATATTTTATAAAATAGGGACATATATTTTATAAAATAGGGACATATATTTTATAAAATAGGGACATATATTTTATAAAATATATGTACCTACTCGGCGTTTCCAAGAAATGTTTTTTTAATGTATTTTTTAAATTACATCCTGTGCATCTCTTATAAGAACGTCACAAAATAGAGTATAGACCGTCCTTATTAATAGTCGGGGAGCGGATTCATATTACTAAAACGCTGTTTGAGACTGTAGCGTGAGACCTGGTATTGATAAGATAGACAATGGACATGTTGAATTCTACCTGCTCAAAAGAGCGTATTCGTTTTAGGCGTCATAAGAGCGTAACCGTAATTTATCTGTTTTTCGTTTGGAGCCTCTGTTTGTACAGAACATGTAATAGCTTTCATAGACGCCAATTTTAGGCATGTCATGTTTGTTTGTTCTCATGCTAATTGTACATAAATGTACAAGTTTAAGATGTGCTTCTTCTTTCGTGTGAATCAGATGATTCTCGTGTTGGCATTAGTTTCCCCGATGTGTTTTTAGTTAGAAATCTTTCTGGAAAGACATCGGGTACTTACGGGAAGGACCACAAGAAGGTTGCCAACATCCCTAACTGAAAGTGGTACTGTGGAACCGACTGGATTCGAACTTGTCTTCAGTCCGTGTCGATATCCACTTAACCACTGTCACCAATAAAACGTGCTAATCTTATACGAGATTAATAAGTTCAACGGAATGTACCCAATATACATTCAAAACAATAAAAAATTAATTCAATGTTTAGAACTATGAAAATAGATCCTACACGACTGAACTTATGGGTTAAGATAAATGTTAAATTTAATGAGGATACAGAAAATACATGGACATTTACATAAATCTTGGGAGCTTGTGCGAACTTGTGTTCAGGCCGTTATCGACCGCTCTTTGTCTTTATCAGAATTCAGTCTGATTTTGACCGTAGTTTCAATTATGTGATCTCGGTCACTGTTATACCAAATATATTGTTCTTACTACCAGAATAACGGCCCCTTTCAATCGAATACAAAACAACAAACTGTCTGCTTAAAATCCTGGCTGACAGAATTAAACCTTTCTCTCCAATCGATCACAAACAGTATGTAATCTTAGGACCCAAAGGCCCACTTGTCTCTGAGACCGACAGGAAGCCAAACTTCCTCCGATGAGCAATACCAACAATCAAGCACCAAATGTCCCCCATTTCTTTATTCGCTCAGATGATATCCAGTGAGACATCAATGTCATTCTGGACGGACCGCACAGCGAGCACACTTGAGTTATCAGTTTCTAATCACTGGACATAAAAACTTACTAACGAGGAGGTTTATCAGCTGAAGTGGATATAATTTCTGTGTGATCTCAAGTAGATCGCTTCGTTTTTAAGAGGCGATTACTTTATTCAAGATGGCATCCCAGGTGGTAAAATCTAGCGCTAGATATTTTCCCATCCGATGTCTTCTGTCGTTTATAACACATGGGGCTTGCTCTAACCCTAACCCTTGCACAATTGCTGAACATGCAGCGTAATGTATGTTTGCACTTCTAACAAATCAATATCCTTTATATAACATCATTTGTCCTTGGCCTCAAAACATGCAGAATACTCGGTGTATAATAAGATTATTATACAATAGAATCGTTGGAGATATGAATTTCTAATGATTGGTTAATATTATATGCTATACTACGTCCCTGAAGGGATTGATCCCACGGATAGTGGTTACATAGCCCAATAAAGGAGTACCAAGAATTAAACCTACCTTTTAAGTACAATACCTAACCTAATTGATATAAGCAGGAGGTTAGTAGCATTGTTTGACATATAGTAGACCTATCTGCAGATACGTATCCATGAGTCACTGTCTGTTTGAATCAGTGATAACCAAGAAGAAATGTTGCTCAATGCACATGCGGGTTAAGCCTGAATGTGGTGCTACTAAGTATGAAAGCTATGTCACATCTCCCTCATCATGTACTGTCCACCTTAAATGTGTCTCAGCATCAGAGATCTCGAAATAGTTCGATGGTTTTCTGATCGATGACTTGTCTGTCGACACTGTGTTTTTAAGTCAGGAAAGCACCTAATAATATTCCAAAACTGTTGAACTAATGATAGTTTTGAAAGGGATGGAATCGCAGACATTCTCAAAAGGAATAAGTGACTTGATAAAATAAAAACAACGATTTATTTATATATATATTATATATATTAATTAATTATTCATTTCTCATTTTATTATGTCATTCAATTAATATTATTGCTCTATACAATATATTGAGCTTTGTTTTTATCCTGATAGTCTACTGGCTAAAGATATTATTTATATCTTTAAAGTATTATCTTACTTTATATATATATATATATATATATATATATATATATAAATATATATATTTGTGTATATATATATATATATATATATATATATATATATATATATATATATATATATATATATATATGACGTCAAGCCGCCGAATAAGTGTTAAAATTATCACGGTTTATGTAGCTATTCAGCGGTGGTCGTGGGGGTCTAGATGTCAGGATTTGAGTTGTAACATACTCGGAGCCCGGGGTTTTGAATCACGCAACCAGTAGTGAATAGTCTAAAGGACAAAACGTATACGTACATAGATAATAAACAAAACAAATATTATTCATTCTTCGCCACCACTGACTTCTCACAGCCTGGACTCTCCTCCAGCGCTCACAGTAGCTACGGCTACTACTTTCCTTTATCCTTCTATCATGTCAACCCAAAATTTTGATGTACTTGCATGACATTTTTCTTCAAATTATCATCCTGAGGAAGTCTTACAATAAAGACAAAATGTTGATGAATATATAAAAAATATCTCTTGTTTTTTTTCTTTTTCTTTTCTCATTACGTCGGATTACTATCATCTTCCCTTTCTCATTCATATATATATATATATATATATATATATGTGTGTGTGTGTGTGTGTGTGTGTGTGTGTGTGTGTGTAGCAATTGTTTTCAGACCGAGAATTCTTAAAGTTTCGATAGAAACGTTTTGGAAAATACATCAAGGGCGCCGTATTTTGAGAGTTAGCGTGATTCCAAACAGTTCCTGAGTTAACTGATGAAGATACAATACGTCGAGCCAAGATGTTTTCCGTTTCCGCTGAATTGTTTACAGTCAATCGAGGCGCAACATTCTATAATTAGAGTGCAGCATTTAATTGCAGTTTCTATTATGGATGTATTGTGAAGAGAATACATTAGTAGTAGTAGTAGTAGTAGTAGTAGTAGTAGTAGTAGTAGTAGTAGTAGTAGTAGTAGTAGTAGTAGTAGAAGAAGCACAAACAACGACTACTACTACTGATGTTGACGATGCTAATTATTCTTGCTAATCAGCAATGGTTAATTGTTAATGTTTCTAAGGTGATATAAAAGTGGTGCAAAACTGTTCTGCTCCATTTCACGCGTTCTGGGACGCATATTCACAAATTCAAACAGAACTACCCTTCCTAGATGTACTAATTAAAATTAAAAACACTCACATAATCACAGACATCTACCACAAACCCACAGACACCCAACAATATCTCCATTTTAGAAGCCATCACCCCAAAAGCTGCTTAAATATATACCCTACTCCCTAGCACGCAGGATATGTACTATAGTCAGTGACGAAGACCTCCGGATTGTCCGACTGGAGGAACTACCAAAAACTTTAACAAGAAGAGGATATCCGCTACAAATAATACATAAAGGTATAGAACTAGCAGAAAACATTCCATTAGAACAATTACGAATCCCAAAAAAACGGAACAAAGAACAAATATTTGCATACATCTCTACAAACAACAAAAACAATCCAGAATTATTCACAGAAATAACAAGAAACCTAACCCTACTCAACCATAACAACAAACTAAACAACATATTAAAAACAACGAAAATAATAAAAAGCAAACGCCAACCAAAAAACCTCAAACAAATTGTAACCTCATCCAAATTCAACAAACACACAATACAAGGGGTCACAAAATGCAACAAGGAAAGATGTGGGGTATGTGACATAATAATAGAGGGGAACTCATACACATTCAAGCACCCAACACAAACATTCACAGTAAAAAAGACCTTAACTGCACCTCCAAGAACGTTGTCTATGTGCTAGAATATATAATATCTAACGAATCTTACATAGGTGCCACCAAAACATTTAATAATAGAGTATCTTTACATAAAAGCAACATTAAAATCAAAGAAACCCGTAAATTATTCGTCTCCAAACATGTGCACTCATGCAGCGGAGGAAAATTTAAAATAATGCCAATTTTCCAAAGCCAAGATTACACCTATTTACTAACACAAGAAAAAACTTCATATTTAAATTCAATCCAGCAGTGAACAGATCATAAGTCTAACAATCCACACATTTATCAACTCTCTTCTGCCTCTCTACCAATATCTACCCACACGCCTGTGTGTGCGCGCACATATGTGTGTGTGCGTGTTTGTGTGTGTGTGCGTGTGTGTTGGTGTATATGTTGCTTACCTATGTACAAGATTTAGAACTGACCACACACGTACGCGCACACACGCACACAGACACAGAAGCCTTCTTGGAGACATCCAATGAAAAGTAATAAATTCCAAAAGAAAATCTACCGGCCCTGATAAATTAAGATGACCGATAAAACAAAGGTCAAATAAAACGTACTTAATAAACACACACGACTTTGACCAAGAGAAGCCGGAAAAATAAAAAATAAAAGATATAAAATTATCAAAACACGTACTCACAAACCCGCAAAACCACAAACCCACGCATGCGCAAAAACGTCAAACAATAACAAATTTCTTGAAACAACACTCTTTCAAATCGAAAGACATTTCTTCAAATGGATTAACATATCTGATGAAAGCGGACCACCGCTTGAAACGTGTTATATAAAATTATAAAATGATAAAATAACAAAATAATAAATAAATGAAAGAACATTTTACAAATGGTGGTAGCCTTACTCCTTTACATATATATAATTATATATACATACAAATTTATCTCAGATGCAAGTTATCTAGTGATCGAGTTTCGAATATCAGAGTGAAAACACTTACCATGTCTAGCCAAACTGAAGAGTCGTAATATGGCGAAACAGTTGTTTGTAGAACATTATGCACACCCAATGTGTACTTGTGTGCTTCTGGTAAGGTCTTGGGGCAAGGTCAACATCTCATCTTGTTTCTAACCCTAACCCTAACCCTAACCCTTCTGCCCATTGCATTGCTCCTTACAGTGCCCCACGAATTGCTGGTGAATTGCGTGGTCGAATTATGTTATTCTACGTCTTTTGATTATCTGCATATATCAAACAATATTGAGGTTCTATATTTAGAAATGCCTTTACCAAAATACCGACTTCTCAGTCGATGCCAGTACTCACGGATTCTACTCCCAAGCCAACTTTTGATTCAGGCCTTCCCACTACTAAACTAATCTTTATAAATAAAACAAAGCTTCAAGTTATCACTAAGCAACTTTTACATTACTCCTCCAATGAGTTGTTTTTTCACTTCGTTTTAATAAGCTCCTTAGACTGACTTTCATTCCAGATCTTAAATTGAAAGACTTATATCCAATCTGTTGCTAAGGGTACTGGAAAATGGTTGGATCATTCTATCGCTCCAGAAATTACCTGACTCTTGGTGCAACTTATCTATATAAAAGTCAGATACGTTCTAAGAGTACCACTGTCACATCTAGAGAAGTGCCCTTTCAGAGCACTCTTTCTTCCCCCTTGACACAATACAAAATCGACTTCACGTCCGATGATCTCTTCTCTTCTCTAAGAAGAGATGTTGCTAGTCTTATTACACAAGATCAGAACAACATCGGTACCGTCGGTTTCAAATACTTAGAAAGGGACCTATAATAGGCAGTTTTACTGGACTTTATTCAACGTCTGTTTATGAGACATAAACAGAGGCCGAAGAGAGTCCGGTAAATAAGCCAATTATAGGTAATCTAATTTGATGTGAAAATTTCATTAATTTCTTTCATATATACACTATATAGTTCGAAATTAACTTCCTCATTTACGTCATGTTTTATGTACGTCATCCTCTTACTTTCCTTTTCTTGCTACTGTAAGGGCTACTAATACTACTACAACCTTAATATTTTCCTTTTTTTTTCTTTTGTCATTTATTTATGTGCGTCATCTGCTTATTCTCCTACGCTACTGCTACTGTTACATTGACTGGTTTTATAATAAAGTCTATAATAAATTCTTAATAGTTCTTAATACGTTGTGTCGGGATCTCTTGGTCGTCGTAGAAGAAGAGCTTTCGTCCGTTGATCCGAAATGGGGCGATGTGTCGTTTCTTGATTCGGCGAATTCCAACAGCCCGGGAACTATTCGTACTGCCTTGTGCGTTCCTTCTCGCCGTCATTTGTCGCCGCCTGCAGCTATTTGTACTAACCTTAATCGTTGTCGCAGCTTCGTTGTCGCGACTATTCGTACTACCTTGTTGTCTGTAGCTTGATACTGTGTCGCCTGCTATCCTCTGTCGCTGCCACCGTCATAATCTTCGTTTCTTCTCACGATCTTGGCGGTTTCTTCGTGGGCTGAAATCAATCTTTTCCTTCAATAAAGTACAACAAAGCTTTTACTGGGTTATTTTAATTCGAGCCATTTTTTATTTACTAGCTAATAGACGATAATGAGCGATCGTTGTGAGAGAGAGAGAGAGATAGATTACGCTAGTAATATCTTAACTATTTAGTCGCTTGCACAGGGAGGGAAATTGGCGATTCATTCTGTGGCTGTTATGTTGGGATTCCAATCCCTTAAGCTTGTAACAGCTACATTTTATCGTTCGATGTTCTTTCGTTGGCTTCCAGGCAAGAACTCTGAAATCTCAATTTAGTTTTCTCACAGCGAAAAACTCTGACGTCATGAAACCTCGTGATCACGCAGGTGTGATCTAACCTCTGAACTTAAGGTCTCGTCAATGTCACCCGAACCGTGAGAACAACACCGAACCGAACTTGCACGAGATGACTTCGTCACAAATCGCGCAAGTCAAATTCGATCTCCGACAGATGCGTCCATTCTCAAAGGGCCATTATCCAACACTACTACTATTGCGTCTATTCCCCTCTTCCCACCACCCCCTCTCTCCATATCCACATCCTTCGCTTCTTATCTCGTTCGCCTTTTATCTCACCATCTAAAACATCCAATATGCAAACAAACAAGCGAGCAAGATTATCCGAGTTTTCGTATTATACAGATGAATGGATGTCGAATAGTAGGTCTTGATTACTGTTTATTTATTTTGAGCCTGCATATTGTTTTTGTTGGAACGAACTGAGTACAAGACAAGGAAATCGTCCCAGATAAAGATGGCGTTTAAGTATTATGATCCGTAACTTCCTTGGCTGGTGTTCTCATGTTTCTGTTGTTGCCTGTAGACGCCCAGGATGTTAGAGCGTTTTATGCCTTAGAAAATGGCATTTCCATATTTACTTTGAACTTACGAAGATTTGCCTTTTCAATTTAGTCACGGATTTTTTTTAATGAACTTAGCGTCTATGCTAATCGGAACACATTGATATCTTTTAATGTTTTTTTTCTTTTGTGCAAGATTTTTTTAAGAAATAACTCAACTTAGCGTTTATTTTAAAATTCTTTCTTTTCCAATTATTAAATGTTTTCTTTTAATTTTTTTCATTTAATTTATTTTTTTTTCATTTGTTGTTACTTACTTTGTTATTTACTTAAGTATAAAGATTTTGCTTATCGGGGAATTTCTTCGGAAGAAAATAGTTTACATTTTTGCCTTGAACTACCATTTGCAATATGAGGCAACGTAAAAAAACTGTTAGTGCGGTGTTGTTTCTAAATCAAAAACTTGTTGATGCTGCATTTCTTACAGAAAGCTGTAAAACGGCAAATGGTTTTAATGAATCGAAACAAATTCGTTTTAAATCTTTAACATACCAATAAAAATAATTACTTGCATGTTTAAACGATACAATTTAAAACATACTTCACTAAGATATTCTTTCTTTAATTTAATTTTTGGTTAATGAAACGAAGAAAATATATTTTAAAGTATGAATTTCGTTTCTTTACAGTTTAATAATATTTAGGTTAATTTATGAACCTAACCGATAATTTCCCCTAGTGATCCCAGAGGGAATCAAAGGAAAATTTTAATGATGTTTTAGCAAGTATTAAAAGATTGTTTTTTTACTACAACCCGCATTTTTCTATCGGAGGGAAGATGTATTTGGAGGCGGGACACTTCCGCAAATGATCCGCAGTATCTATAGTAGCAGTAGTAGTAGTATTAGTATTAGTAGTAACAACGGATGCAGTAATACTAAACAAATGGGTAAATAAAAAGCAGTATCTATAGTAGTAGTAGTAGTAGTAGTAGTAGTAGTAGTAGTAACAACGAATGCAGTAATACTAAACAAATGGGTAAATAAAAAGCAGTATCTATAGTAGTAGTAGTAGTAGTAGTAGTAGTAGCAGTAGTAACAACGAATGCAGTAATACTAAACAAATGGGTAAATTAAAAGCAGTATCTATAGTAGTAGTAGTAGTAGTAGTAGTAGTAGTAGTAACATCGGATGCAGTAATACTAAACAAATGGGTAAATAAAAAAAAAGCTTAACAGTAGTTGTAGTCTGATAACAAGATGTTTTATATGTTATCATAATGAACACTAAACGTTTATCAAATAAGATCAGCGTCAGAATGTCAGTTGCACTGTTCTCTTTTTTGTTCAAAACACGCTGGCATTCAAATCTTGACATGTGCTAAATGTATAATAAGTTTCAAATGAACTCACGCAGGGTATCTTTATTCAATCTAGCATTGCACGATAGAAAACACCCATTAGGTGTCAGCAACAATTTTTGGTGCTATTAAACTTGTTTGACTGTCGCAATTTCATGTCAGTTATTCTCGGTTTTGTACTTTTCTATTTCTGTGGCGTTTGTTAGTTTGTTGCGTTTCATCCTTATGCCATACATGCAGAAAAATAAAATAGTCAGTATTATTACAAAAACACATGAAAGTTCACAATCATTAACCATACCGTGTTAGCTGATTGTCCGTGTACGCGCCATTATGTGATCCTTCCAGACTGGGTGCTTGCCGCCTGAAATGAAGGCTCCTTATTTACACTTTCAAATAGTCAACCCCAAACTGATGGAAAACAGAAGACGTTGATCCAACTTGATCTTCGTTCCCAATCACTGACCAATATGGGGGAATCCTCACTTGCCATCTGAAATCGAAGCTCCTTATTTACACTTTCAAAAGGGACAAAGTCGACCCAAGACTGGTGGAAGACAGAAGAGGTTGATCCAACTTGATCTTCGTTCCAAATCATTAAACAATATGGGGGAGCCTTATTTGCCATCTGAAATCGAAGCTCCTTATTTACACTTTCAAAAGGGACAAAGTCGACCCAAGACTGGTGGAAGACATCTTGATCTTCGTTCCAAACTACTGACCAGTGGGGTAGGGGGTTTAGAGAATGAGAGAGAGAGAGAGAAATCGATGATCACTGTTTAATCCTACTTTGTCATCTCATCCAAATTTCTCATTGGCACACGTTGCTTCCAAGTAACTAACAGTTTTACTCTCACTCTCTCTGTTGAGTCATGTGACCTCATAACCGTTTTTCTTAATTCTCGCAGTCTATTAATTCTAATCTCTTATTCAACAAGTTGACCTGTGCTGACCTTTTATTTCTTGTTATTCTTAACTAAGCGTTTTATATACTAGTTGGCTTACTCCCCAATATTTAACAGGTCATGTGGGTTGGTTTTCGCATTCGGGGATTTTTCTTACGATTTCGGTCTTTTTTTCATTATTGCCGTGCGTTTTATAGTCTCAATCTTCATTTTGATTCCAATTTCTCCTAGTCTTTTTCACAGTTTCTTTTTTCGGATCTATCCCTAATGCTCTTACAATTGTTAGTATTTTAATGATTGCCTTCATACACCATATTCCTTTCTCTTATCTTAAGAATTCCATGTATTTACTTCGTTTTTATACCTGCTTGTTCTTTACTCTGTGATCTGTTGGGACGGTGAAATCTAGGATTTGACAGGTTTTTCCTTATTATTATTGACTATTATCACGGCGTGCCTCCTTGCTTGGATGCATTTGTCAGTTTGTACCTCTATGTCCCAGGGGATTTTGTGATTTTCGTTTTCGATTTTTATCTGTGCAATTTGCCGCTTGTTCAAAATGCAAACGTTTGCATAGTTCCCAGTCAACTGCTTTCCCCACGCAGTCGTCTCTGTTTTTGTATCTTTTGGGGGATAGTTTGCTACATCATTATGTGGTTTACCATTTCGTTTCTTTGTCCAGAGAGTTTACATTTACTGCTTTCCTGAGTTCTGTCTATTTTAGTTTTGATATAGTTCCTTCTGACCGCGTTGTTCTGTGCAGTTGTCAGCAGCGATTCTGTTTCTCTGTTTAGGTGTCCTTTTTGTAGACATGACCATGTGTTTCTGTTCCTAAAATTGATTTTAAAATACAAATATTAGACAACACTTACCTTTATATTTTCCCCTTTTTACACAATCTCTCTCTCTCTCTCTCTCTCTCTATATATATATATATATATATATATATATATATATATATATATCCCTCTCTCTCTCTCTCTCTATATATATATATATATATCCCTCTCTCTCTCTCTCTATATATATATATATATATATATATATATATCCCTCTCTCTCTCTCTCTATATATATATTTATATATATCCCTCTCTCTCTCTCTATATATATATATATATATGTATATATCCCTCTCTCTCTCTCTTTCTATATATATATATATATCCCCCTCTCTCTCTCTCTCTATATATATATATATATATATATATATATATATATGTATCCCTCTCTCTCTATATATATATATATATATATATATATATATATCCCTCTCTCTCTCTCTCTCTCTATATATATATATATATATCCCTCTCTCTCTCTCTCTCTCTATATATATATATATATATCCCTCTCTCTCTCTCTCTTTCTATATATATATATATATATATCTCCCTCTCTCTCTATCTATATATATATATATATATATATATATATATATATATATATATATATACTAGCTGTACCCGGCCACGCGTTGCTGTGGCTGTTAGTTGAAATGAAGAGGTGGCCTTTTGGAGTTCATTTTGATCCAGATCCTTAAGTTGCCATTTAATATGAATGGTTTAATTTTCCAATACTTGTGGATACACAATATTCTTAGTGGTTCCCGTTTCAGTGTAGATGAAGAGATTGTCCGGTTTTTAATGGTTCTGGTGGATCTGCCAGTTGAGGTAGTTTAATTTTCCCTGCGGCACAACACAATATTTTAGTTTCTCCCTTAAATTTCATAGCTTTGCAATAGGGACACACTTCAGTCATAGTGCCTATGTGAACATGGTGGCTTAAACTATAATCCTCATGAGGGTTGTAATGAAATGCTAGGCGATCCTAATCCAGGGATTGTTGAGCATGGAGCCTTGTTTGACGCCGATCTGCTAGTCTCAGCCTCTCGCGTTCGTTACGTTGTGAACGAAGCAGATCTGAAGATGCCTGACGGGATTGTTGTACCCGCAACCGTTCCTCTTCAAGTCTGGCTGCACGTCGCTGTGCTGATTCATTCGCACGTACTTGAATCATCCTTTGTCTAGCTTGTTGGTTTGCAGATGCCAGTTGTTCATGAGTTTGATTTGCAAGTAATCGACGCCTTGTTTCTGCACGGCGAGTATGACGACCTAAGTTTGATCTTCAGGGGGGGGGCATGTTTACCTGTATAAATGTAACAGTAGGAAAGAATAATTGTATAAAGCTAAATGGATTTTAAAAAACAATCAATTATAACCCGCTTCAGGGTTGTCGAAGAAATGCAAGTATGTTTTTTTTTATAGATGAAGCATGTTAAAAGTAAGAAAATGAGGAAGAAGGCAGGTTTAAAAAACAACGAAGTAGATACGAAATGAAATTAAAGCACGTCTGTTAAGTATTAAATCGTACCTGAAGGATGGTTAAAGCCTAAAAAATGAGTAAATGCGAAATGAAATTAAAGCACGTGGGTTATGTATTAAATCCTACCTGTAAAAATGAAATAGTAGGAATGAATAATTTTATAAAGGTAACTGGTTTTAAAATAAACAATCAATTATAACGCGCGAGTAAGGGTTGTGTAAGAAATGCAAGTAGTGTTTTTTTTAGAGATGAAGCCTGATTAAAGGGAAGAAAATGATGAAGGAAGCAGGTTTTAAAAACATCGAAGTAAAGAGGAAATGAAATTAACGCACGTTGATTTTTTTTTTAGAGAGGAAGCATGGTTAAAGTCAAAAAAATGAGTAGATGCGAAATGAACTTAAAGCACGTGGTTTATGTATTAAATCTTACCTGTAAAAATAAAACAGTAGGAATGAATAATTTTATAAAGATAACTGGTTTTAAAATAAACAATCAATTATAACGCGCGAGTAAGGGTTGTGTAAGAAATGCAAGTAGTGTTGTTTTGAGATGAAGCATGATTAAAGGGAAGAAAATGAGGAAGGAAGCAGGTTTTAAAAACATCGAAGTAGAGAGGAAATGAAATTAACGCACGTTTGTTAGGTAAGTATTAGTGTAAACGTTTGTTTAGGGAAACAAACAACGAATAAGGAAAACACTTTTTACGTATGAAGTAGATACGTGACAGCGGGAGGAGGAAGGTCAATCCGGAAGTGAAGTTGGACATGCAGGTTCGCAGAAACGGATTGTAAACCTGAAGTGCAACTTAGTAGGAACGAATTGTAATAAAAAGTGTTTTTTTATGTGTAAAGTAAAAATTATGTTAATAACATAAAAACATAGCTCGGATGTAAGGATTTGCTATAAAAAAAATTTCAGTGGTAATGGTATAGTGGAAGTATATTTCCATGGGAAACGAACAAACCAACTTTACATTTTTATATATATAGATATGTATATATATCCCTCTCTCTCTCTCTCTCTCTATATATATATATATATATATATATATATATATATATATATATATATATATATCCCTCTCTCTCTCTCTATATATATATATATGTATATATATATATATATATATATATATATATATCCCTCTCTCTCTATCTCTCTTTCTATATATATATATATCCTCTCTCTCTCTCTTACTATATATATATATATATATATATATATCCCTATCACTCTCTCTTTATATATATATATATATATATATATATATCCCTCTCTCTCTCTCTCTCTCTTTCTATATATATATATATATATATATATCCCTCTCTCTCTCTCTATATATATATATATATATCACTCTCTCTCTCTCTCTCTATATATATATATATATATATCCCTCTCTCTCTCTCTTCACCTTCCATTATTATTCCCTTTATTCTTAATTGATTTTTCATATATAATTTACTATCATAAATTCTGATGACCTATAGAAAAAATACATACCGTTGACTTTTTATTTAGAGTAGAGGGTTGTCTGACTTACTATTTGCTTTCCAATGTAAGTCTTTCTAATGCTTTTTTATTATTTCAATAGGATAGGACTGAACTATCGCGAGTTGAAAAAATACGCTTGATGACCTAAAGAAAAAGGCATCGGCCGTTGACTTTGTTTCTGTTTTATTTTCTTTCTTTCACTATTGGGACGTAGAATGGGATAGATATTAGACATTAAAAAATGACGCCGATGTTAACATGGTAAAACATCAAAGACGTTAGCGCTTGAAATGAAATTGAACATGAAAATCGTGACTCACATAAAGAAATATGAAAGAAAGAAAAGACTGGGAAGTTTTTAAAAATAAAATAAAAAATAAAAACGTATAAATCGGTAGGAAGCAGAAAGGATTAAAAAAAACGTTATGGGAATAGAATTGCGCCTTCCCTCTCCTCATTCGTTAGGAAAAACTTTGTGTGACGGGAGGGATATATATTTATTTACAAACACATACACAGTGCTCTTTATTATAGAGTGGATGATGGAATAAATTTGATTTTTGCTGACTATATTCAATAATAAGTATGATTGGGACGATGATTGTGTTTTTACGGAGTTAAATAAAAACTCAAATCTTCCTCAACTTTAAAGGCAGAATATGAAAGATTCTCGAATCAATTAGGGGAAGGTTTTAATACCACTCCAGCATATGAATATACTTTTGTATATCGGCAACAAACGGGGTGTATTATTTCTCACGTTTTTTACTTATTTTGTCGGTATCAAATTTACACATTTTCATTTGAAAAATCAAGTATTTGTTAAATGAAAAATAATAATGGAAATACATGTTTTTTTTTTCTAAAATTAAAAAAGAAAGAGTTATCTCCCTTTCTCTTGTTTTTTTTATAATGGGTTCTATGTTTATAATGAAAATCGATCAATGTCACGACAAGGAGCGGATTAGTCCTCATAAAATTATATGAAAACAATAAAAACCTTTTTCCTCATACCCCAAACTAGCTTCGTGACAATTGTACTTATTGTGCGCATAAATATTGACACATACACACACGATGGGTGGCCTGTTTATTTTTTTCTTCTTCCCTGAGAAATTATTCATAAAGAGCCGCTTTGAGGAATTCTTTTTCAATAATGCCAACTATTTTCCACTTCAGAATAATCCATCGAATAGTTCTGACAGGGATATTTAATATCTTGGCTTTTCCTGTTCTAACTTTGTTCGTGTTTCTTGATAACGCCATTCTTTCGTTGATATCCTTTGCTTAAATCATGACTGAGTCGTTGCAAGAAGGTAGAGTGCTGAATGACAACTGTAATGGTATAATGTTTGTTTTCAACTACGGAAAGACCTTTGATGTCTATATATTATTGCTTCCAGAAAGAAATACAAAGTTATTGGAAACATCAACTTTATATTGACATTGCTAATGAGGAGTGGTTGCAAATAGACATCTGGGATCAGGTAAAACCAAGTTGATAATCATTGTCAATAACACAACCCCTCCTTCTGGAAAAATAAAGTCGAATATTACAGGACGTCTTTTAAGTCGGCAAACATAGGTATACGAAGAACATAAGTCAGTCGTAAGGATGGGACAAAGTCTTATCTGGGCCTTACTTCTCCATATTGTATGAAGTATTCTCGAAGTTATGCCATGGAAAACTATCGGACCATGCTGAGATTTTCCATGGTGGTTACTATTATCAAAAAGTATCAGCTCTATACATCAAAATTAGAAAAATCCGGAGTTGAAATTCCGTCAAAATTCCGACTATCACCGAACTTTTCAATGGCAACGTCATATAAGATGCGGGACTTCATTGGCTACCATATGGGCCAAGTAGCGAGTCTCTACAATGGGCAGAACTGATAGTATCCCCAAAACTGTGATTTTCATATTTTTTGTGTAACTTGACCTTTGACCTAGATATCCCCAAATGAAATCAGTTCTAAGTTAGACCATGACGGATATGTTGAACGTGACGATTGGTCAAGTACACAAAAAAAAACATATTGACAAGTACACTCGAGCGAAAACATAACCTCCGTCTTGGAGGAGATAAAAAAAGAAACCAGCTGAGATTCACTTGCTCCCCACTGCAACAAGATGCGGCAAGATGCGGCACGAGGCCAGAAGGTGAGGGGGGGGACAGCTCCCCGAGCAAAAATAGCATAGAACGGATCCGTCGGCACTTCCCAGTGGGAGTGCCTCGGGAGATTGGCAATAAATCACCCCCTCCTGAAAATGAGGCGATGTTTTGTTGGGACACCACTTACGACTGAGATGAACATTATACAAAGAAGGGTCTAATGATTCAAGTCCGTCCCTAGGTTGCCAGAATGATGGTGAACCAACGCTGGTATGATAATTGGCGAATATTCAATTATCCTATGGTCAAGACTTTATGGATACCTTGTATATTGGCTGAAACCGGTGTCCATCATTTCAATAGCAATAACAGATATTTGGGAACAGCTTCTCAAAATTAGTTGAAGATATGCCAGGTATTATTGATTCTGGTGATTTTGACACCGACCTGGTGATGCCGAAAGAACAACAGGTCACCTCTTAAATAATGCCATCTTATTTAAGAAAGCTATTCAAGTTAGTTCAGCTTTGCTGAAACATCTCTACATTATTTTATGAAAGTGCAGAAGGCCATAGTCAGAAATCCGTTTCACATAAAAATTTCATCGTTTCTCAATATTTTTCAATCTTCAATTTTGTCTTTAGTTGAGCTTCGTTATAGAATATCTAGTTTATTCTGAAGATTTGTTCGATGTAACAACGATAGTAAATAATGTTATTATTACGTATATAATGTTCTTATTACGTATATAATGTTCTTATTACGTATATAATGTTCTTATTACGTAAATAATGTTCTTATTACGTATATAATCTTCTTATTACGTAAATAATGTTCTTATTACGTAAATAATGTTCTTATTACGTAAATAATGCTCTTATTAAATATATAATGTTCTTATTATGTATATAATGTTCTTATTACGTAAATAATGTTCTTATTATGTATATAATGTTCTTATTACGTAAGTAATGTTCTTATTACGTAAATAATGTTCTTATTACGTAAATAATGTTCTCATTACGTATATAATGTTCTTATTGCGTATATAATGTTCTTATTACGTATATAATGTTCTTATTACGTATATAATGTTCTTATTACGTAAATAATGTTCTTATTACGTAAATAATGTTCTTATTACGTATATAATGTTCTAATTATGCATAAACTCTTGATTGTACAACACTTTAAAAAAGCAGTTTTTCTTTTAACCAATCAAAACAACGCAAGATATATTCACTTCCAAATCTCGTGTGTAGTATAAATACCCAAACACGGCGTTTTTCTTTCTCTTTTCTGTTCTTCTTTCAGAGACAGCACAGGTACGTGCGTCACAATCCAGTCGCCCCTTTTAAGGTCTGAAGGACCTCTTGGCAAGCAGCACATACATAGCGAGAGACATTCACGGACTTTTAAACACGACGCCGGACAAAGCACGCATACGCCGCTCAATGAATGCGCGTGTACACAAGTTCATAGACGCACACACTCTATCGCTAACAAAACAAACATACTAATGCACACACGCACGTATTCCTGTCTATTCACATTTAGACACATGTAAACGTATACGGCACCAGCTGAAATGAACGCATCTGTCTAATCCCTTCTTAATGCATGAGATGACGGCCAAAACAAACACGTGCACTCCTTACAGAAACAACAGCTTCCTTTCACCAAAACGTTCATTAGATACGTGTAACATGCACATTCTTTACCTGAATTTATTTTCATTTGTCTCTACTAAATTAATAAATGTTCGTCTATTTCAAATCTAATATATAACGGACTTGATAGATAAGTTAAGACGTCAATATACGTCACTAAAACAAAGTAAATGTTAGCAGCAGAAGTATATTTATGATATAGTCACTGGAGCGTCATTGAGATTACTTTTTAAAAGCCATTTAATCATTGATTTTTCAATCAACTTCAAATCATATCTTCGTTGCTGACCGCCGTCGTCTGTTTGTTATCGTCTTCCTCCAAGGGCCGAGGCGAATTCCGTTAGCTGCAATCTAAAGCTATCCGAAATACATTTTTTTTTAATTTAATATTCATATTGACATTGACACTAATAAAAATAAAAGCGAACAATAGATTTGAAACAAATTTTTTTAAATGTATTTTTAATTTCAAATCTCATTTTCTGCCGAATAGATCTCACCGGCAACGGTATTCCTATGCACGTTTGAATTAAGGTTGAACACACATCTGAAGAAGGGACATTTTCTTCCCGAAATGTTATGTTATACAGAACTTCTATCGAACCGCAAGTAAGATTGATTGTAATATAATATTTTTTTAAATATATTGTATTAATAAAAAAGGTGGAAACTGACAAAGTCATTCCATCATTATATGTCTTAATCTGCTTCAGCTCATCTTTATCCGTTACACCTCTGCATTATATTGCCTTCTATAAATTACCTTTATATATATATATATATATATATATATATATATATATATATAAATAGTAAGTCATATTTCGTATTCGATTTATTGTTACTTACTACTAATATATATATATATATATATATATATATATATATATATATATATATATATATATATATATATATATATATATATATATATACAGGGTGTTTCAAAAGTCTTGGGAACATAACGATTTTTAATAACTCAAAAACTATTAGGAGTTGAAAAATTAAATTGGTACCGTTGGAAAGGTTAAAGTTTCAAGTTTTGTGGGGAATCTTCAAAGTTGCTCACTATGAGCACCATTCGTCACACGGCAGACATCTAGTCGATAGTCCATTTCCTGCCAAACGCGTTCCAGCATCTTGACGTCAATGGTTCCCACAACTGCCGTTACTCGAGCCTTTAGTTCATCAATATCTCTTGGAAGGGGCGGCACATAGACTTGTTGCTTGACAAAGCCCCAAAGGAAAAAGTCACACGGGGTAAGATCTGGAGACCTAGGAGGCCAGGGCATGAGAACGTCATCAGCTCGCCCAGATCTCCCAATCGATCTACCAGGCAGCCTTGTGTTAAGAAACTGCCTTACTCTAAGACTCCAGTGTGGTGGTGCACCATCTTGTTGAAAAATGAAGTCATCAGATTCTGCTTGTTCCAACTGAGCCATTAACCAGTCTTCCAGCATGTTGAGATAGGATTCACCAGTGATAGTTGCCTCTTCAAAGAAGAACGGTCCATAGACACCTTTCTTGGAAATTGCACAAAACACATTCACTTTTGGTGAATCTCGCTCGTGCTCAAGAAGTTCATGAGGATTCTCAGTACCCCATATGCGAGTGTTATGCTTGTTAACTTTGCTATTCAGATGGAAGGTCGCCTCATCGCTAAAAACAAGCCGGTCATCAAAGCCGTTATCTTCCAACTTCTCTTGCATTGCCATGCAAAAGTCACGGCGAAGTGGCTTATCAGTGTCCTTCAACTTTTGGACCAACTTGAGCTTGTAAGGTACCATTTGCAGTCGTTTCCTTAAGACACGCCAGACAGTTGCTGGAGCAAGCTGAAGTTCCCTGCTGGCTCTTCTCACTGATTTACGGGGGCTCCGCTGAAAGGCTGTCCGAACTTGCTCAACTGCATCTTCTGAAGTTGAAGGGCGACCTGTTCGCTTACTTGGGCACAAACACCCATCTTTCACAAATTTAGCATGCCATCTGACAATGGATTTCCTTTCAGGGGCTTCTTTTTTAAATTTCCTGCGAAATGCACGCTGAACACATGTCCACGATTCAGTCTTTGCAAATTGGAGGACGCAAAATGCCTTGTCTTGTTTAGAGAACGCCATTACTGCACCTGGAAAGATGACACGAAAATCATTAGTATGACCAAAAACTTGATTAAGCAAGCTTTAAAATGGCACCAGTTTCATTTTTCTACCTGGAATAGTTCATGAGATATACGCATTTGTAATGTTCCCAAGACTTTTGAAACACCCTGTATATTAAATTAATTCACACAACGCGTTCTTAGAAGAATAAAGGATTTATTCCCAGATGTTCGTCTCGTAGCTGAATAGTTAAAAGGGGAGAAAGAAAGGGAAGGATATAGTTACTTATGGTTTAAGCACATTCCTTAATTTTTTACCGTTTTGTTAGACCAGCCACTTTTTCTAAAACTATCGCGAGTCGCAATTGCTACTCCCTCCCTCTGTTATCATGTCTGACATCATTGTCATCATGTTTGTTCGGATAAATATCATTGATTTCATTTTCTTACAATACAACATGGTCAATTTTTTAATCTTTTCGTGACCTCTTGTTTAAAACGTTTCCTGTTTTCTAATATATATCTCAACAATAGGTACTTACTAATAGCTACTGGTAGCAATATTTAACATATTAGATGAGCGTTTTGTAAGTTGCCAAATACTTTTTTCTATCGATTGTATAATATATACAGTGGGGAAAACAAATATCCGTACACATACAAATGTTTCGTTTATTGTATTTCCAACTAATTATTAAACATACTTTCCAATTTTCATTGTCAATATGAAGCAGAATATATAGGGCATACTACCCAGCGGTTAGAAGTGGGAATTTCCCAACACGTTCCTAGCAATATTCGTAATTTAAAATTGCATGCACCCATGGACTCCGATGCGAGAAGCTCTATTATAGGTAAAACATCATTGCAGAGCGAGTCCTCTGCCAACATCATTTAATATTAGAAGCCGTAGTTATTAATATGCAGTGACCGACTTTGTGTAGGCAGAAAGAATATTCCTACAATCTTCAGTTGGTGAGAATTTATTTTGTGCCTCAATCCTTTCTCTTGAAAAGATGCATTGTGATGTGGAATAAATTGTATGAACAAACTTTTTATATCATTAATTTAAAATAATAAAAATACTAATTAAATATTCATAGAAAACAGATGCATAATAAGCAAATATGCATAGAAAAAGTTGATTTAACAGAAATAAATCCGATTTATTTGGATGAAAAATGTATTTGTACAACGCAAATTTCAGAGTTTAAAGCAATTAAATTGGTTTACTACTCTAGATTATTCAAAAATAGAATATTTTTAAATGTTTCAATAATGTTATCCGTAGTTATTTCTAGACGAAAAATACATACAGAAAATTCTGTAATTGATATTCTTGCCAGATTTATCATCATGGAGGTAATAAAGAATAGAAAAAATTGCAAAAAGAACTGATTGTCAAGTTCTGTGAGGCATAAAAACGGTATAGAGAAACGTCAGACAACGTAAATGTCCAATAAAAACGCAAAACTATTTAAAACCATTTCTTCTTTATAAAAAAATGATTATTATTATTATTATTATTATTATTATTATTATTATTATTATTATTATTATTATTTATTATTATTATTATTATTATTTATTATTATTTCTACTCACTAGGAGTTCTCACATCATCAGAGATTACTCATTGATAATAACCGGTGGTGTTCACTGGAGTCTGGATGACAACAAGTCTCCCAAGATTTCTAGTACTCTCCACCTATTTCGATAACCTTTGCAAATGACTTTGCGTTATTGCCACAGCCGCTTACCATTTATTTATTGCTGGCAAAAACCATTTGTCTTCAGTGGAATTTGAGTGGCAATAAGCCTCCCCAAGGTCCCAGTACTCTTCGCACTCATCCAGTTGGCGTCTGGTTAGTGCCCAACCTCCTCGGTCCTCCATCTTCCTTGATCGTTCACAACTATTTTGTGTGATATCAGCCGAGACTTTTTTCGGTTTATAAGATTTTTTGCAGTTTCAGTTTCCTTGGTTTCATGTGGTTTTCTTTCCATTTTTTGTTTTACTTCTGTTGCAATTTCCATGTAGCTGATTACTGTTTATAGTTTATGTGGGTTGGTTTCCGCATTCGAGGATTTTCCTCGAAATTTCAGCTGTTTTGATCATTGCCGTCCATTGCATAGTATTAGTCTTCTCCCTCGATTCCAATTTCTCCTAGTCTTTTTCGGGAATGTTCCTAGTGCTCCTAACATTATTGACTGACTTCATGTTCCATATTCCTTTCAGTTCTTTGGCAAACTCTGTGTATTTGCTTTGTTTTTCTGTTTCTTTGATCTTCACCCTGTGGTTTGCTGGGACGGAAACATCTAGAATTTGGCAGTTTCTTTCCTTCTTGTTAATTATTATGACAGCCGGTCTCCTTGCTTCGATGTTTGTACCTCCATGTCCCAAAGGAGTTTGTGGTTTTTGTTTTCCAGTATTTCTGTCTCCGGTTTGTGTCTGTACCATTTGTCTGCATTTTCAAAATGCAGTCGTTTGCATAGTTCCTAGTGTACTGCCTTCCCCACGCAGTCGTGTCTGTTTTTGTATTCTTTTTGGGTTAGTTTGCTGCATTCACTTATTATGTGGTTTATCATTTTGTCTCGTTGTCCACAGAGTTTACATTTATTGTTTTCCTTTCAATTTTCTGCCAAGCTCCGAGTATTATTATTATTATTATTATTATTATTATTATTATTATTATTATTATTATTATTATTATTATTATTAAATAGGAGTATAAAAGTTAAATTTTATTGTTTTAAATTTAGAAAAAATGAAAATTTAAACGATTATATAGAAAACTTGTTATTAATTTAAGTTTAAATTATCTGCAGACAAACGTAATTTAAGAATGTTTTCAAGAAACAAAACTTTCGTTACGTTCGAAAATTCAAACAATTATATAAATATATGAGAGTGTGAACTACGTAAGTTAATAACAAGCTAATTCTATCAGAAATGCTGTCTGGTCTATTTTTTTCTGTCTGTTGATATAAAACTAAATAATAGAATGAAACTTTAAAATAAAAAAATAAAATAAATAAGTAGTGAAATGTTAACAGTTGGTTTTATCATTTTTAAACGGTCTCGAAAATTATCATGTGACCCCAGTTACGTTCAACCTCCTGAAATAAATGCACTTCGATTTGTATTTCTGCATCTGAAATTATCTCGATGATCCTTTGCTAGAACTGAAGCATGTTTGCAAATGGGTAGCCCAAAAAATGTGTGTATGAGTAAAACGGTTTATACCAAATTTATATATATATTTTATCACTAGTTACACTTTCAAGATAAAAGTTCGATGATTGTTATTTTTTTACAACAGAGTATGTATAATTATATTATAAATTTTAGGATGCTTAATTCCAATAACCACTTCCGTATTCATCTTTTCAAAAAATCCATATAATGTAATTTTTTTCAAATTTTGAATTTTGGCTATTCCCCTGCCAACTTATCCATCTATGTAATTCCTTTGATGATAAGATGTTCATCTTTGAAAAGCCTGGCTTAAGGAAAGAAAAATAAACATGTTTTTACCGAGTACACCTTGCATTGAACAATTGAAGATGAAATAGATTTGTCATCCGCACATCTTTATATCTCTTCCTTCATCTATCTTTATAATTGCTCTATCTCGTATATTGAGCTTAAACTATCTATATATATATATATATATATATATATATATATATATATATATATATATATATATATATATATGATTGTCTTTGTTCAAACAGACATGTACAAAATCTGCGACACTGGCATGTCGATGTTATCGATCTACAGCTGTTAAAAGCTGAGATCTCATAAGGAAGAATTAGAATGTTATCCTTCCCTCAGATGGTATTTGGTAATAATGAAATGGGGTAGAAAAAGAGATAAAGGAGAGAAAACGAGAAAATTAAAATTGAGATGTCACGTGATCAGACTTGAGATCGTTTAAATAACAAACAATCATATACATAAAAGCTCTATATGATATTGAACACTTTTTATAAGCCCGGTTGAAATTCTTTGGATTTCTATCCTGTGAATGTTTACTTTACCTGGATTACTATATATATATATATATATATATATATATATATATATATATATATATATATATATATATATATATTTCTTGAAATTATCATCCTGAGGAAGTCTTACAATAAAGACGAAACGTTGATGAATATATATATAAAACAAATATCTCTTGTTTTTTTCCTTTTATATATAAATATATATATATATATATATATATATATATATATATATATATATATATATATATATATATATATATATATATATATATATATATATTGGGTTTGTCCTATGGGGGACTTTTCAGGAGCTCAACATCAGAAAACAAATAAAATACAAAGAACACGCTCATGTTGATAGGGGATACATAAAATACAGTTTTAATAAGGAGCAGAGTTGGGAGAAATACGTATATAAACTTACTTAAATATCGTGTCAAAAATATCCGAAAGTGAATGAAAGGAATTAAAAGGTGAAATGAGGAAAGTTATTTAAATAAATAAACAAATAGAATAAAATATAAGCAAGTTAAAATAAGCGAGTGAGAAAAAATGTCATTTTAAAACTATGAAAAAACATTCATACTTAAACATGAAGGCTAAACTGTAATTTTTTAATTACAGTTAAGCCTTCATGTTTAAGTATGAATGTTTTTTCATAGTTTTAAAATTACATTTTTTCTCACTCGCTTATTTTAACTTTTTAATTAACTTGGAAATATACGTATAAGTTATGAAATATACGTATAAATTATAAAATATACGTATAAGTTATGAAATGTAAAGTCAATAAAAGCTGTGGGTGATTAAAGATAATTACAAAATATAATCAGAAGATTATTCAAGTAAATGAATAAATATAAATAACTAAAAGTATGAATAAATTAAAAGATAAAAGGGGAAGAATAACTTGAAAATTTCAAAAGATAACAAATCTAATCAAGATTTAAATCAGAAATCAAAGCGCAATAATCCACCAACTAATTTTTAAGAGTTTTCTCCCATTAATAGGTCTAACATAGAATCGCTAATTTCTGATTTAGTATATGATTAAATTCAATATATTTTTTTTTAATTATAAATACAAATATTATTAATGTCTGATTTATCAAACCCCCGGAATGAGCCCCACAATAGTATATATAACAAACACAAAACATAAGATAGCGTTTGCAGTTTACCCCTCCCCATTGAAAACGTTTTTCTAGGGCTGGTGCAGTTTAGGTGCTTCTACAGTTTACGTCACTTATGAAAAACGCTTTTCGAGTGCTTCTTGAGATTAGGTCACCCATGAAAAACGCTTTAAAGACTATTGACTTCATCAACATTACGTATTTTCTTAATATGTTACAATAAAGAAATTAGGTATTGACGGGACCATTTGATTTACTTGGTGTTGTCTGGAATCAACATTTGTAAGATTACAGCATTACTTTTGGTAACTGGTATTTATTACATCTCTTCGGACTATTGTCTTCATCAACATCATTTATCTTCAGCATATTCTGAAATAGGAGGCAAGAAATTAGGTATAGACCGGGACCATTTGTTCTACTCGGCATTGTTCGGCATCAATAATCATTATTAACATTATTTTTCTTCATATTTTGATTTTAACGATATTTTGGCAGTTCTGTGAAATCCTCCTTACTAACATTACAGTATTAAAAGAGAAAGGGAGCTAGAGAGAGAGAAGTGTTAACATAAAAATGTTACGTTATTTAACTTCTATTTTTATTTATGCCTCGAAGCAATAAATGTAAGATTACATTATTACATTTAAAACAGTGAAATGAATGAAATTATTATTAGTTATTAACGCATTAAAACAAGAGATGAATCAGATGAGAAAAAAGGAAATAGCGGGTTGGTGGAAGAGAGAGAAAAAACGGGGCGAATGAAAGAGAGGCGGCTAGAGAAAGGAAGAGAGATTGAAGTTTTTATATCAAGAGGTTACACACACTATTTAATTTCTACTACTTTGTTTTTTATCGCCCCGGGCAACGCTGGGTAGCCCTGCTAGTATTATATACCACAAACAAAAAGCATAAGAGCACATCCTAAATGTATTTATATATATTTATGTAAGAATATTTATATGTACGTTGTTTATTTTGGATTTATGTTTATTTTTGGATTTAGACATATTATATGATAGCATATGGTGTGGTATTCTATTTACAAATTTACCATCCGCATTTCTATGCGATTCACAATTAATAAAATTAATGTTCTGTATTATATCCAGATCTTATTAATTCATTCATTATAATATTTCTTGTTGAATATCTGCTCGTTGAGGGGATAACTTAGATATTCTCTTTCAAACTTGGAATAAGTGCGTTTTCATAGACTGCGAAAGGATCTGTATATCTTCTTTCACTGGACACCTCATCAATGGACATTTACCAACTGGACAGACCCCGTATCTTTTTACACGCACTTTCTCACTCTCCATTACTTAATATTTTTTCAAATTTTGAATTTTGGCTTTTCCACTGCCAACTTATCTATCTATGTAATTCCTCTGATGATAAGATTTTAATCTTTGAAAAGCCTTGGAAAGAATAATAAACATTTTTTACCAAGTATACCTTGCATTGAACAATCGAAGTTGAAATAAATTTGTCATTCGTACATGTTTATCCCTCTTCTTTCATCTATCTTTATATATATATATATATATATATATATATATATATATATATATATATATATATATATGAATAGATTTTTATAGGTACAAAGTTTTAATAAACAGTCAAATAATCTTAGACGCACTGTCATTATTTATAGTGAGGATTTTTTTTAATGATTTATATTATTTACCACCTTTTTTCTCAATACTTGTTTATAAAAAAAATCCTCATAGAGAAAGAAAAAAATGACGAAGTGATTCATCTTTGTTCCCCTTCTCGTGGTTCTTTATTCCTTTCTTCTAATATAAGTCATTTAAAAAATCCTCACTATAGATAATGGCAGTGCGTATAACATTATTTGACTGTTTATATATATATATATACATATATATATATATATATATATATATATACATATATATATATATACATATATATATATACATATATATATTTATATATATATATATAAATTTTTTTCTTTTTTTACGGACATGTACATAATATGCGACACTGACATGTCAATATCATCGATCAGCAGCTGTTAGAGACTGAGATCTCATCAGGCAGAATGAAAATCTGATACATTCCCTTAGGTCATATTTGGAAAGAACCATATATGACCATATATATTTCCAAATATGACCTAACGGGAAGGATCAGATTTTCATTCTGCCTGATGGGATTTCAGTTTCTAACAGTTTCTATATATATTATATATATATGAAAATTTGCTATTTTTTCAAACTCCTATATATTTATACAATTGTTTGATTTTTTCAACAATTAAATGAACATAAGTGTGCAAAAAAACGTAGAACGTAGATCCAGATGTCGAGCGTTCGAATCCCACTAACCGATAAAAAGATTTTTTAACGATAAATACATCGAATGGAGGAGGAGGAAGCCAGAGATGGTACTTTTGATAGAAATATGTTACACTTTTGCCCTTGGCAACGAGGAGAGGTTGTGCGGAGGTGAGGAGGTGAAGAGGCGGGGATTATGGGAGACCGGGGAAAAGACAACTTTTGCTCCGGGCAACGGGGAAAGCGGGATGGGAAGCGACCGGAGAAGAGACAGCTTTCTGTCCCGGGCAACGGGAAGTGGAGGGCAGTGAAAAGGTGTGAGGGGGCAACCGGGGAAGAGAGAGCCCCGGGCATCGCCGGGTAACCCCTGCTAGTATATTATATAAAGGAGAGATGCCTGTGTGCGTGTGCGTGTGCGTGTGCGTTTGTACGTGTATATGTTTGTATGTCTGCAGAAGGCTCCTGTGGTACGCAACAGCAATCCATAAAGTTTACGTTTTCTGAATCGCCCAGCATAATATCACAAAATTGGTAAAGAACATCGATTTTTTGTGTAGAACGGACACGGAATCTGTGATGGGGGTGCTTGAATTTGTTCGTTTTTTCGTAACCGGTACACTTCGCACATGCGCGCCGTGCAAAACAAACCCTGGATTCTAAAAGCGACCTATTCTTCGTCTGACTCCTACTCTGTCAGTTCGGTGCAACGATTTGCGAAAGAGGACGAATACCGACTAATCGACGGTCGATCTCCACCGACTCCCAATAATTTTTTTAACGATGACTTAGATATACGTCGAAGGGGTGACCGGGAAAGACAGAGATAGTACTTTTAATGATAGAATTATGTTACACTTTTGCCCCGGGCGGTGTGGGGAAACCGCAGAAGAGAGAGGTTGTAACACTTTTGCCCCGACCAACGAGGAAAGGAGGGCACCAGTAAGAGAGAGATTGTTACACTTTTGCCCTGGGCAACGCCGGGTAACCCCTGCTAGTCTATTATATAAAGGTGAGTTGTCTGTGTGTCTTCGTTTGTATGTGTGTATATTTGTATGTCTGCAGAAGTCTTCCGAGATACATAAAGTTGACATTTTCAAAATGCCCATCTTTCAGACGGGAAATATCGAAAAATTGGAAAAAACCGTCGATCTCTTCGTGCCAAACTGACACGGAACTTTCTAGTCATCTGAACGTTGTGCGCATCTATTATTTACAATAAAAAGATGGCGTTAAAGTTACCTGCGTCGTTAGCGTAACACTTAGCGATAACCATAAGAATTTTTTTAACGATAACTTAAATATACATCGAAGAAGGGAGGAAGGGGTGAAAGGGAAGACAATAATGGGACTTTAAATAGAAATATGTTACACTTTTTCACCGCGTAACGGGGAGAGGTGGTGTGGGGTGAGAGGGCGGTGTGAGGTGGCGATCGAGGAAAAGACTTTTTGCTCCGGGCAACAGAAAGAGGGGGCGGGAGAGATTCGAAGCCCGGAGAAGAGACATATTTGGCTCCGGGCAACGGGGAGAGAGGGCAACAGGGAAGTGAAAGGGCACCGGTAAGAGAGAGATTGTTACACTTTTGCATGTAGAGAGGGAGGGGAAAACGGGGTTGAAGAGCCCCGGACAGCGCCGGGTACTCCTGCTAGTCTATTATATAAAGGGCAGTTGTCTGTTTATCTGTATGTCTGCGTGTCTGCAAAAGGCTCCCGCGACGCTCGACAGTTGCCTTAAAGGTGATGTTTTCTAAATCGCCCATCTTTCGGTCGAGAAATATCGAAAAATTAGAAAAAACGTTGATTCCTTCGTGCCGAACCGACATGGAACTTCGAGGGGGGGAATTACTTCGTTTTCCCATAATCTGTACATTGTACACATGTGCTGCTTGCTAAAAAACACGACGTTAAAGTGATCTATTTTCCTATAGATGTTATTGTCTCGAATCCAACTGACCCATGATAATTTCGTTTTTTCAACGATAACTGAAATATACATCGAAGGGAGGCAGGAGTTAGGGGAAGACAGAGATGGTACTTTTAATAGAAATATTTGACACTTTTGCCCCGGGCAACGGGGAGAGATGGTGCGGGGGGGCGACCGGAAAAGAGACAGCTTTTGCTCCGGGCAACGGGGAGAGAGGGTGGTGAAGGGATGGGGGCGATCAGGGAAAATATATCACCGGGCAACGCCGGGTGACCCCTGCTAGCTGTAAGTAATAATATAATATAATAATGCGTTGATTTAATTACATAATTCAATAGACGTTGATTTTAGATTAAAAATTAAAATAGTTAAACAAACGCACTGATAACTTACTTGAATATTATCATTTATTTCTTCATGAAGTTCTGTTAAATTTTTATCTTATTGTATTTACGAAATTGCATAGTTTATTTTGTAGAGAAAATTAAAACAAAACTAATTAAGTTAATTGCCGCGTAACAAAGGCACCGATCAGCGATTGGCCATAACTATAACAAATGTATCAACATTAGCGAATGAAAACGCTTTAAAAATTAATTTACGGGTGAATATCGAAAAATGTATTAAATTTCTTCCCAGTGTTGAGTTATAGTGAAAGTAGATCTGAGTGTGAGAATAAAAACTCCCCCGCTCCCCTTTATGACTAATCGAAAATACAATATCAATTAAGATTAAATATTAAAATCGATCAGAAATACAATTTTCTAAGAACACATACCAATGTTTGCCATAAATCACTGACAAAACACATGGACCATGTATTAAAAAGGTATTGATCACAAAGAAACTGCTGAGAAATCGGCTCTACTTTATCTATAAATATATATTTATTAGTTTTTTATCATTGTTCAGCCCAAACAAGACAGGCCGCCACTGTAGACGTAAAAGGCTACTGAGTATTAGAGAGTAGGTTAAGGGTCTCATCCTAAGTTGTTAGCTGTGCAGTACGATGTCTGTTTACATTAGTTTTAAATTTCTGCATGTCAGTAGAGTCGGGGAAACAGGGAGCAGGGAGTGAGTTCCGGGGCCAGCAGGACTAGGAAAGAAGCTATTGGAGTAGAAGGCTCTCTGGTATCTGGGTACCTCCACAGTTAATGTATGTGACTTAGCTG
Source organism: Sepiola atlantica (assembly GCA_963556195.1). Taxonomy (NCBI): domain Eukaryota; kingdom Metazoa; phylum Mollusca; class Cephalopoda; order Sepiida; family Sepiolidae; genus Sepiola; species Sepiola atlantica. The sequence goes on from OY744515.1 coordinate 260,035,652, forward strand.
ATTGTCGGGTTCGTCTAGTGTATTTACGTTGAGCGGACACCAGGGTAGAAAGTTCGTCAGAGCATATTTCATTGAAGTATTTGTAAAACAAGCACAAGGATGCAACATTTCGGCGATGGGACAGAGACTGGAGCTTGGTGGATAGTGAGGGACCTATTAAGTGGGCAACTCTTTTTTGGGACCTTGTCTAAGAGGGAGAGACTAGTGGATGATGCACCAGCCCAGATGTGGTACCAATACTCCATGCATGGAGGGATAGTGGCTTTGTAGAGATACAGGATAATGTCAATTGTGAGAAGTTTACTAGCTCAGTAGAGGGAGCCCACCTTCTTTGCAGCAGCCTTGGCAATGTCTTCTATGTATTTGTTTTAATTCATGTTACCTGTGAATGTTAGGTCGAAGACTTTTAACGTCGGACTCAGGGTGTTATTGGCCATGGCGATCGGTGGTTGAAGAGGTTTCTTGTAGTTATTGAAGGAAAGGAGCTTTGTCTTTGCGGCATTAAATGTTACCATCCATTTATGACCCAATTCCACTACAGACTGGAGGTCACTTTCCAAGGATTGCCTCGGATATATGTGCATCCGTTTTGCCCACATGACGAGAATAGAGCATGGTGTCGTCAGCAAATATACCCATCTCAGACACAATGTCATCAGGGATGTCGTTTAGGATAGATTCTTGGGGTACACCAGCATTTATGTCATGTAGTTTGGATGAACGGCCATCAAGGATAACCTGGATCTTTCTTTTGGTTAGGAAGAATCTAATTATATAATTTATTAAATATAGTGAATTTTTATGAGAAGACCTTTACACCAGACTCTGACAAAGGCTTTGGATATATTAAACGCTATTGCCCTAGCTTCAACTGCCTTATCCAGTGTATGGTATATGCATTCAGAGATTACCGTTAAGATATCTGCAGTAGATTGTGCTTGCCTGAATCCATACTGACGGTCAGAAAGAAGTTTAGCATTAACGAGGTGTCGGACTATCGCTAGATTGATTAATGATTCAAAGATTTCTGCAAAGATTGGGAGTAGACTGATGGGGTAATAATTCTGATGGTCAGTTCTATCTCCAGAATTCTTGAAGACTGGTACCACAGAGGCAATTTTCCAACTATCAGGGAAGTAAGATTCAGCAAGACATTTGATGTAGTTTGGAGAGGACAGGAGCCAGTTCAGCAGAGCATTTCTGTATTACTATTACTGGTATAAAATCAGGCCCACACGCTTTGAAGGTGTCAAGGTTTTTTATGATGTCTCTGACCTGTGATGACTAGGTTTTCAAGTGTGGCTTCAGTCCGCGATGGGAATTTAAGGAGAGTGTGGCTTGCTGAGTCCAAAGTGGAGTTTACGGCGAAATGCTGGGCAAGTTGTTCAGCCTTATCAGTTGCCATGCAAACAACATCATTGTATTTGATAGCAGGGGAATTACCGATTGTCCATTGTTCGCCACATTATTGTAGACTTTCCAGAAATTACGAGTATTTAGTTTATGTGATTGAATGCGGTTTCTGTTTATCTCTGTATACCTTTTCTTTGCTTCACCTATTACTTCTTTACAATTATTTCATGACCCTATAAATTTTTGTCTATTCGCAGTTGACTTTTAGCGCCAAATTGTTGGAATGCTTGCTGCCTCTCAGCAATAGCAGCTGCACATTCCGATATGAACCGTTGAGGAGAGTGGGGTTTGCTGAAGAATTTTCGCATGGGGACATATGCTGCAATGCCAGCTTTGACCTATTCGATTAACTCATTTGCACACTGAGCAGTAAGGAGTGAGAAGGTTTCACTCTATGGGTCGTCGCTGATGTGATCTCTGATGCACTCAAAATCAGCCTGCTCGTAGTATCTCGTTGTTTTGAGCAACGGCTAATCAGCTTTGGGATCAGTTGTTATATTTATATTAGTAAAGTGCTCATTATCGCTGATAACGTGTTTGTAGATGTAAGTTTAGACACATGAACCCACGCACAGACTAGTTTGTTACACACTCTTAACATACAAGTCAGAAGGTTACAATGAAAAAAAAGTATGTAATTTTTAAATTGTGTAACTCTTTTTTTGTGTTTTGCTGTTAACTATCCAACGGAAGCTGCTACGACGATGAGATCAACACCTAATAACAACAACAGAATTTACAAACAAAACGAAGTTCCACAAAAATGTAATTTGAGGCGCGTTAATCCGTCCTGCCTTTTCTACCACATTTTGTTTCGTAACATCAAACACGGTAATATAATTTAAAAAATGCAATAAAGTAGAATAAATTAACATTTTACGAATCAGATTTAATAAATAATTTTCTTATTGAATTAACGGAATCTTTTCTCTGTAATTATTATTAAGTAGTAATTTTGGTCTTCACATGTTCGACCCCAGTCGTGGCCCCAGTCACATGTTTGCTAGGCCTGTATTATGGATCGCCTTGGTTTCGGTATATTTGTGAAAAATAATTAAACTTATTAACGGTTACAATACGATCCATTCATGCCAAAGTATAGCATAATAGTAAACAGATTTTTTAGTTTAACTGTACCTTTTTTTCTGTATTCTACATAATTTACGAAAATTAGGGCCCCGGATAACCTTATATAGATTGTCATTCGTTTTAATAAGGATCTATAAAGAGGTATAAGGGGTCTAGTTTTGAGATTAATGTTGAAACTATTGCTCTACACACATGGGTGTACTTCATAAGTACCAACTCCAATTATACGTGTGTAATTTCCAGTGAAGATAAACATTATGCCATCGGTGCAGCTACCTGGTTATTCATCGTTGATGCATCCTGATGCATTCATTGTTGATGCATCCTGATGCATTCATTGTTGATGCATCCTGATGCATTCATTGTACATGCATCCTGATGCATTCATTGTTGATTCATCCTGATGCATTCATTGTTGATGCATCCTGATGCATTCATTGTTGATGCATGCTGATGCATTCAATGTTGATGCATCCTGATGCATTCATTGTTGATGCATCCTGATGCATTCATTGTTGATGCATCCTGATGCATTCAATCGAAAACTGTGCTCTTGTTTAAGATAGTTGCACCTGATAACAATCTAGACAATTTCCTGTATCAGTTACAGCGTCAAAACGATTTGGCTCCAACCGGAGTTGCGAAAGAGGAAAGAAATGGCTACATAAATTAGTATAATTGAAGTTCTTTTATCAAAGGTGCTATATATATATATATATATATATATATATATATATATATATATATATATATATTGTTTATATGTATATATATATATATATATATATATATATATATAATTATATTTCATATGCATATGTAGTACCATATGTTTTGTTTAAATGCTATATATATGTGTAACTATATTTTTATTTTATATATAGGGTGGGCCAAAATAAGGGTCCTATCTTTAAATTTGAATAACTTGAATTTGAATAACTTCCACAAAATAAAAGTTAAACTTACTAAACTTTATGTGTGTGTAGACTGACCCTTCCGAGATTTTTTGAAATAAACAAAACAAATTTTAGCCGAAAAACACTTCTTAAAACTTACAAAAACTAAAGTATTGTTTTTTACACTGTTTTGAGTTTTTTAAGCAAAAATAATGTTTTCTAAATGAGGGTACGTTCCTTAGGGCTAATACGGCTCATGCTTGCTTCGGAAGGGGTCCTTTACTTATTCTAAAAAAAAAATTTTTTTTAATCAATAAATAAAAAAGTTATGAATTTTTAAGAATAGGACCCTTATTTTTGCCCACTCTGTATAAATGTTCATATATATATATATAAATATACATGTTTTTGTTTATATATATAGTATGAAAATATATTTATAGCAAGTAGGGTACACAGAAACGTTCATATTTCATTCCCGAAGGAATTACTTTTCATAAATATATGTTCATACTACTACTAATCTCTACTCAGGTATTGAGCACTTTTCAAGTTAGTACCGAAAAAAAATACTCGATATATTATATTACTTTATCATATAATATGTGTATATACATGAAATAGTAATAATTATATATATATATAATTATATATATATATATATATATATATATGTGTGTGTGTGTGTGACCCTAAGAGAGTAGAAAGTGACTAACTTTGGTTTATTTTCGCCAGACTCGTAACTGTCGTTTCCCTTATTTTATCATTAAGTTCTCACATTCCATGAGCAATGTTACTGACAAAGGGGGAAGAATTGCTGTTTTCTGGGTCAGAATCTATCCATAACACTTATCGTTGGTTAGTTTCTGACCTTGAAGTAGTATTTTTAGCTCCTTATATCAAGTGGCTTCATGCTTTTTTCTGCAGCGATTTCTTCTTCTCTGCAACCTCTCTCTCTCTCTCTCTCTCTCTCTCTCTCTCTCTCTCTCTCTCTCTTGCTAGTCTCAGTCTTTTCTATAAATACTATCATGGCATGTGTTCTTCAGAATTATGTGATCTATTCCCTGCTTCTTTTGTTCCAGCTCGTTTAGCTAGTTGGTCTAGTGGTCTCCATCAATTCGCTGGCCTTTTCAAGACTAAGGCCAATAGGCATCTCCTGTTTTTATGATAATCATATTTGGTTCTTGTTAGTTCCTTACATCAAGTGGCTTCATACCTTGTCTGAAGCGATTTCCATAAAAAAAAAATAAAGCATTAAATCTGTTTTTTGATAAGTCATATCAAGAGTTAAACATGTTCATCAAGACACACAGGAATACACAAACGACACAATATACAACATATCTTCGCACATAAACTTTCACACGCACACTCATATACACTCATATACACTCATATACACACATATACACTCATATACACACATATACACACATATACACTCATATACACACATATACACTCATATACACACATATACACACATATACACTCATATACACACATATACACACACTAACTTGTAGAATTAAATACAATGTCCCATTCTGACATTTTAATTTTAATATAAAACTTAATTTGGCCATCTTCGTTAAACATGTAAGAATGGACAAGGTGTTAGTGATAGAAAGGTTATTAGAAATCCATCTGGACGAGGAAAATAGTATTGCGAGTCCATAATTTGAGAATGTTATTCAAAAGTTTGTACGTAGATAGGAATGAGAGTTAGTTTTTTAGGCTAACAGAATTCATATTGTTATTGTTTAGAAGAAAGTCTGTGTGTCGAAATGGTATTGAGACAGGTTGCCATCTTGGAAAGTGAAGTGTTCGTGTCGACGCCGATAGCCCGCGGCTGAAGGCGGGTTTGGGTTTGCGCGCCAAGAGATGGGTTAGAAGGTGATTTGAGCGACATGACTGAGTTAGGCAGCTGTGCCTTCTTGTGACTAAAGAGATCGAACAGTGCACTCCCTTAAATAACCTTCGGGAACAAATGCTCAGCTCGCAGAGGTAATTGTTTCTGATTGTTTGCTCCAATCGGCGCTAAGCATACAAGTCAAACAAATATTTGCTGTTATCGTTGTATAAACTACTACTTCTATTAACTCACACATAATCCAATCGCACAAACGTACAGACATACACTCGGTTAGTTATACACACAATAATGTAATCATAGGCTTATGTACACATACGCACCACACATTAACACATACACAATAATGTAAACATAGGCTTATGTACACACACGCACCACACATTAACACATACACATTAACATATACACAATAATGTAAACATAGGCTTATGTACACACACGCACCACACATTAACACATACACATTAACATATACACAATAATGTAAACATAGGCTTATGTACACACACGCACCACACATTAACACATACACATTAACAAATACACTAAAATGTAAACATAGGCTTATGTACACACACGTACCACACATTAACACATACACATTAACATATACACAATAATGTAAACATAGGCTTATGTACACACACGCACCACACATTAACACATACACATTAACATATACACAATAATGTAAACATAGGCTTATGTACACACACACCACACATTAACACATACACATTAACACATACACAATAATGTAAACATAGGCTTATGTACACACACGCACCACACATTAACACATACACATTAACATATACACAATAATGTAAACATAGGCTTATGTACACACACGCACCACACATTAACACATACACATTAACACATACACAATAATGTAAACATAGGTTTATGTACACACACGCACCACACATTAACACATACACATTAACAAATACACTAAAATGTAAACATAGGTTTATGTACACACACGCACCACACATTAACACATACACATTAACACATACACAATAATATAAACAGAGGCTTATGTACACACACGCACCACACATTAACACATACACAATAATATAAACAGAGGCTTATGTACACACACGCACCACACATTAACACATACGCAAAGAAACAAGTATAAATAAAATCTCTGCTTTTGTTGGGATAACTTTTTATATGTTTATTATATTCTCGTATGTCTGTAAGTGTGAATCATGGTAGCTGTTACAGTTTAGAGTCATAGTAAGAATGGGAATCTAGCCAGAAATAAAATGTAGAATAATTAATGATAAAATCCCCTTTACTTTTTTTATGTACGAGCGAGTCGCAGCTTATCAAAGCCCAAAGGCCACTCGAGGATAAGGGTTAATGAGTTTGTTTGGGGGATTAGTTTGATGATTTACGAAGACGGCTCAACGAGAATTTGTGAACATTGGACTTGAAAACGACTATGTTGTAGTCAGATGGGAAGCAGCCCCTTCGTATTGTGTTCCACAGTTGTTAAATAGAAACTTTCCTCATGGACGTTCCGTTATTTTCAGTGATTGTAGCTAGACAAGTTCTTGCTGTGAATGTTTTACAAGAAGGGGGAATAGATTAAAGCTCTGTCGAACACCTACCATGGAAATAACGATAGAGTAGAGAAAGACTAGCAACCTCTCTTCTGTGAGAAAGAGGCTGCAGAGAAGAGAAGAGGACATTTTCCATCAAATTCTGCAGTCGGTTTTTGTACTTTGTCAAAGCAGGAAATGTGCTCTGAGCGGCACCTCCCCAGATGTGGCACCAGTACCTCCCCATCTTTTGACGTGTTTAACTCTTCTACAGGTTGAGAACTGCGTCAGGGCTGAGATACTTTCATGAGCGGTAGAATGATCCAATCAATTTTCGGTGACCTTTGTAACAGATTTTATGTAAGTCTTCCATTTCCGGTCTGGAGTAAAGGTCAGTCCTAGAATCTTATCAAGGCAGGGAGCTTCCTCAAGGATTGCGCCATTCATTTCAATTGGGGCAAAGTGAAGATCAAAGCGTTGATGGTGAAAGGAGAGAAGCTTGGTTTTAGATGTATTAAAAGTAATCAACCATCTTTTTTCCATTGCATTACGTGTTCCAGGTCGGAAGAGAAAGAAACAGAAAGATCTTTATCATTAATGCTCATCAAAGTGTTGCCATAGATGGTTGTGTCGTCTGTATAAATATCAACAAATGATCTTAGAATGCGATTTGGGAGATCACTGATAAAGATCAGGAAGAGGGTTAAGCCCAGAACGGATCCTTGAGGCACGCCGGCGTTAATACTACGAGCTTCAGACTTCTGCCCATCAACAACTACTTTTATAAATCTATCAGAGAGAAAGGATTTGATGGTTGAGAAGACATTTCCAGAAATGCCAGAGCTAGCAAGCTTGGGAAGCAAACCTTTGTGCCAAACTCGATAAAAGACATTGCTTTAGATACAAATCCTTCATCAATAGATTCATTGATCCTGTGTGATATTACAGTCAGCACATCAACAGTTGATCTTGCAGGACGAAATCCATTTTGCTTGTCACTGAGTAGATTGTTTTTGCTGAGATGGTTGACAACTTCTTGATTAATTACAGATTAAAACAACTTACTCATGACGCATAGGAGACTGATCGGTCTGTACTGAGATGCAGAAGACCAATCTCCAGTCTTTTTAAATACTGGCCACTGACAAAGTTTTCCAACGTGAAAGGAAACATTTCTCCCTTAAGCAAAGATTGAAAATCTTTGTAAGTATAGAAGCTAGTTCCGGTTGCAGTTTCTTTAGGATGTTGTCAGGGCCAATAGCCTGGCTGGCATCTAGGTTCTTGATAAGTTTGGCAACATTCTGAACAGATATATGGATGTTGTGTTTACCGTCATAGGAGGAAATTCAGGCGGTAGATGGGCCTGGTCGCAAAGTGTTGAATTTGATGCAAAATTTTTAATGCTCTTTGAGGTGTCATCTGCATAAATATCAACGAATGAACTTAGAATTTGATTTGAGAGATCATTGATAAAGATCAGGAAGAGGGTTAAGCCCAGAACGGATCCTTGAGGCACGTCGGTGTTGATACAATGAGCTTCAGACTTCTGCCCATCAACAACTACTTTTATGAACCTATCAGAGACAAAGGATTTGATGGTTGAGAAGACATTTCCAGAAATACTAGAGCTAGCTAGCTTGTGAAGCAAACCTTTGTACCAAACCCTCTCAAAGGCCTTTGATATGTCAAGAGCTACTGCTCTAGAAACGAATCCTCCGTCAATAGATTCACTGTGGCGGCCATTTTTATTTTACTTATTTGTTTCAATGGACTGTGCTCTGATAAACTGTATGCTCTGGTGCCCCCACGATGCAAATTCACTAGACCAACTCGACAATCTGCCAAATCACATCCATTCACTGTGGAGGTCCCCAGATGCCGAAGAGCTTTCTACTCCAAAAGCTTCTTTCCCTGTGCTGCTGGACTCTGGAACTCCCTCCCTGCTCCCTGTTTTCCTAACAGTACTGACATGCAGAAATTTAAAACTAATGTAAACAGACATCTCGCTGCACAGCTCCCAATTTAGGTTGACCCCCCGTCCCTAAAAGTAAAACTAAAAAAAAAAACTCTCACCCTTTTTCTCAGCAACCCCTTACGTCTACAGTAGCGGTCTGCCTTGTTTAGGGTGAACTATGTTAAAAAAAAAAAAATTTAATCAGTGATGTAACTAATAAAATTTTGCAAAGAAATTTCGTGGTGATGTCGGAATTATATAAGTTGTAATTGTAACGAACACAAACTGATAATTTACATAAATGGCTGGCGAGTCAGAATCAAATATCGACTTGTCAGATGCATTGCTATATGGGTCTAACTTTGAGAATCCGATCAAATTCATTTTATATGTTGGACTTATATGACAAGAATCAGAATGAGAAGTTTATGTAGATGTGTATTTCCTGAAGTCATTAATTTTCATTTGGTCAAATAATTTTGTTATCAATAAATTGCTGCAATTCAAAATGGAGTCGATTTATTTTTTTATTACAATGTTGTGAGTTTGTTAAATATCACGTGGTTCGCTTTCTTGACGGACAGTTTTTTGCGTTGGAAGCTGTATCTATTTGTAGTAATTGAGCTCCATCGCTTGTCTATTTGTAGTGATTGGGCTCCATCGCTTGTCTATTTGTAGTAATTGGGCTCCATCGCTTGTCTATTTGTAGTGATTGGGCTCCATAGCTTGTCTATTTGTAGTAATTGGGCTCCATCGCTTGTCTATTTGTAGTAATTGGGCTCCATCGCTTGTCTATTTGTAGTAATTGGGCTCCATAGCTTGTCTATTTGTAGTGATTGGGCTCCATCGCTTGTCTATTTGTAGTAATTGGGCTCCATCGCTTGTCTATTTGTAGTAATTGGGCTCCATCGCTTGTCTATTTGTAGTAATTGGGCTCCATCGCTTGTCTATTTGTAGTAATTGGGCTCTATCGCTTGTCTATTTGTAGTAATTGGGCTCCATCGCTTGTCTATTTGTAGTAATTGGGCTCCATCGCTTGTCTATTTGTAGTGATTGAGCTCCATCGCTTGTCTATTTGTAGTGATTGGGCTCCATCGCTTGTCTATTTGTAGTGATTGAGCTCCATCGCTTGTCTATTTGTAGTGATTGGGCTCCATCGCTTGTCTATTTGTAGTGATTGGGCTCCATCGCTTGTCTATTTGTAGTAATTGGGCTTAATCGCTTATCTATTTGTAGTAATTAGGCTCCATCGCTTGCTAAGGAGAAATAGTTTTCGTGTACTTACTCGGCATTTTAGACTTGTACCTTAGACGACACGACAGAAAGAATTTCAAGAGGGACGAATCATTCACTTCTCTCCAATTGATATCGCTCTTCAAACACGATTTAAAGAGCGAGATTAAGACAGAGAGAAAGAAGCTCTTTCAAGTTTGATAAAAAGTGGATGATGTTTCACACTTGTGTTGCTAACGGAAGTATTTGGCTCCTTTGAAAAGGCATTATTCCGTCTCTACCCTCGCCAATATAGTTTTACATTTGTTTCTGTTTTTTTATTAGATTTTTGTCTTTCCGACACTTTTAGCTGAGCTAGATTGTATACTGACATACTTTTGCCCCCTATTTTTCGTTTAATAATACACCCCCTCATACCCCCCCCCCCCCGTACCCGTCCTCTCTTAGGTGACAGGTTGCATGAATTCTGGATTCCCTCCCCCACCTTAAACTCACTTCCTGTCTAACATTGTCGCCGCCGTGTGAAACGGGTAAATAACAGCGAAATAACTGAAATCTAGTGACAAAAAGAAGTCGAATGCAGCTGTGAACACTGCTTAAGGGTCTAGCTTATTATTTATTTATTTATGTTTTACCTATATTCAATCCAAACAAGGCAGACTGCCACTGAGACGTAAAGGCCTAATGTGAATTAGGAACCATATTTATAGGGGACATCCTAAGTGGGGAGTTGTGCAGCAAGATGTTTGTTCACATTACATTTAAATTTCTGCATTTTTTAGATGAAGACTAATAATTTGAATTATTCACACCATTTTTAAAAAACTTTTATATGCCCCAAACAAGGGGTCATATTGATACTGAAACGTAAGGGCCTACTGTGATAAAGGGCCAGATTTATAGGGAGGTAACCTGGGTAGGGAGTTCGGAAGCAAGGTGTTTGTTCACATTACATTTAAATTTCTGCATGTTGGTACAGTCAAAGAAACAGAGAGCAGGGAGGGAATTCCAAAAACCAAGCGGTTCAAGGAAAGAAGCTATTAGAGTAGAAAGCCTTCGAATATCTGTGGACCTCTACAGTGAAGGGGTGTGATTTTGCTAGGGTATTTATGTTGAGATCAGATCCACATGTTTTGGATTTAAGTTAGCTGAAGATGGGACATATTGATTGATAACGTTGCTAAGTGATGCTATAGCCCTGACAGCAAGAACCACTACACCGCCGTTGCGTCCATATCTTTCAACTAGAAGATCCACCTTAGAACGGATAAAATTAATTCCCGAACAGAACATGTTTGTACACTTTTATGTCCCTTTACGAAGATTTATATTAAAATATGATGCTACTAAACCTCATGTCTAGGATCCTTATTACAATTTTGATTAAAATCCTGACATGATTTTGATTCTAGAAAATGTCTACAATGTAAATCTTAAGCTTAAGGGGTATTTTTTATGGAAATCGCTCCAGACAAGGCATGAAGCCACTTGATGTAAGGAGCTAAAAAAGGATACTAGTTCAAGGTCAAAAACTAGCCAACGATCAGTGTTAGATGGATAGATTCCGACCCAGAAAACAGCAATTCTTCCCCCTTTGTCAGAAACATCGCTCATGGAATATGAGGACTAAAGGACAAAATAAGAGAAGCTAGAGTTACGAGGCTGCTGAAGGTAAACCCAAGTTAGTCACTTTCTACTCTCCTATTAAGAAGAAATTGGAATTCAGGAAATCTTGATTAGTTGGATCAAATTAAAGGCAAATCTGAAATATTTGTATTTTCAAATGGGATGTCCATATTATGTCCCTAAAATACTTTAAAGAACTCCAAATACACTGAAATATTTCTTGATTAGTTTTGGGGTGAATAATGCACATACAAATATATAAACATATACACATACCTAAGTTTATATAGATAAAAGATAAGTAATTACATTTAAATATATACCAGTAAAAAATACGAATCCTATCTTCAGTTACGTCTGCTTATATTCATTTTACAGGCAGACTGCAGGGGAAGCTTTATGTGAAATCGTTTAATCATGTTCAAAAATTGATAACTAGTTTTTTTACATCGGGTTACAATAGCTTAGACATGGGGTTTCAATATAACTGAGACAGAAATTCTCTAGAAAATGTATGAGAATTTATACGGATAGCCGAGGTAGGAAGGGGGTAATATTCCTGACGAATGTTTCAACAGTGCTCTGGAGGCCTTATGGATTTTATTTGTCTTTCTTTTTATTTGCTTTCGAAAAATAGATACACACCTTTTTAACTGCTAACAAAATTGTTGACCTTTCAACGAATTATGTTAATTTGGTCCAAACTAAAATTTCGATTGACTTCGACTTTCAACGAATGTATGTTAATTTGGTCCAAACTAAAATTTCGATTGACTTCGACTTTCAACGAATGTATGTTAATTTGGTCCAAACTAAAATTTCGATTGACTTCGACTTTCAACGAATGTATGTTAATTTGGTCCAAACTAAAATTTCGATTGACTTCGACTTTCAACGAATGTATGTTAATTTGGTCCAAACTAAAATTTCGATTGACTTCGACTTTCAACGAATGTATGTTAATTTGGTCCAAACTAAAATTTCGATAGACTTCAATTCTTTTGAAAATCGTTATGACATAACATTTAAAAACTTAAACTAGCATAAAAAATGTAATAAATATGCAATTAAACGAGTAATATTTGGCCGTTTAGCTAGGAGCAAGGTGTAGTATCTGTATTAAGCTTCACTTCACCTTTCCTGTCCTCAGACAATGAAGGAGAGGTCCTTCTAGACTGAGGAGGGTTTTTTTTTTCATTTTATCCCAATCCAGACACCCTTTTGGGGGAAGATGAATTCTTCTCACATTAAAAACTGACCTTGTGTCTAACTCTGCCCTTGTGTTGAGACACATAAATATAGAATAAGTGATTAAACAAATGAATTTATTTGTTTATAAAGTAAAGACTTTTTAGTTTCGATGGGAGTTGGAGCATGGACCCCCAGAGTCGGCACTTGCATCCGGAGTATATTTTTTTAAATACTTGCAAATGTCAAAACTTTTTACCAATTAGACATAACACCATTAAAAGTGTGTGAAATGATCTTCCTGTCTATCGTAGACGCATTTTGTACCCATTCTCAAAAGTATTGTTCCTTTTATTCTCCCATCATTTCTCGACTCCTTTTACTTCATCAATCACCACAATACCACATTTACTCTATAGAGTACCTCAGTTTTTAGATATTTTATGTTTTTGTATGAACTAAAGCTGTACACGCATGCGCATAAGAAATTATTGCATTGTGGTTATTTAAGACGGATATGGCGTTTCTATTTTTTATGATGTCTGATTGGTTGTCCTATATTCAAGATTTCAATTCAAAAACTCTCCCGTGTTATCTCAATTCTGTTTTAGGGGGGGGGGCATAGATAAGCGTTCATGCTGATGTTGCCTGCAAGCTGCATTTTCTATTATAAAAGTAAAACAAAACACTAAAAGAAACCGGATGTAAACAACAAATGGAAATTAGCCAAAGAAATATTTTTAAAAACACTCAAACATACTTGTACAAAGAAGGAAATAATTTATAATATAAACATTTAATAATTATAAAATACACATCTAATCGTATAAGTAGTTACGTAGGTACGTAAAAAAGATAGAAAATCTAATACATAAAATTAAGTTAGTCGGATTTTC